>SJYX01002076.1:7155-22817 GCA_006410675.1 Oreotragus oreotragus
TTGGACTGCAAGGAAATCCAACCAGTCCATTCTGAAGGAGATCAGCCCTGGGATTTCTTTGGAAGGAATGATGCTAAAGCTGAAACTCTAGTACTTTGGCCACCTCATGCGAAGAGTTGACTCACTGGAAAAGACTCTGATGCTGGGAGGGATTGGGGGCAGGAGGAGAAGGGGCTGACCGAGGATGAGATGGCTGGATGGCATCACCGACTCGATGGACATGAGTTTGAGTGAACTCTGGGAGTTGGTGATCGACAGGGAGGCCTGGCGTGCTGCGATTCATGGGGTCACAAAGAGTCGGTCATGACTGAGCAACTGAACTGAACTGATCTTGTTTCTAATCTTGTCATGACCAAAAATACCCCAGTAAATATCTCTGTATGCCATCATTTTGTATTTGTAATAGTAATGATTCCTCAAAATGTAATTGTGAGGTGAAAGGATAGATGCATATATTATTTTGCTAGACACTGATGAATTTTCCTCCATAAAATTTGTCATAAATACCTTTTATTTTGTTGAGATGCTCCCTTTACACCCACTTGCATAAGAGTTTTTATTATGAATGGATGCTGTACTTTACCAATGTTTTTCTTGCATCTACTGGGATGGTCGTGTGGCCTTTGTCTTTGGTTGATGCTCTGATTCATATTGATTGATCTGTGCATGTTGAACCATTCTTGTAAGCCCAGGATGAACTGGACCTGATCATGGGGTATGATCTTTTTTGTGCATTGTTGGATTTAGTTTGCTAATATTTTGTTGATAAACTTTGCATCTATGTTCATCGAAGATATTGGCCTATAATTTTTTTTTTTTTNTTGATTGATCTGTGCATGTTGAACCATTCTTGTAAGCCCAGGATGAACTGGACCTGATCATGGGGTATGATCTTTTTTGTGCATTGTTGGATTTAGTTTGCTAATATTTTGTTGATAAACTTTGCATCTATGTTCATCGAAGATATTGGCCTATAATTTTTTTTTTTTTTGATACTGTTTTTGGTTTTGGTATCAGTGTGATGGTGACTTCATAGAATGACTTTGGGAGTGTTCCCACCTCTTCAGTCTTTTGGAAGAGTTTGAGAAGCATTGGTATAAGTTCTTCTTTGTATGTTTGGTAGAATTCCCCAGTGAAGCTGTCTGGTCCTGGACTTCTGCTTGCCTGCAGTTTTTTTTTTTTTTTTTTTTTTAGATTACAGATTCTATTTCACTTCTAGTGATCAGTCTGTTCAAATGATCTATTTCTCCTTGATCCAGTTCTGGTGGGCTCTATGTTTCTAGAAACTTGTCCATTTCTTCTAAGTTGTCCAATTTGTTGGCATGTGATGGTTATTCTTCTCGTATGGTGTTTGATATTTCTGTGGTACAGGTGGTTATTTCTCCTCTTTCACTGCTTATTTTGTTTAGTCGGGTCCTCTTTGTTTTCTTCTTGTTTACTCTTTCAAAGAACAAGCTCTTGGTTTATTGATTTTTTTCTATTGCTTTTTAAATCTCTATTTTATTTCCTCTCTGATCTTTATTATTTCCTTCCTTTGGCTGACTTTAGGTTTTGTTTGTTCTTCTTTTTCTGGTTCTTTTCGGTGGTAGGTTTGGTTGTTTATTTGAGGTTTTTCTTAGTTTTTGAGGAAAGCCTGTATCACTATGAACTTCCCTCTAAGAACTTAAGCCTGGTACTCTTGATGGCTATCTTTGCCTCCACTTGAAGAAAGCTAATAGAGGGAAGCAAACAGATTTCTGATGACTTCATTGAGCAGCTGGATCTGGATCTAGCTGTATCTGAAATTTTAGGTCTAAATCCCTTTACGTGAACAATAGTCTTAAAAAAAATAACTTAAAGCAATTTGAGTTGGATTTTCCATCCCTTACAATTAAACAAGTCCTAATTGATCTACTGATAATTGTAGTCTTTGTCACTAGAACTTATGGGCCATGCAAACCCCTAAAAACTATTACGTGTCCCGTACTACAAACATGAACAGGTTTGTTAGGATCTCCATGGTGTTTAAAGATTGTTACCTGCTTTAAGCAATTTCCTTGTTTCTTGACTCTGGTGACCCTCACCTCTGCTCT
Source organism: Oreotragus oreotragus (assembly GCA_006410675.1). Taxonomy (NCBI): domain Eukaryota; kingdom Metazoa; phylum Chordata; class Mammalia; order Artiodactyla; family Bovidae; genus Oreotragus; species Oreotragus oreotragus. The sequence continues at coordinate 9,228 of SJYX01002076.1, forward strand.
GGTTTTCTTGCCTCCATCTTGCTGTGGTATCTTTCCATCCTCTCTTGAGGATGGTCATGGGCCACTGGCCAGCCTCCAAGTCTGTCGCTGTACATGAGCCCTAGACATCAGTGCTTTAAGAGCCAGAGAATCGGGGAATGAAAGCAAATGCCAATTCGCCTCCTGTGTCTTCTAGTCCTCTGCGGTCTTATGCTGTGCTTTCTGGTTCCCATTCCATAGGTCCCCTTGAATGGCATCACCTCACTTCCTAGTTGGACAGGACAACTGGTGTCCCAGTTGGACACTTCATGTACATCACGTTTTTGGCTTCGACAGTTTGATTGCTGTTTAAACCCTTGTAACCACTTCTCCTTGAGGGTTGTTATGTGTTCTCACTAGGTGAAACTGCTGCAAAGTACCCCCAAATAAGTAAGACGTGGTCTCTGCCCTCAAGAGGGAAACAGACAAAAAGCAAGTATTAAGTCAAGGTCTAAACACTGGGCTATTGAGGGCACAGAATGCATCTGTCCGTGTGTGTAGTCCAAGGTGGTCCCATGAGAAGAACTGAGAAGAGATGACTGCTGGGCTGAGCCTTTAGGAATGAATAATGTAGTAACCGTAGAGGAGCAAATGCAGTTCAGTTTGATCATTCAATGAGCAAATATGACCAGCGTTATTTTAAAACAATTCCCTGCAAGAGAGAAGTCAAGTACGAGAAACCCTATAGGAGATCATGAAGGGCAGCATTGTTTTGCTGGTCGGTGTGACTGGCCCCAAGGCAGTGCCATCTGAAAGGGCAGATAAAGCAGAGGTGGAGGCCCCAGTGTTTGCAGTCAAGGAAGCAGAAACACCTTGCAGCACTGGGCGGCTTGCTCAGGGACCTGCAGCAGAGCTAGAGAAGCGTTCTGAATAGAGCTTCAGGACTGCAGTATCTCCTCCTGGTAACTTGTACCCCTGGGAGATTCATCTGGCACATAAAGGAAGTGGGATGGTTGAGGCACAGGGCGGGTGTGTGTACAAATGAATTCTTTTTCTCACTTGCAACTTCAGGGAAGGTGCAAAAGGAGCTGATAAAATTAGGGAAAACGGATTGGAAATTTCTCATGTGGCATGACTATTATTCCTATTAATCAAAATAACACCTTATTGTGTGCCGACAGCGTAGCTGGCTCAGTGCCAAACATAAACATGGACGCAGTCTTCATTTTTTAAAAAAGAGAAGTTTAGAAAGCATCCGGAGGAGAAGACAGATCACCTGGGTGAGGGAGGGGCAAGTTGCCTCCTGGTTTCATTTTGTTTCTCTTTAAGGGCTTCTCACGGAGAAGGCAATGGCAACCCACTCCAGTACTCTTGCCTGGCAAATCCCATGGACGGAGGAACCTGGTGGGCTGCCGTCTATGGGGTCGCTAGGAGTTGGAAACACGACTGAAGTGACTTAGCAGCAGCTGCAGAAGCAGCAAGGGCTTCTCACAGTTGAGAGGCCTGTACCCTAATTACGGTGACCACTGGCTTCTAAAATTTGCATGAAGATGCTTATCTGCTAAGAACACAATATTTTGCTCTAAAATCATTCCGGCTGTACCCGTATTCTTTCTATTTTGTACCATCTCCCTTTCAGATCAGAAATAAACACAGTAGTCATGCTTTGCAAACTTTCATTATAAGAACTGAGAAGAAAAGTAATAAAAGAGGGATGCTCTCAGGAGAAAAATTTGGAAGAGAGCATAATATATCAGCCAAACAGAAGGAGGAACTACAGGAAATGGCCTTCTAGCTTACAACTGTATCAGACAGGGGAAAAAAGAATAAGTCAGGTTGATTAAAACAACTTATCACCTTTTAAAAAAAATCAGGATGATGAAGTCTGAGCATATAAATTATACCTCTACCCATCCAACTAGGAGAGCACACAGCAAGGTTGCCTGGATGGAATTCTCCAGGATATCACTATAATCTTTATATTGTCTTATCTCTTGCATTCTTTTTGCAGTTGATGTTTGTTTACTTCAGTAAGTGAGAGCTTTTTCTTTTTCCTACTTTCTTTTGCTGTTTCCAGCCCTTAAAGCTCACCTTAAATGGGGGTCTCCTGGGCTCAGTCTAATGATGGTGGTGTAAGAACTGCTCTGTTGCTGGTCTTGCTGCATGAAACCTTAATCACTTGGACACTTTCATAGTAGACACTGATCATTCATTTTTCAACTATTGTGCAAGCTGAATTAAGGTTATAAACATCCTGGGAGGGGTGGCACCTACAAAGTACTAGGCATCAGGGATGCTGTGATAAAAAAGAAGTTACACCTGTCTTCATCTTTTGTATAATCTAACGGGGGAAGGACTATGCAAACATCAGAGTGAGTTTACACAAAGTGCCCACAGTGTGGTACATGGTTGACATCTGATGTATTTGGGGGCACCCTCCCCTCATCTCCTGTAAGAGTCCTGCAGGATGGCAGGAACCACTAAAGAATGACAGGACCGAGGGGCGGGGGGGAAATGGTCAGCGCCACCTGGGTGAACATGGGGATTAGCTTCATAAATGAAGTTAGCCTGAACTGAGAGGGAATTTACCAGGTGGGCAAGGGGAAGAATGAGGGAGGGAAAAGAGTGACGAAGGCAGGGGGAGGGAAGCAGCAGAGTCTATTACGGAGGCAGCCAGAGGTTGGAAGTGATGGGACTGCAGAGTGTGTGGGTTGGGAGCTGGCAAGAAACAATTCTGGAAGGGAAGGCAGGAAGCAGAAGAGAAAAGGCAGAGCCTGCAGAGGAACTGGGATCTCCTCCAGAGAGTTGTGAGCGATCGAGCAGGTGAAGAACTAGGTGAAATCCGTGTTTGTGTTTGATTTTCACACTATAACTGGGCAAGTGAAGATGAGTTACAACCAGAAAAGCATGTTGGCTGGTGTTGGGAACAAGCTTGAGATGAATCCCCCCTCTCTCACCCTGCTTCCTTACTCATGTGTGCTGTGAGATGGCCAGCCCTGTGGGGAGCATGGGCATGGCCCTTCCCGAGAGGAACAGTGTTACTCTGGAGTCTAAACCAGTGGCCCGGACAGCCGTGTTCGTACCTCTAAGCTGTTTACTGTGGCTGCAAGGAACTTCTGTATCACAGAAGGGTGGCTGTGAGGGACCCAGAGTTAATTAGTGGATTAAATGATTAATGCTTGGGGCTTGGAGGCCCATCTCCCTTTAAAGCAGAACGTTCTGAACAATGCCAATCAGGAGATGACTTGGGGATTTCTTACTGCCCAGCAGAAGCTGATACAAAATGCTAATTAGGTTGGATCAGCCCCGAGATTTTAGGTGTGGGGCCAGCATTACTCATGAGGAAGGGCAGCCCCATGGGCTGCAGTCGACTCTTGGTTACTACAGCTATGTCCATGAATATCTGTTTCTGCTCACCAAATCCCGGCTTGTCATTTGGAAGTGAGGAGACAGAAGGAGGGAAGGAGGGAGGGAGTGGTGACTCACACAGTCACCACTGTGAAATAAGGCTGACGCTAAGAGAATTAAATACTTACAGTGGTAGTTATTACAACAGCTATCATTTGTTGAGCGTGTATGGTGTGCTAAGCACTCTACAGAGTACTCTGATACTTCTTGGCTGTTCTGAGCTGAGCACATAAGATCAGTATTATTATTCCCATTCTAGAGATGAGGAACTGAAGCTTAAAGAGACCAGATCTCTTGCTCAAGATCCAGAAAAGTCCTAAATGGACAGGGGTTGGTCTGTGTTGTGCTCACCACTGCAGCCTCAGGATGTATCACATGTTAGATGCTGAATAAATACTTGGTGGTGAATGAATGGACAGTCATACAGCCAGAAAGTACCCAAGGTGGGTTTGCAGTCCAAGTCTGTGTGATTCAGAAGCAATTCTTTCCACTGTCCTCCACTGTCACAGAGCAGAAGGCAGCAGAGAGTCACTGCCAGAACCAATGTGGAGACAGTGAATGGTTGAGGAGATCCAAAGAGAGAATTTGCCGCCACCTTGTAGTGGTCAAAGGCGTCATGAAAGAGCGGGCTTTTGGCAGAGCTCTGAAGGTCAGATATTGGGTGGCTGGAGGGGAAAGCTCAGCTTGTCCTGGGTGGCTTGAGAGACAGGAAATAGCTCAGCGTCTGGGGCGAAGAATTGATGCTTTTGAACTGTGGTGTTGGAGAAGACTCTTGAGAGTCCCTTTGACATCAAGGAGATCCAATCAGTCCATCCTAAAGGAGATCAGACCTGGGTGTTCATTGGAAGGACTGATGTTGAAGCTGAAACTCCAATACTTTGGCCACCTAATGCGAAGAACTGACTCATTTGAAAAGAGCCTGTAAAAAAAAAATAAAAAAAAAAAATAAAGACAGGGCACAGAAAAAAAAAAAAAAAAAAGAAAAGAGCCTGATACTGGGAATGATTGAAGGTGGGAGGAGAAGGGGACGACAGAGGATGAGATGGTTGGGTGGCATCACCGACTCAATGGGCATGGGTTTGGGTAGACTCTGGGAGCTGGTGATGGACAGGGAGGCCTGGCGTGCTGCAGTTCGTGCTGTTGCAAAGAGTCGGACACGACTGAGTGACTGAACTGAACTGGGGTCAAACCTGCCAGGGCTCAGAATCTGACTTTACGTATAGGAGGCTGCATGATGCTGGGCCAAGCTCTCTGTGCCTTAGTTTTCTCTTCTGTAGCTGGGAGTGGTTCCGGATAACCATGCAAATGACTTCACCTAGTGCCTGGCACACAGCAATGGTTTGATAAATATTCATTGTCCTGAGATCAGAGCAGAGCGCTTCTTTCATTTGAAGAGAAGAGTGGGGAAGACAGGATGGAATCAGAAAACCTTGGGTCGGAAAGTAGAGTAATGAATCTGAACTTTCTGATTTAAAAAAGTTGCAGGATTCTGACAAGGACTAAATCATTGCTAATTTGGTGTCATTCCTCATTTCCTGTGGATTGAAAAGCTGGCCTTTTACAGAAAGAACTTGAGTGTCCCCAAGCTACTGGATAATTTCTCTGTTCCTGATTTTACGTCTAGGAGTACTGTGATTCTCTGAGGGGCTCGGATGACCACCTTTGCTGAAGCCAGTAAATGGAGGCCAACGTGTTAGTGAAAAGCAAAGCCCAGAAAGCCCAGTAAAAAGAGGAGGGGGCAATAAATAAACCCGCTGCCTAGAGAAAGGTAAACTACAGAAACAAAGAAAGCCCGAAAGCTGCTCCAGGGCTGTCACTACAGCCACTGTACTGGGAGAGATGGCTGCGATATTCTCCGCCTTTTTCTACATCAATGCTTAAAAAATGCAACAATCAGGTTTGCAGATGTGAAATTTAGGAGGCAGCCTGTTTCCTGTGATCACTGGCTCGGGAAGCTGGCACTTGGCAAAATTTTGCAAGTGGGTAAAGATGCCAGCCTTTATCCAAAGAATACATGAGCACTGAATTATGATATTCAGTGAGCACTCTTCATCCATTAGTTTACAATAATTAGATGCTCTCCTATTATTTCTACTACATGTTGGTATATCAGATTGTTTAATTTTTCCAGGCAATTTATCTCTGTTCTTTTGCCCATCTTTCTTCAGCTCTTCCCCACTATTGCTTTATTCAGAAGGTTGAAACCCAGAAGATAATTGCCAGAACAAACATAGCCCCCCCCTCCAAAACCTGTGTGAGACATCTCAAAGACCATGATCTTGGCAGGTCGTGGCATTAAAAGGTACAAGTTGGAAAGCTTTTATTAGTCTTGTTAGGACAGTTTTTCCCATTTAGGGCTCTACTGAGAAAGGTGGAAAAGTTAAGATGATTCAGGAAAGGATGGTAGAGAAAGAACTGTTCAAAGAACAGAAGATGGTTTAAAGCACAGAGAAGCTTAGAAATCACATAGGACCTCTTAAGTTACTAAGTCTTCTGAGAAGAATGATAAAGGTAACCTGTTGTCAAGGTAGAAGCAGAGTGATGGAAACATAGGATGGATTTGGTGAAATCAAGAAGAGCTGGGCTCCCATCTAGAATCCATCATCTGTAACTGCAGAACATCAGAGGTGCTACGTGGCTTCTTTGGCCCACAATTTCATCATCTATGAAATAGAAAGTGTGCTTTCACACTAGGAACTCTGGTCTAAAGAGCCAGGTGTGGGGCCTCTGCGTGCAGCCCCCTGCAAGGGAGTGGAATTCGATGAGGCACAAACAAACAAACAAAAAAACCCATCTTAGAACTGTCACTATTTTCAAGGCCACTGTTTTACTCTGTAGAACACTGCCTTTGGGGCAAAACAAAAAAGAAGCAGAGGCTGCCTGTATTCACTGTCGCTGGAGATAGACCAAACAGAAAAGCAAGCTGTGTGAGTACCTCTGAGAGCGACCCTCAAGAAACTTGAAATACACCTTTTCCAGCCCCAGCAGCAGAAGTGAGGCTGTTTGGTGGAGATGGTGGAAGGGAAGGACCTTAAATTCACCTCCTCTCTTGAGCACACCAAAGACACAACTTACTGCTGAACAGACTTAATCGATATTTATAGAGCATTCCATCCCAAAGCAGCAGAACACACATTCTTTTCAAGTACACATGGAGCATTCTCGAGGATGGAGCCATGCTGGAACACAAAGCATGCCTTAGTAAATTTAAGAAAATTGAAATCAACCCTCTTTTCCAACCACAGTGTCCTGAAATCAGAAATCAACTACAAGAAAAAAATTGCAAAAAACACAAAACAAAACAAACAAACACTTGCAGGCTAAACAATATGAAAAAGGGATCGTAACACTGATTTTGTGGGAAGTTCTGAACAATGAGATTATGTATGTTGAGTGCATAGGACAGTGCTTGGTAGATCAGGGGTACTCAGTAAGTTGTAGTTAATTAGGGATGTAAGTAACCTTCTGTTGCAATAAAGCTGAGTTTAAGAAAAACATGCTATCTTTGCAACTTGCTGCACTGTGGTATTGTCCTGTTTGGAGGCAGAAAAACAGCCTGATAGAAGCTGGAATTTGTGGGATGTATTTGGGATGCAGAGCATGGATGTTGCACCAAGTTGTCAGTGACTATCAGCAGCCAGGTTGGGGAAGATTTAAAAAAAAAAATCATTCCTAGGAAGGCACCAGACAGGTTGTCTTTAGTCTCTGCAGGGACTCACTAAGTCCAATAACCTTGGCGCAAGCCTGGATGGCTGTTGCCATAGAAACCAGCACGTGTGCCCAGCAGGAGTTCATTTCTCAAAGCTGCCAGCCCATGCCAACAGAGCGTGGCTCCAGAGGTGAGAGAGATGCTCTTTGTCCCTGAGTGGAGGTTCTAGCACCTGGCAAATAGTTGAATCAGCTCAATTTGTGAAGCTTTAGGAGTCTGGTCCCAGAGAAGCGACGAGGCCAAGAAAATCCTGCCGCAGTCATGTTCCCATCCCTAAATGATCAACAGTTATCTGGAAAAAGAAAATCCAAACATCACCACCTTAGATTCCTTGGCAACCTGTAAGATAGTTTTCCAAGGAAAGGAAAGTACCTGCATTATTATTTTTTTAATGCCATGCAATGGTTTGCCCTGAGACAGTTTCTCAGTTTTCTTTTCCCAGGAAACATCTATGCAGCTCAGGGATGGCTCCACTCTGTTCTTGGCAATTTGACTTCTGGTTCCAGGGGACCCAGAAGCCCATCAGAGTTTCTTAGGTAAATGGAATGTGGCTTTTCACTTTACAGTATGATAAGAAGATTGTATGAAATTCAATATATATATTTTTAAATTTTTTGCCTTTCCCACAAATTGTAGAAAATGGCTAAATCTACACTAAGGTAAGTTTCATTTCCCTAGGTACTGACTTCATATATCACATTTTTCAACTTGGGGAACATTTTAAAAGCTGAGCCTTTATATTCCTCTAACAAAGAAAGAAGAAAGAGAAATACTTTTGACCAAATTGCTTTCTGCCCAGGTTTGACATCAGGTGGGGCTGAAGGTCAGCTAGGATGGCAAGGACTGGAGAAATTTAACCAGTGAGAAGATTGGAGGATAAGTAGAGAACTGAATTTGAGTTTAAAAAATGACTTCTTAGGCTATTGCCTCATGGTTTGCCGGAATTTAGTTGTGCATCCGTGAAAGATCTAGTGGAAGTTGATGCTCGCTGTTCATGCACAGATGCCAAGACACTCCGACAAACTTTTCTGTTGGAGGGTGCAAGACTTCAGACCTCTGAAATGTTAAGTCATAGTTCATGCACTGACACTTTTTCTTTTTCCCAATGAGCATCGCCCCCTCCCACCACCCTGCAACAATAACAAGCAGAATGAGTAGAGTTAGTTCTAGAACATTCTGTTTACAAGGTCTTTCTAATTTTGACAAGGTAAGTTAATTTTCTATACATTCAGACCCTCAGCTTCAAGTGCCTGAATTTGGGCAGTACAAATGCTCATCAATAGTTCCAGCATTTGGTAAAGGTCAGTTTCGGACTTGCCTGAAGAGGGAAGCCAGGTAAGGTTGCGAGAGGTTCTCTGGGCCGATCTCTCAGAGATTTCTTGCGGCACAGGGAGAGCACCTGTGGAACCAGGACCTGGTGGTCCCTTCCCCTCTGCCCTCCCTCAAGGCTTATCGTCTCTCTAGGGAGACATCCTTGGGCCACATCCTTTGCCTGTAGGACATGTGTGTGTGCTCAATTGTGTCTGTCTCTTTTGCAACCCTGTGGACAGCAGCCTGACAGGCTCCCCTGTCCATGGGATTCTCCAGGCAAGACTACTGCAGTGGGTTGCCATTTCCTTCTCCAGGGGATTTTCCCTACCCAGGGATCAAACCCAGGTCTCCTGCATTGGCAGGCACATTCTTTACCACTGAGCCACCTGGAAGCCCTTGCCTCTAGGACAGAGGCTCTCAAAACTGAGAGGACATCAGAATCCTGGGGGTGGGAAAGGCTTGTAGACAGTACAGTTCTCCAGGTTGCTAGAGGTTTTAATTCAGTTGACCTGAGGATGGAGAAGCTCTATACAGTCAACAAAAACAAGACCAGGAGCTGACTGTGGCTCAGATCATGAACTCCTTATTACCAAATTCAGACTTAAATTGAAGAAAGTAGGGAAAACCGCTAGACCATTCAGGTATGACCTAAATCAAATCCCTTATGATTATATAGTGGAAGTGAGAAATAGATTTAAGGGCCTAGATCTGATAGATAGAGTTCCTGATGAACTATGGAATGAGGTTTGTGACATTGTACCGGAGACAGGGATCAAGACCATCCCCATGGAAAAGAAATGCAAAAAAAGCAAAATGGCTGTCTGGGGAGGCCTTACAAATAGCTGTGAAAAGAGGAGAGGTGAAAAACAAAGGAGAAAGGGAAAGATATAAGCATCTGAATGCAGAGTTCCAAAGAACAGCAAGAAGAGATAAGAAAGCCTTCTTCAGCTATCAATGCAAAGAAATAGAGGAAAACAACAGAATGGGAAAAACTAGAAATCTCTTCAAGAAAATTAGAGATACCAAGGGAACATTTCATGCAAAGATGGGCTCAATAAAGGACAGAAATGGTATGGACCTAACAGAAGCAGAAGATATTAAGAAGAGGTGGCAAGAATACACAGAAGAACTGCACAAAAAGGATCTTCATGACCCGGATAATCACGATGGTGTGATCACTCATCTAGAGCCAGACATCCTGGAATGTGAAGTTAAGTAGGCCTTAGAAAGCATCACTACGAACAAAACTAGTGGAGGTGATGGAATTCCAGTTGAGCTGTTTCAAATCCTGAAAGATGATACTGTGCAAGTGCTGCACTCAATATGCCAGCAAATTTGGAAAACTCAGCAGTGGCCACAGGATTGGAAAAGGTCAGTTTTCATTCCAATCCCAAAGAAAGGCAGTGCCAAAGAGCTCAAACTACCACACAATTGCACTCATCTCTGCTGCTGCTGCTAAGTCGCTTCAGTCATGTCTGACTCTGTGCAACCCCATAGATGGAAGCCCACCAGGCTCTCCATCCCTGGGATTCTCCAGGCAAGAACAGTGGAGTGGGTTGCCTTTTCCTTCTCCAATGCATGAAAGTGAAAAGTGAAAGGGAAGTCGCTCAGTCGTGTCTAACCCTTCATGACCCCATGGACTGCAGCCCACCAGGCTCCTCCGCCCATGGGATTTTACAGGCAAGAGTACTGGAGTGGGGTGTCATTGACTTCTTCTCTCAGGTCCTAGAGAAAGATATTACTGGGTGGTAGAAATTTTACAAGTACCAGTTTTCTAAAACTGATGCCCTAAGGAAAGGGAGGAGGGGGCCTATAATCATGAACAAACTTGCCTTAATTTTAGTGAAGCTAAAGGGTGTGTTTGGGCAGTCTTGATCAACACCTATCATTCATCTCACATGCTAGTAAAGTAATGCTCAAAATTCTCCAAGCCAGGCTTCAGCAATACGTGAACCATGAACTCCCTGATGTTCAAGCTGGTTTTAGAAAAGGCAGAGGAACCAGAGATCAAATTGCCAGCATCCACTGGATCATGGAAAAAGCAAGAGAGTTCCAGAAAAACATCTATTTCTGTTTTATTGACTATGCCAAAGCCTTTGACTGTGTGGATCACAATAAACTGTGGGAAATTCTGAAAGAGATGGGAATACCAGACCACCTGACCTGCCTCTTGAGAAATCTGTATGCAGGTCAGGAAGGAACAGTTAGAACTGGACATGGAACAACACACTGGTTCCAAATAGAAAAAGGAGTACGNCTTTTATTGACTATGCCAAAGTCTTTGACTGTGTGGATCACCATAAACTGTGGAAAATTCTGAAAGAGATGGAAATACCAGACCACCTGACCTGCCTCTTGAGAAATCTGTATGCAGGTCAGGAAGCAACAGTTAGAACTGGACATGGAACAACAGACTGGTTCCAATAGGAAAAGGAGTACGTCAAGGCTGTATATTGTCACCCTGCTTATTTAACTTATATGCAGAGTACATCATGAGAAACACTGGGCTGGAAGAAGCACAAGCTGGATCAAGATTGCTGGGAGAAATATCAATAACCTCAGATATGCAGATGATACCACCCTTATGGCAGAAAGTGAAGAGGAACTAAAAAGCCTCTTGATGAAAGTGAAAGAGGAGAGCGAAAAAGTTGGCTTAAAGCTCAACATTCAGAAAATGAAGATCATGGCATCCAGTCCCATCACTTAATGGGAACTAGATGGAGAAACAGTGGAAACAGTGTCAAACTTCATTTTTGGGGGCTCCAAAATCACGGCAGATGGTGACTGCAGCCATGAAATTAGAAGACGCTTACTCCTTGGAAGAAAAGTTATGACCAACCTAGATAGTATATTCAAAAGCAGAGATGTCACTTTGCCAACTAAGGTTCATCTAGTCAAGGCTATGGTTTTTCCTGTGGTCATGTATGGATGGCATCACCGACTCGATGGACGTGAGTTTTAGTGAACTCCGGGAGTTGATGACAGACAGGGAGGCCTGGCATGCTGCGATTTATGGGGTCAGAGTGTCAGACACGACTGAGCGACTGAACTGAGCTGAACTGAAGGTGTGTGGTCCACTCGTCTTTTCTTGATGCGGGGCTTTGTGAATGCTGTACTAAGTATTGGTGTGTTTACTACTTGGGGGATTTGCTATTTAAACAAAAGCTTTGTGACTCCGTAAGTACTTGGCTTCCTGATTGTCAGCTGGGGTCAGAGGCCTCCTCTCAGCCCCTCTCCAGCTCCCCAAGACAGAGGGCGGATCCTGAGAGGCCCAGGGAGCTGCTGAAAGTCTAGGTTTGGCCTCCTTTGGGTCTCTGCCTCTGCACAGCAATAAACAAAAGCAGCAAAGGAATCCATACAAATTCCATCACTGTGGCTCCACAGGGCTGTAAACAGGCCATAATGTGAGGTTTCACATACTTCACCACCAAACAAGCTGCAGCAGATCCTGCAGTGGGCACAGCATGGATGCCAGTTGGGAGCCCCTGGGTCTTGCTGCAAAATGAGCAGCAGGGAATTGCTTCAGCAGGGTGTGGTGTGCCTCTGAAAACCCCTGGCAGATCTCTCTGTCTTGGGGCAGAACTTAGTTCTGAAGGCTAGCCCTACATGGTCCAGAGCCTTGTTGGGCACAGCATGGATGCCAGTTGGGAGCCCCTGGGTCTTGCTGCAAAATGAGCAGCAGGGAATTGCTTCAGCAGGGTGTGGTGTGCCTCTGAAAACCCCTGGCAGATCTCTCTGTCTTGGGGCAGAACTTAGTTCTGAAGGCTAGCCCTACATGGTCCAGAGCCTTGGATTCCAAGCCCTGAGCCACCTACATGATCTTTTTTATTTCAGCCTGCTCCAGGTTGAGTTCCTTAGCCACAAACCCATGCAAGTGGAGGAGCCCCCCAGGGAGCCAGGGAACCTGTAACAGCACTAATTGTTTCACCTGCACAAACTCTTGGCCCTGCAGGGTGCTCCTGGGGCAGGAGGGACATTTCTCCTAGTAACCTTTGACCCACTCTCTAAGGTCACTTGTCCCAAATCCCTGGATGGATGTTACAGAGAAAGAGCCTAAGAGGAATCAATCAGTGTGGGAAGTCAGCCAGGTGTGATAGAAAGGTCCAGAGTCAGAAGACATAGGTTCCTGTCCTGATTCCACTGAATTGGCCTGTGATCTTAGGGAAGCATCATGGGCTGCATTCTCAGGAAAACAGTGTGACACAAGCTTTGTCGGCAGGAGATTTCTTGGGGAGCACCATCAGAATCAACACTCGTGAGGAGTGAAGAAAGCAGGACCAGTCAGAGGAGGAGGTTGAACTGTGATGAAGCCATAACATGGGCAGCTCTGGAGCCAGTGCGGCCCCTCAGAATTGTCCTAAATGGTGGTAAAGGAGCCAGGGCTTTATGTCCCCCCATTGACCAGTCACTAGATACAGGCTGCCACCTGGGATTGGTGCACAGCCTTGGGAATTGTGGCTACTTTCAGCTGAAGGTTGTTTGCTGCGAGGGGCCCAGCCGTGTGCTGTCAATCACCAACAGGCTGAGGGCTCCAGCATTGAAGAGGGGATGGAGCAGAGCTGGGCAGTGCCCCACAGCATCCTTCCAGCAAGTTACTTCCCTTCTCTGGGCCCCAGTTTTCTCATCTGTCAGATTCCAGCTCCAGGGCTCTGATTCCATCAAGCCACTCTCTCTCTTACTAACACCTCCCTTTCTCTTAGGCTACACACAATTTAACAACCCACCCCTTCTACAATGTCTGTAGCACCTCCTTCTTGACTGTCAGTTCAGTTCAGTTCAGTCGCTCAGTCGTGTCCAACTCTTGGCGACCCCACAAACCACAGCATACCAGGCCTCCCTGTCCATCACCAACTCCTGGAGTTCACCCAAACTCATGTCCATTGAGTCGGTGATGCCATCCAGCCATCTCATCCTCTGTCGTTTCCTTTTCCTCCCACCTTCAATCTTTCCCAGTATCAGGGTCTTTTCCAATGAGTCAGTTCTTCACATCAGGTAGCCAGTTTATTGGAGTTTCAGCTTCAGCATCAGTCCTTCCAATGAATATTCAGGACTGATTTCCTTTATGATGGACTGGTTGGATCTCCTTGCAATCCAAGGGACTCTCAAGAGTCTTCTCCAACACCACAGTTCAAAAGCATCAATTCTTTGACACTCAGCTTTCTTCACAGTCCAACTCTCACATCCATACATGACCACTGGAAAAA
>SJYX01002076.1:40641-93908 GCA_006410675.1 Oreotragus oreotragus
ATGGTGACTGCAGCCATGAAATTAAAAGACGCTTACTCCTTGGAAGAAAAATTATGACCAACCTAGATAGCATATTGAAAAGCAGAAACATTACTTTGTCAACAAAGGTCAGTCTAGTCAAGGCTATGGTTTTTCCAGTGGTCATGTATGGATGTGAGAGTTGGACTGTGAAGAAAGCTGAGCACTGAAGAATTGATGCTTTTGAACTGTGGTGTTCGAGAAGACTCTTGAGAGTCCCTTGGACTGCAAGGAGATCCAACCAGTCCATTCTGAAGGAGATCAGCCCTGGGATTTCTTTGGAAGGAATGATGCTAAAGCTGAAACTCCAGTACTTTGGCCACCTCATGCGAAGAGTTGACTCATTGGAAGAGACTCTGATGCTGGGAGAGCTTGGGGGCAGGAGGAGAAGGAGACGACAGAGGATGAGATGGCTGGATGGCATCACTGACTCGATGGACGTGAGTCTGAGTGAACTCCAGGAGTTGGTGATGGACAGGGAAGCCTGGTGTGCTGTGATTCATGGGGTCACAAAGAGTTGGACATGACTGAGCGACTGAACTGAACTGAACTGAATACTGGTGAAGGTGTTGCCTCATAGCTCCTCTCCAGTAAGGTACTTGGAACTTTTCACCTTGTATTGATCATAGAGACTTTCAGGATATCTTAAGGCCATCAGCTAGGAGGCAGCTGTCATGAACATAGGGAACAAGGAAATAAATGAAATCATAGTTCCAATGACAGAAAGGACAAATGTGTTATCTTAACACCCAAATATATTGAAATTCCCTAACAGTGACAACAATGGTATCCTTTATATTCAGCCCAAACTCCTATGTATCTATTTCTGGGTTGTGCTTTGTTCTTATTTGAAGTGCTCAGTCAAAAAAAAAAAAAAAAAAAGCTTTTTCATTCTGTTTGCTCTGGCAGAACCCTTTCAAAGGGAGGAGGGCCAAAAGAAATCTTGTCCACTTGAGCTGTGCATTGCTAGCTGAGCTAAGGCCATAAAAGAGATTTCACTAAAACTGGAAGAATTAAAAAAAAATCATGCTGGCAATTTAATTAGGGCTAAAGACCCATGAGGTTTAGAAGGACATATATTTTCTCATTCTAATTTCACACCTCTTCAAATCCTTCTCAAAAACAAGACCACAGTTGCTTTAAAATACTCCAGAAAAATAAGTTTGGCTCTTTGAAAAAAATAGATGAAACAAATCAGTGAAATGTTGATAACTGTTGAAACTAGATGATGGGTATGAGTTATATTATTCTCTCTATTCCTGGGTATGTTTGAAAATTTCCATAATAAAAGACCGAAGACAGATACAAAGAGATAAATAGCGAGACAGAGAACATTAAAAACACGTAATAATTAAAAATTAACAGTAAAAAACAAAAACCCGTAAGACCCCTATGCAAAAGGTTACATTTGATCTTGTTTAATTCAGAATTTTCTCATCTGTAACTCACTTTCTGAGCTTCCCTGGTGGCTCAAACAGTAAAGAATCTGCCTGCAATAGAGGAGACCCTGCTTCAACCCCTGGGTCCGGAAGATTCCCTGGAAAAGGAAATGGCAACCCACTTCAGTATTCTTGCCTGGAAAATTCCGTGGACAGAGGAGCCTGTTGGGCTACAGTCCATGGGGTCGCAAAGAGTCAGACATGACTGAGCGACTAACCTTTTCACCTTTCCACTCACTTTCTAAAATAGCTAGAAAACTACATAAGCAATTTGAGGGGGGCACATTTGATTATGTAGTTTCTCACCTATAATAGCACTCCTGGTGGCTCAGAGGGTAAAGCGTCTGCCTGCAATGTGGGAGACTCGGGTTCGATCCCTGGCTTGGGACGATCCCCTGGAGAAGGAAATCGCAACCCACTCCAGTACACTTGCCTGGAAAATCCCATGGATGGAGGAGCCTCCATGGGGTCGCAAAGAGTCGCACACGACTGAGCGACTTCACTTCTTCACCTATAATAATTTAGCTATTTGTGATAAACAGAAATCCTATTGGTCCCTATATAATTGATGAATTGATATTGCATTGGTTTAGAAAATGTACTTTGATTAATTACTACTGCCTTTTACACCTTGCAGGAGGGAAAGGTAGATGAATGTGACTGTCTTTACAATTTTTCAAAGGCCAGCTAGCCTATTAGCTGCTGAACACACAAAGCAGATATTCCAGAAGCATGGACAAAGCGTGGCCTTTGAGTTGTCTGTGACACCTGGCCTCCTTTTGATGCTGGCTCCCTGAGTAGAACTAGTTATTCTACCCAGTTTGTCCAAGGATCTATCCCAGGATCTGGCATCTGATATCATGATATAGCCCTCTGCTGGTTTTTCTTCCCCTTTAGAATGCCAGCTATTTTGAAATCAAAACTGTGTTTTATTCAGTTTTTGTTTTCATAGTACCTGGTACAGTCTCTGGAAATGGGTAGGGAGCATAAATGTATGCTAAATAAACAAAGGTATAAATATACACAGTGACTGGAACAGGAGTATATAGATGGAGGATTAGGATGCAGCTTATATTTATTAGTTGTTCAATCTTCAGAAAGTTCCTTAACCTATATAAGTCTCAGCAATCATCACTCACTCGCTCAGGCCCAGATACACACACACACACACACACACGCACACACACACACACATATATACAGACACACACACACATATCTATCTAAAGATGCACATAGGGGAAGGGAAGGAACAACAGAGTGCCAAGGGGCCAAAGGGGTCATTCACATCTATAGTACTTCCAATTTCTACAGAGCTTTCTCACACAATAGCACCCTGCTAATTGGAACCTAAGGCTAACGAAACTGGATATGACACTGAGGGCCCAAACCACATTTCACTTCAGAAAGATGCACATAGGGGAAGGGAAGGAACAACAGAGTGCCAAGGGGCCAAAGGGGTCATTCACATCTATAGTACTTCCAATTTCTACAGAGCTTTCTCACACAATAGCACCCTGCTAATTGGAACCTAAGGCTAACGAAACTGGATATGACACTGAGGGCCCAAACCACATTTCACTTCAGTGGGATGCTGAGCAGAGGTGCAAAGTTGCCCTCTCTGGAAAACAACTTCAACTCTCAGAGTATAATTGTACCTCCAAGAGCTATACATTTGAATAGCCCAATTAGCCCTTTCCCTCAATTCATCTGTGGATGATTTCATTGTATTCACTTTATTTCAGAGACCTGAAAACCTTATTTAAAAGCTGAAAACATTATTGAACTTCCAAGTCAGAGATTTGGCTTCCCCTGAGAGCTCAGCTGGTAGAGAATCTGCCTCCAATGCAGGAGACCCCGGTTTGATTTCTGGGTCAGGAAGATCCACTGGAGAAGGGATAGGCTCCCATTCCAGTATTCTTGGTCTTCTCTTGTGGCTCAGCTGGTGAAAAATTCACCTGCAATGTGGGAGACCAGGGTTCAATCCCTGGGTTGGAAAGATCCTCTGGAGAAGGCTACCCACTTCAGTATTCTGGCCTAGAAAATTCCAAGGTCTGTATAGTCCATTTTAGATAGCTGCAGCGGCTGGACGGATTACAGGGATTCTCCCTCCAAGATCTAGTTAGAGAGGCAGATAAGGTATTTAACAAAAGAGAGACAGAGGAAGAAAAGGAAGAGAGAAGGAAGAGAGAACAGGACGAGCGAGAGTTGAAACGAGAAAGGAGACAAGAGAAAAATCTAGCCAAAATCCTGACCACTGTAATAAGAGAAAAAGATAAGAGTGACCAGGGAAAGGTCAGACCGACAACTAAACTGACCTTAGACAAGGACCAATGCACTTACTGTAAAAAGAGAAAGGACATTGGTTGAGGGATTGCCCCAAGAAGAAGAGGGGAAAAACTCCCTCCCAAAAGGTTTTGGCCTTAGAGGAAGAAGATTAGGGGAGTCAGGGCTCGGAGCCCCTCCCCGAGCCTCGGGTAACTCTAAAGGTGGAGGGGAAGCCAGTGCAGTTTCTGGTGGATACTGGAGCCCAACATTCGGTCCTGTTACAACCGGGGGGAGCAATCACCACCAAGAGAGCCTGGGTACAGGGGGCTACCGGGAATAAACCATATTCATGGACTACCCGAAGAACAGTGGACCTTGGCGTGGGCCGGGTATCCCACTCGTTCCTGGTGATTCCTGAATGCCCCTATCCCCTGCTGGGACGGGACTTGCTTACAAAAGTTGGGGCTCAGATTCATTTCGGTCCTGAAGGGGCCGCAGTGACTGACAAAGAGGGGAGACCTCTGCAGGTCTTAACTTTAAAATTGGAAGACGAACATCGCCTGTTCGAGGGTCTCCCTGCCTCAGCAGCCGGGATGGAAAAATGGATAACGAAAATTCCCCTGGCATGGGCCGAGACATCTGGCGTGGGGCTAGCAAAACATCAACCTCCAATAGTAGTTGAGGTAAAGGCCTCTGCTACCCCCATATCCGTCCGCCAGTACCCCATGGGCAAGGAGGCCCGAGATGGGATCCGCCCCCATATACGGCGGCTCTTTGAACTAGGAATACTGATAAAATGCCAGTCAGCCTGGAACACCCCCTTGCTCCCGGTTCGAAAGCCTGATTCAGGTGACTATCGGCCTGTGCAGGACCTGAGAGAGGTGAACAAGCGGGTGGCAGACTTACACTCAACTGTGCCCAACCCCTACAACCTGTTGAGCACTCTTCCCCCCGAACGGAAATGGTATACGGTATTGGACCTTAAAGATGCTTTCTTTTGTCTGAGACTTAGTTCCATAAGCCAGCCCATCTTTGCTTTTGAATGGAGGGACCCGGTTCTGGGGATTTCGGGACAGCTGACATGGACTCGACTGCCCCAGGGATTCAAAAACTCTCCAACGATTTTCGACGAGGCACTCCACCAGGACCTTGCGCATTTCCGTGCCACCAACCCCCAGGTAACTCTGTTGCAGTATGTAGATGACTTGCTCCTGGCGGCGAACTCGGAGGAAGAATGCCTTAAAGGGACCGAAGCCTTATTGATCGAGCTCGGCTCCCTAGGATATCGGGTCTCGGCAAAAAAGGCACAGATCTGCCAGCAACAGGTTAGTTACTTGGGGTACTTAATCGAAGATGGAAAGCGATGGCTTTCGGAGGCAAGGAAAGAGACAGTGATCAAGATACCACCTCCGAAAAATCCCCGTCAGGTCAGGGAATTTCTGGGGACAGCCGGATTCTGTAGGCTTTGGATACCTGGGTTTGCAGACATGGCAGCCCCCCTGTATCCCTTGACTAAAGAAAATGGGCCCTTCATATGGGGGAAAAAGGAGCAAGCGGCGTTTGACAACATTAAGCAGGCTCTACTGTCTGCCCCTGCCCTGGGACTCCCAGATGTTGACAAGCCTTTCCACCTTTTTGTGGCAGAAGGGAATGGCATAGCAAAGGGAGTCCTCACCCAGAAACTGGGGCCTTGGAACAGACCAGTAGCATACTTGTCTAAGAAACTAGACCCTGTAGCCGCCGGCTGGCCCAGTTGCTTGCGAATAGTAGCCGCTGCTGCCGTCCTTGTCAAGGACGCAGACAAGTTGACTTTGGGACAAAACCTTACTATCACTGCTCCTCATGCCCTGGAGAGTGTGGTCCGGCAACCCCCCGAAAGATGGCTCACCAATGCCCGGATGACCCACTATCAAACTCTGCTTCTGAATTCGGACCGAATAAGATTCATGCCAGCCACTGGACTCAACCCTGCATCGCTGCTCCCTGATCCCGATCAATCCAGCGTGATGCACGACTGCCAACAGGTGTTAGCTGAAGCCCATGGGACCCGCAAAGACCTCTCCGACCTCCCACTCCCGGATGCAGAGGTGACATGGTATACGGACGGGAGTAGCTTCTTAGAAGGAGGTAAGAGGCGAGCGGGGGCGGCAATAGTGGATGGGACTAACGTGATCTGGGCAGCTCCCTTACCTCAAGGGACTTCCGCCCAGAAGGCTGAACTGATTGCCCTGACTAAAGCTCTCGAGCTTTCCCAAGGAAAGAAGGTCAACATTTATACCGATAGTCGGTATGCTTTTGCCACGGCACATGTCCATGGAGCAATCTACCAACAGAGAGGGCTCTTAACTTCAGCAGGCAAGGAAATTAAGAACAAGGATGAGATTTTGGCCTTACTAGCTGCCCTCATGCTACCCAAAAAGGTTAGCATAATCCACTGCCTCGGGCACCAGAAAGATCAGTCCCCGGTCACTAGAGGAAACAACTTGGCCGATAAGACTGCCCGAGAAGTGGCTAGTCAAGAGATAGTACCAGAAGTGCTGGTGGCTGACACACCCATCTCACTTGAGAATAGCAGAAGCTTATCAGAGGCCCGCAAGATATTAGACCAGATGCACCGGTGGACTCATTTGGGAGCCAGGAAGCTGACTTCCTTGCTAGTCAAGGATGGGTGGGAACTCCCTGGACTTCTCAAAATAGCTGAGCAAGTGGTTCAAACCTGTGTACCCTGTCAGAAGGTAAATGCCGGTCATAATAGAACAGAGCCTGGAAAGAGATTACGTGGAGACCGACCGGGAACATACTGGGAAGTAGATTTTACAGAGGTACGTCCTGCTAGATATGGCAACAAATACTTGCTCGTATTCATAGACACCTTCTCGGGCTGGGTAGAGGCTTTTCCAACTAAGCATGAGACTGCGCTCGTAGTCGCCAAGAAGATTTTAGAGGAAATCTTTCCCCGATTTGGAGCGCCAAAGATGATAGGGTCAGATAATGGACCAGCTTTTGTCGCCCAAGTGAGCCAGGAAGTAGCAAAATTTCTGGGGACCGATTGGAAGTTACATTGTGCTTATAGACCCCAGAGCTCAGGACAGGTAGAAAGGATGAATCGGACTTTAAAGGAGACCCTTACTAAATTGTCCTTGGAGACTGGCGTTACAGACTGGACGGTGCTCCTTCCCTTGGCATTGTTCCGAGTTCGGAACACCCCCTCCCGCTTCAATCTCTCCCCTTTTGAGATCCTGTATGGGGCACCTCCCCCTATACTGTCCGTACAGGAGGGATTTGACCCTGGCAAGTTTAATAACGGTGATTTATATGCTAGGCTGAAAGGAATCCAGCTGGTGCAGAGGGAGATATGGGAACAGCTCGCTGAAGCCTATCAGCCCGGGACACCCGGAGAAGCTCACCCATTCCAGGTGGGAGACTCTGTCTACGTTCGCCGGCACCGACAGCAGACCCTTGAAGCCCGTTGGAAAGGACCGTACATCGTCCTGCTCACCACCCCAACTGCTGTAAAGGTTGACGGCGTCCCCTCCTGGATTCACGCTTCTCATGTCAAAGCTGCTCCGGAGCCCCCAGCCCAATGGAAAGTACAACTAACCTCGAACCCTTTAAAACTCAGACTCTGTCGTTCCTCATCCTGTCAATCCCCCTCCTGGTCCCGCCAACCCAAGGGTCGTTCAACCCCCACCAGCCCATGCAATTGACGTGGCAAGTAGTTTCTCAGGTGGGAGATACTGTATGGAACGTCTCTAAAATCACCCATCCCTACACCTGGTGGCCTACCCTGTACCCTGACCTCTGCAAGCTGGCAATTGGGGCCCCAGCTAATTGGGATCTTGAAAGTTACGCCAACTTCCAGCAGGCCCCTCAGGCGCCACTTTCCCACGATCGATGGGGACTAGACCCTTGGGGGGGTTGTGCAGCAAGGGACAGGAGAAGTATGCTGAGAGCCCTCACTTTCTATGTATGCCCAGGATACCACCGGGGCCGCCACCTTAACTATTGTGGAGGTAAAGATGTTTTCTACTGCAGGCATTGGGGTTGTGAAACTACGGGGGACGCCTACTGGCATCCATCCTCTAACTGGGACTATATACAAGTTTTGGCCAACTACACCCACCAAAAGATGGGAAACCAGGGGAACCCAGGATGGACAAATGAAGTTGAATGTAATAATTGGTGCCACCCTCTCCAAATCAGTTTCACGGAGAGTGGTAAAAAGATAAAAACCTGGGTAAAAGGCCACTCATGGGGTCTGAGGCTTTATAAAGAACGTTATGATGACGGCCTCACGTTCACTGTGAGGCTAAAAATAGAGTCACCGCCAGCTACCGGTGTGGGACCTAACCCCATCCTGCAACCACAGGGACTGACCCCCATTAATAAGAACACAGAAACCCACGCCCCCGAAGAGACCCACGCCTCCATTCAGAGACCAGAACTTGAGTCTGAGACCCACGCTTCCAGAGAGACAGAAACCCATGCCCCTGAAGAAACCCCTCCAGACCCTCCGCGGCCACCGGTCCCTCCGAAATCTACCGACCCCCCTGTAAGCAAAACTTCTACCCAGGACAGGATGTTGACCTTATTGACCAGTGCCTTCCAGGTTTTAAATGACACCAACCCAAGTGTGACTGAATCCTGCTGGCTTTGTTATGAAGCTGCACCCCCATATTATGAGGCTTTAGCCGAGACCCCAGCTGAGCCAGTGGATATCTCCCAGACCCACTCTGATAGTATATGCCGATGGCATCAGGAACCAACTGCCAGACTTACCCTAGCAGCTGTAACAGGAAAAGGATTATGTATAGGTACCCCATCCCCGGCTCATACGCATCTCTGTAATTCCACTATTAAAGAGGTCAACCAGGCTGGGTATCTTCCACCACCCGGGAACAAATGGTGGGCTTGTGACACGGGATTAACGCCTTGTATATCCCTTGCAGTATTTGATGTTTCTGTCAATTTCTGTGTACTAGTGCAGCTGGTACCTCGACTGATTTATCACCCCGATGCCTCCTTCTTAGAAGCTTATGAAAAAGGACATCGATCAAAAAGGGAACCAGTGACTATGACCCTGGCTGTTCTGTTAGGGCTTGGAGTAGCCGCAGGAGTCGGGACCGGTACTACTGCCCTCCTCCAACAGCCCCACTATTACGCTAGCCTGCAGCAGGCTATTGATGCAGATCTTCGGGTCTTGGAAGATTCCATTACCAAACTAAAGGAGTCCCTGACCTCCCTATCTGAGGTAGTTATGCAAAACCGCCGGGGCTTAGATCTTTTGTTTCTGAAAGAAGGAGGAATGTGTGCGGCCCTTAAAGAAGAATGCTGCTTCTATGTAGATCACTCAGGGGTCATAACGGACTCCATGAATAAATTAAGAGAAAGGCTAACAGCCAGACAGAAAGAAAGAGAGAATGCCCAAGGGTGGTTCGAGTCCTGGTTCAATAAAACCCCATGGTTTGCCACTTTGATATCCACCCTGATAGGGCCCTTGCTTATTTTACTGCTTCTCTTAACTATAGGGCCCTGCGTTCTGAATAAGTTGCTAGAATTTATCCGGGACCGAGTGAGCTCAGTACAGGTACTAATGCTGAGGCAACAGTACACCACCATTCCCCAGGGAGATCCCTACCATTGATTTCAAGATTGAAATTAGGAACAAGAAGAAGAGGGGAATGTGAGGAAGTAACGTGTAAGATTTAGGGATTTTTCCAGGCCAACTGAAAGGTTATCTCTATTATTTGTGACTCACAGACCCTGACCTGGAGGCTTACAGACCCTGACCTGGAGGCTTACAGACCCTGACCTGGAAGGTTTAACTTTCCAGAGAGTCAGAAAAACAAGTTGTGTAAACTGTGTGTTATCCGCAGAATTATGTCGCCAAACCCTCACAAGCCTATCCTTGTAAAGGTCAGCAGTATTGTGACCAATCATGATATATCTATACCTCCCCACCCAATATGGTTTTTTGTGCTTAAAAACTGTTCTGTAACTGTCATCGGGGTTCGTTCGCTCCTTGCTTAAGGAGGACGGAACCCCGGCGCGCCGGTTCAATAAATCCTCTTGCTATTTGCATCGATCCTGTGTCTTGGTGGTCTTGGGCGACGGACTCCAGGGCGGAACCATGCGGTTCAACAGCTACATGAAGGAAAACCAAGACATGCCACCAAAGAACCAGAACCAAGATCCCAGGCATGTGGAATGGGGCCATCTTGTATCCTCTAGCCTCAGTTGAGCTGCCATAGCTGACAACATGTGGAATAGGGGCAGCTACCTCCTGAGCCCTGCCTGAATTTCAGAGCCTCAATGAGGTGAGCAAATAAATGGCCATTCTGACACACTTTGAGGTTGTTTATTATGTACCACTTGACAACTGAAACAATGGTGCAAAGAATCCATATTCAACCAAGTGAACATTACTCTGACTCCTACAAGCTATGGCCCATAGGTACAAGTCCAACCATTTTTATCACAGCTAGCCAGACAAGCCTTGAAAAAAGGGGGAATCATTTCCAGTTAGTCCAGAGATCAAACAGAATGACTTTTCAGTCAATCTCTGCTGTTCAAAGACAAGTTCTTGAAAGTTAAGATCTCAAAAATACTTTTTTATGAGTTCATTACATTCTGTTTAGTCCAAGTCAGAGGTAAAAATAGTACGCTAATCAAGGGCTGTGCTGGGCACATTACAGGTCCTAACACATCAAACCCCACAGCAACTCACTTTAAATAATTAATGTTATTCCCATTTTACAGATGAAAAAACTGAGACCTAAAGGTAACTAAGTTGTGCTCAAAGTCACACACACCCCTGGAATAAGTTGGAAGACAAAATTGTATTCAAGTTTTCTAACTCCAACTATTCCACCCTCTTACCCAGTATGCATATTACTTCCCATTCATTGAGAAGGTTCTTAGCATGTCAAGACTGTGCTACGGTGAAAAGTAGGTCAGAGTAGAGGGAAAGGAAGAGTCATAGCAGCTTCATCTTGCCCTTCCCCAATGTTGTTCTCACTGCCCACCCATCCCTAACGTCAGATGGAAAACTCACTATCTCACCTTCTGTATACCAGCTAAAACCCACAGTTACATTGGCCCCAGGAAACCATTATTTTACCAGTCCTGTAATCAATCAGACAGAACTCAGGTGCTTAAGTGTACCAGGAGACACGTATAAGAATATTCATGGTAGCACTGTTTTGTGACAGTCAGATACTACAAACAGCCAGCTATTGCTATTTCTAAGTCACTTCAGTCATGTCTGACTCTGTGCGACCCCATAGATGGCAGCCCACCAGGCTCCCCTATCCCTGGGATTCTCCAGGCAAGAACACTGGAGTGGGTTGCCATTTTCTTCTCCAATGCGTGAAAGTGAAAAGTGAAAGTGAAGTCACTCAGTCATGTCCGACTTAGCAACCCCATGGACTGCAGCCTACCAGGCTCCTCCATCCATGGGATTTTCCAGGCAAGAGTACTGGAGTGGGGTGCCATTGCCTTCTCCGACAAACAGCCAGAATGTCCATCAAATCAGAATGGACAAATTGTGACAGAGTCATCTGATGATACACTATACAACAATAAAAGTGAACCAACTGCAGCTGTCNATGGGATTTTCCAGGCAAGAGTACTGGAGTGGGGTGCCATTGCCTTCTCCGACAAACAGCCAGAATGTCCATCAAATCAGAATGGACAAATTGTGACAGAGTCATCTGATGATACACTATACAACAATAAAAGTGAACCAACTGCAGCTGTCTGCAACAATATGGATGAATCTCACAATGTAGAGTAAAAAAGATAGCTGCAAAATAATACAGACAACTTGCAAGTATATTAAGTTCAAACATCTGCAAAACAAAACTGTGTTGTTTAGGAATGCTTATATGTAATATAAACATATAAAAAAGCAAAGAAATAATTATCACGATAGAATAGGGGTTATCTCTAGGATAGGTGGAGGAATGGCATCAGTGGTGGGGGCCTGGGAGTCGGGAGAAGTGAGGGAGTCAGGGTTATCAAGGTGCTTTATTTTGTGTCCAGAGTGGTCATTAATGAGTGTTAGCTTCATAAATACTCTTTTAAAAGTTTTTATTTTTGGCTGTGCCTGGTCTTCCTTGTTGTGCACACGGGCTTTCCCTAGTTGTGGCAAGCAGGGTTTCTCTCTGCTGTGGTGAGCGGACTTCTCACTGCGGTGGCCTCTCTTGTTGCAGAGCACAGGCTCTAGGCACATAGGCTGAGTTACCCTGTAGCATGTGGAATCTTTCCGGATCAGGGATCAAGCCCATGTTCCCTACATTGTCAGATGGATTTTTATCCACTGTTCCACCAGGGAAGTTCATAAATGCTCTTTTAACTAGCAGCTCTCTTCTTGATGTTTCTGTTTCATTAATGAAATAAAAAGCAAGTTCACTAGCTGGGATTGAGAACGAGGGAGGAGGTACTGAAGATTTCATAAGAAGAAAATGGTATGAAGGAAACAAAGACATTAAAGAGTGAACAGAATTGGGAAATATAGTATTATTTTTCTTATTCTTTTAAGAAATCTTTTCAATTTCTCCTGATTTACTATGTTTTTTTCCTCTCATATGTAATGTTATTTTATTAACCTCAATACAATATACTATATGTGGTTACTCCAATACTTAAATTATAATGTTATTTAATGTATTAAAATAAAATTTAAAAGCATTGCTGCTGCTGCTGCTGCTAAGTCGCTTCAGTCGTGTCCGACTCTGTGCAACCCCATAGACGGCAGNTTTTTTTTTTTTTTACCACTGAACCACCAGGGAAGCCCCAGTTCCTCCCTACAGAAAATTTAAAAGCATGAGAAATAAGTAGACTTCAGAGATATAGTAGGTTCTGTTTTAGACCACTGCAATAAATTGACTATCACAATAAAGCAAGTCACATGAACATTTTGGTTTCTCAACACATATAAATTATGTCTACACTTTGGTCTGTTGAGTGTACAATAGCACTGCATCTCTAAGAACATGTTCATACATTAATTAAAAATACTTTATTGCTGAAGCATGTTCACCATCTTCTGAGCCTTCAGCAAGTCATAATTTTTTGGCAGTAGTAACAGCAAAGATCACTGATCACGGGTCACCATAGTAAATAGAATAGTAATGAGAAAGTCTGAAATGTTGCAGGAATTACTAAAGTGACATGAGACACAAAGTAAGCAAATGCAGTTGGAAAAAGCTCTTCTTGACACAGGGATGCTACGAACCTTCATTTGTAATGTCTGTGAAGTATAGTAAAGCAAGGTCGACACGTAGCAACGGGCCTCCTAGATGGCTCAGTGGGTAAAGAATCCGTCTGCAATTGAGGAGATACGAGTTTGATCCCTGGATCAGGAAGGTCCCCTGGAGGAGGAAATGGCAACCCACTCCAGTATAATCAGCTGAAAAATCTCATGGATAGAGGAGCCTGGCAGACTACAGTCCACGAGGTCACAAAGAGTCGGACGTGAATGAGCGATTAAGCACGCCTGTAGGAACGGAAAATCATCTACCGTTGAAATCTTAAGGACATCATTAAGTGCAAACTATTAAAGACGTGTAGGTGCGTATTTCATTTTAAATATTATTTAACACGTTAAAGGCACAATCAAACCAAAAAAACCTGTGAGCAGATCAATCATGCTCTGGCTAGCGGGGCCCCTTGCACAAAGAGCATGCCCCCTAGAGGCCATCCCATTTCAGCCCCTCCTCAAGGACGTCCGTCTCAGGTCTCTCCCCTTCCTTCTTTCCCACAAGCCCTCCGGCTGCCCCATCCAGCCTCACACCACTAGCAGCCAGAGTGACAGCTCTAGGGAGTCACCGTCTGGCCTCTGCTTCTGTGCCTTTGTGCTTGGTCATGTCTGTCTTGAGACCCCATGGACTGTAGCCCGCCAGGCTCCTCTGTTTCTGGGCTTCTCCAGGCAAGACTACTGAAAGTGAAAGTGAAGTTGCTCAGTCGTGTCTGACTCTTTGCGACCCTGTGGACTGTAGCCCACCAGGCTCCTCTGTCCATGGGATTTTCCAGGCAAGAGTACTGGAGTGGGTTGCCATTTCCTTCTCCAGAGGATCTTTCTGACCCAGGGATCGAACCCAGGTCTCCAGCATTGTAATGCAAGATGCTTTACCTTCTGAACCACCAGGGGAAGAATACTGAGGTGGGTAGTCATTCCCTTCTCCAGGGGATCTTCCTAACCTAGGGATCGAACCCTCATCTCCTGAGTCTCCTGCATGGCAGGTGGATTCTTGACCCACTGCGCCACCTGGGAAGGCATGCCTTCAGTAGCATCCGCAGATTCGTATCTCTCAGTGGAGGAGATGGATCTCACTCCCTCCTTAGGCAACGTTCAAGGGAGGGTTAAAAAAAACATCTTTTTAATGGGCTTGGGACTGCAGCTTGCAGGTTGGTAAGAGGGCAGATTAGGACAGAAACCCCACCTGATGGTTAGGGGAAGGCTCTACTTCTGTTTCACCTGATGTTTAGGATCAGATTTGCCACATCTTAAGCCAAGCTCTCTGTCCCTGCCAGGTAAGGGTCAAGCTGAACCGAGTTTTTGATTCCTTTTTCAAATGATCTTATTCTATTTACTCTTTTCTTTTGGCTCCGCCGAGTCTTCGTCGCTGCGCAGTCTCCGTTTTCTCTTGTTGCGGAGAGCGGGGGCTACGCTCTCGTCGCAGCATATGGGCTTCTCACCGCAGTAGCTTCTCTTGTTGCAGAGCACGGGCTCCAGGGCACAGGCTCAAGAAACTCTGGTGCACAGGCCTAGTTGCTTCGAGGCATGTGGGATCTTCCTGGGTCTGAAACTGAATCTGTGTCTTCTGCGTTGGCAGGATTCTTCACCACTGAGCCCCCAGGGAAGCCCCTGAACTGAGTTTTTTCCCCAAGTTGGTTGAATCACGCTGGTTTAGACAGGGGCCCAAATTCACCCTGCAACAGCACTCCTGTCCATGCAACGCCAGGCCTGGCTCATCCCAGCTGATGGTGAGGCTGTTTGTCCACAGCCTTGAACTTCATCGTCAGGGGCCCCTTCATTTTAACCCCCAACACCTCTTGACACCCTGACTCCCCTTTTCCTAGAAGAGGTATTTAGGGCCGGCCTGAACCAGCTCGGAGAGGAGAGTGCTGCATCTCCAGAAATTGTGTGAACCAATTGTCAGATAGAGCCAGCATTAAAACTGAGTTCTGTCCTCCTACAACTAAACAGATGATGACATTCAAAACAAAGGGAAGAAATACTCAGAAGCTCATCACTTCCCAACCGTTTTACTGCATTTAGTGTCATGCCTGTTCTCGGAGTTCACTCCATCACATCTGTGTGGCGGAAACACCTCCCACGGTGGACCTCCATGTCTTCCCCAGGCCCACATCCGGCCAGGACCNTGTCCGACTCTTTGCGACCCCATGGACTGTAGCCTACCAGGCTCCTCTGTCCATGGGATTTTCCAGGCAATAGTCCTGGAGTGGATTGCCATTTCCTTCTCCAAGGGATCTTCCCAACCCAGGGATCGAACCCGGATCTCCCGCATCATAGACAGATGCTTTACCATCTGAGCTACCTCTCTATTTTATTGTCTTAAGTCTTGAAATCATTTTTTAAATTTAGAAAATATATTCACATTGAGGATCACAGCACAAAATATTAAAGTTGATTTTATAAAGTATTAGAAAATAATTACATTCTTAAAATTCACTCAGAAGATTTAAACGGAAATAGTAGCTCTATATGATACTTTATGAGTTTTTATATGAACGAATTTATAAGAACAATTATTTAAATGATAATACATTTTAGTTGTAAACCAATCTTTATAATTAGATAGTTTCAGCTGCCAGCTTACATAATGTAAATATAGTGAGTTTAAACAATTACCAGTTGCTGCAGCTCAGCTTGCACTATCTGCCATACCAGCTGTGGGCTTGCTGCTAAGTTGTGATTATAAAAGTAACTGAATGGTGACCTGAGTGGGAATGGCAAGTAAGGATCTCTGAAAATTCTCTCTTCCATAAAACCAATAAGAATGCTATAAAAAATGGTCAAGATAAAATTCTTATAACTCTGGAAATTAGTCAAATTCTCGAAATAATCTAGGGAGCATTTATTTATGAAAAGTGGATGAATTTCATTAAGAAAAGTGAGTCTTGTGTCATTTTATCCTGCCCCACTGCCAGCTCCCTTTCCTCATTACCATGGTAGCTTTGAAAACGAAGGCCACACTATCTCAATGAAAAATCAACAGCCTAGTGGCCAACTGGAAGAGGCAAATAAGGTCGAAGCTCCTATAAACCTCCATGTCCAGATAACTGTCGTTATTCGCCCTATCTGATAGTTTGATATGCAATAAGCAATCAAAGGGCTTCTCTTTACTTGACCAGATTCTGATCTCATCCACTGAGAAAAGCCTTTTACCTGGGAGCATTTGTCAAAAGCAATCAGTAGTGATTGTTTAACATCACATTTGCCTGAGGCAGTGACAATAGCTGCAACACAACAAACCATTCAAAAACTTAGAAAAGTTGGGAAAAGATGTACCAAGGAGCTTTAAGGACTGTCTACATATTTCTGGAAAACTAAAAAGTCATGCACATGTATAGGGCTGTATACATGCCCAGGGCTATGCATTTCCCACGAAAGATCTCAGAAGGCTGTAAGTTCTCTCCTCTGGCTGACATTGAGGCTTTGCATAAGCAGGAAATGAAGCCCAAGGCCTGGTTGTTCACTGCCTGGCTGGGTGCCAAAAGTATGCCCCAACATGCACACAGCTCCACGGCAAAGGCTGGGAATCACTGTTTCCAGGCATTTAAGGAAATCATTCACCAATCACTAACTGACCACTAAACTAACTGAGCAGAGACTTCACTGGCCACACACAACAAAGAATACAGATTTTACAAAATTCGCTCAGAAAAGTCACTAAAAAAACAAGTCCTGCGGAGGGAAGGATCTGATTTCCAGAGTAGCCATATTACATTATTTCATATGTCTAGTTCTCAACACACAAAAAATGAGGCATACAAAAAATGTATGGCTCATGCATGAGTGCATGCTCAGTTACTTCAGTCATGTTAGACTCTTTGGGACCCTATGGGCTGTAGCCCGCTAGGCTCCTCTGTCCATGGGATTCTCCAGGCAGGAATACTGGAGTGGGTTGCCATGCCCTCCTCCAGGGGANATGCTCAGTTACTTCAGTCATGTTAG
This sequence comes from Oreotragus oreotragus, assembly GCA_006410675.1. Classification (NCBI taxonomy): domain Eukaryota; kingdom Metazoa; phylum Chordata; class Mammalia; order Artiodactyla; family Bovidae; genus Oreotragus; species Oreotragus oreotragus. The sequence goes on from SJYX01002076.1 coordinate 57,571, forward strand.
ACTCTTTGGGACCCTATGGGCTGTAGCCCGCTAGGCTCCTCTGTCCATGGGATTCTCCAGGCAGGAATACTGGAGTGGGTTGCCATGCCCTCCTCCAGGGGATCTTCTTGACCCAGAGATCGAACCCACGTCTTCTGCATCTCCTGGACTGCAGGTGGATTCTTTAGTGCTGATCCACCAGGAAAGCCTGTGTGGCTCATACATAGAGTAAAAAGCAGTTAATAAAAGTTGTCCTTGAGGAAGTCCAGGCATTGGATTTCCTAGACAAAGATTTTAGTTTAAATGTATTTCAGTAACCAAAGGAAACTATGTTTAAAGAAATAAAGAAAGTAAGAAAAAGATGTTAGATCAAGTACACCACATCATCCAGCAATTCCAATTGTAGATATATATATATACCCGAGAGAAATAAAACATTTTGTCCATACAAAAACCTGTGCTTGAATGTTCATAACAGTATTATTCATAGGAGCCCAAAGTGGAAACAACCCAAATGTCCATCCACTAAGTGAATAAACAAAATATATTATAGTTATACAATGGAATATTTTCCAGCTATTAAAAAGAAATGAAGTTCTGATATATATGATAACAGTGATAAACCTTGAAAATAATACACTAAGTGAAAGAAGCTAAAACAAAAGACCATATATTTTATGATTCCACTTATATAAAATGTTCATAATAGGAAAATCTATAGAGACAAAAAGCAGGTTAGTGGTTGATTAGAGCTGGGACATGGAAAAGGGAATGGGGAGGGAAATGCTAATTGGCATAGGGTTTCTTTGGGGGTTAAAGAAAATGTTCTAAAATTGTAGTGATGGTATGTAAATTATATCTCAATCAACAAAATAATAATAATGATTACATGGGCAAAACCCTCAAGAAGAGCAGGATTTCTTGGAATGGCCTAAGTAAAAATACAACTTCATATACCAGGACCTTCTTGTGACTGACTTTGCCACCATAATGCCAGTTTCCTCCACTACTTCTTTGCCATCCAAGATTGGAAAGAGATTCTGGCTCAGGGCAGAACCAATAACTTTTAAGAAGTATTTCTACTAATCGTTACTTAACCTTTCCAGGTGGTGCAGTGGGAAAGAATCCACCTGCCAAGCAGGAAACACAAGAGACATCAGTTCGATCCCTGAATCGGGAAGATTGCCTGGAGTAGGAAATGGCAACCCACTCCAGTATTCTTGCCTGGAGAGTTCCATGGACAGAGGAGCCTGGCGGGCTAACTGTCCATGGGGTCTCAAAGAGTCAGACATGATTGAGCACCACCACCACGGGAATCATTACTTGTGATAAAAAGGTAAAGGTGTCACTAAGGAAAGGGGAAGTATGTCCTGTCAGAACTGTAGATTCTAGCCAGTTCTCTGTGAATCCTAGAGCTGTAGGCTCTTGCGGCTTCACTGGACCAGCCCAGCCATTTGGCAGATAAAGTATAGTCAACTTTACCAGTGAGGTTGAGGCCCAGAACACAGTAAGTTGCCAGAGTTAGCTGTGTGCTATGGAGTGAAGAGTGCCAGGGTTTAGCTGAGTCCAGACTGAGCTAGGATTTGGACCTTGGTTCTCTGCCAACTGCTTGGGAAAAATAGATGTTTTCAAACAGTTCAGTTAAAAATGGTCTCTAGGCAATGAGTCCTATGGGAAATGAGAGGAAGCTTTTAGACCCAAATGGATAAGAACAAAGGGAAGAAAAACATCTCTTCTGTTGTAGCAGAAAGAACCCCTAAATAGTTGAGAGGCATGAGTTATGGTCGAGCCATATGAACTCCGAAATGCCATAATACTTTTCTGGGCCTACTTCCTCATAGGTAAAGAAAGCAGGCTGAATGGGTTAGATTAGTTTTTCCCCTCCAACATGTTTCAGGGAACTCTAGAGTATCATCATGGACTAAATTGTGTCCCCTGCCAAATCTATTTGTTGAAATCCTAATCCTCCATGTGACTGTATATGGAGATAGTGCCTATAAACAGGCAATAAAGGTTGAATAAAGTAATAAAGGTGGGGTCTTAATTCAAAAGAAGTGGTATCCATATAAGAAGAAGAGATACTAGGTCTCTCTCTCTTTCTCTCCCTCTCCTTCTCTCCTTCCTTCCCTCCAAGAGTGTACACAGATGAAAGGCCATGTGAGTACACAGTGAGAACGGGGTCATCTACAAATGAGGTAGAGAGTTCTCACCAGAAACCAATCCCGACAGCACCTTGATTTTGGACTTCTAGCCTCCAGAACTGTGAGAAAATAAATTTCCGTTTAAGCCACCAGGTCTGTGGTATTTTGTTATGGCAACCTGAGCTAATACAGGTACAGTGGAGGTGTATCAGTTCATAACATTTTATTTAACTTAACTTTTACAAAGTTTATTTTAAAAGCTTAATAAAAGTTCCGGATACAGTTATATGTGTCATATGCCAAAAGTGTTAGAGACTCTGATTTTTATTAAATTCTGCTGCCAGGTTAGCTCATTTTTGGAAAGATCTTTGAATAAAGCTTCCTTTCCTATCAGGTTAAATGAAGAGTATAAGCCTATTTCAGAGTAAGCTGTTTTACATTAGTGGATCACTAAGCACAGCTTTAAGGAAAGGGGATATAGACCCTGCCTCTCAAATGGTAAAAATGTGAAATATTTTTCACACATACTTTTAAATCACCATAATTTTATAGATATTTTTCTCGGTGAATCAGTGTTTTCTCAAAACTGTGCAAATACAATTATAAATTCGATCCTGCACCTGAAAAAAAAAAGAACCTTAGCAATAGAGCATTTTTACCAATGATAATAGATATAAATAAAAGATTAATGAAACGAATCCAGAAATGTATTCAGAACCATTACATCATGACCCAGAAGGACTTACACAAGAAATTTGAGATAATCAAGGAATCTACTCACATTAATTGTGGTAATCTCTAGATAGTAAGAAAATGTAATTTAATTTTTAAATGTTTGTGTTTTTTTAATATTTTCTAATTTTACTGCAATGCATATGTACTGCTTCTATAATAAGAAAAGGTTATAAATTTTTTTAAAAAGGCAATCTAGGAGAAGATTGATACAAAATGTATATCAGATAAAGGGCTAATATTCCAAATATATGAAGAATTTTTAAATATAGAAATGGAAGACCAGAAATTCTATACAAATTGTTACAAAAGACATTTATAAAAAGAGATGAAAACGTCACTTAAACATATTAAGATGTATTCAACTGAACTTGTAAGAAAATTCCTTTTATTTATAAAAAAAAAAAAAACTTTTTAGAGAAGTTTTAGTTTCACAGCAAAATTGAGGGGAAGGTAAAGGGGGTTGGTGGGGATGGTTCAGGCACTGGTTCAGGCAGTAATGTGAGCCATGGGGAGGGATGGGGATAAAGCTTTCCTGTACATCACTTCCTCCTAGTTCTTAACAGGGCCTGTCCTTGGCCTGGTGTTGGGGAACCCTGCTTTATTAGATGTACCATCTGTAAATATTTTCTCCTTGTCCGTGGTCTGTCTTTTCATTCTCTTGATACTGTCTTTTGCAGAAGAGATCAATTTTAATTTTAATGCAGTTTAACTTTTTTCTTTCATGGGTCATGCCTTTGGTGTTATAGCTAAAATTTTACTTCCATACCCAAGGTTATCTAGGTATTCTCCTATGTTATCTTCCAGATGTCTTAGTATTTGTTTTGCATGTAAGTCTATGATGTATTTTGTGTCAATTTTTGTGAAGGGTGTAAGATTTTCATCTTCTTTGCATACTGATGTCCAGTTGTTTCAGCACTTTTTGTTTAAAAGACTGTTTTTGCTCCATTGTATTGCTTTTGCTCTTTTCTCAAAGATCAGTTGACTATAGTTATGTAAGTCTACTTCTGGGTTCTCTGTTTTTTCCCAGTTACATATTTTTCTGTTCTCTCACAAATACTACAGTTTCTAGATTACTGTACCTTTAATACTAAGTCTAGAAGTCAGGTAGTGTTAGTCCTCCAGTTTTGTTCTCCTTCAATATAATTTCAAATAGTTTGGATCTTTTGTCTCTGAATATGAACTTTAGACTCAGTTTGTTGATATCTACAATATAACATTGCAATTTTGATTGATATTGCATTGAATCTACAAATCAAGTTGGAAAGAACTGACATCTTGACAATATTGAATCTTGAAATACTGATCATGGCATATCTCTTCATTTATTTTGTGCTTCTTTGATTCGTTCATCAGAGTTTTGTAGTTTTCTTCATATAGATCTTATACATATTTTGTTAAACTGGTAAGACTAAGTATTTCTCTTTAAGGGATGTTAATGTAAATGGTGATCTTCCCTGGTGGCTCGGGTGGTGAAGAATCTGCCTGCAATGCAGGAGACCTGGGTTCAATCCTTGGGTCAGGAAGATCCCCTGGGGAAGGGAATGGCCACTCATCTCCATTGCCTGGAGAATTCCATGAACAGAGGAGCCTGGTGGACCACAGTCCATGGGGTCACAAAGAGCCCCTTGGACTGGAAGTGCTGTGCTGTGCTTAGTCACTCAGTTGTGTCCGACTCTTTGTGACTCCATGGACTGTAGCCTGTCAGGCTTCTTTGTTCATGGAATTCTCCAGGTAAGAATACTGGAGTGGGTTGTCATGCCCTTCTCCAGGGGATCTTCCCAACTCAGGGATGGAACACAGTATCCCACATTACAGGAGGATTTTTTGCCATCTGAGCCACCAGGGAAGCCCAAGAATACTGGAGTGGGTAGCCTATCCCTTCTCTAGGGGAACTTCCCAACCCAGGAGTTAAATCTGCATTGCAGGTGGATTCTTTACCAGCTGAGCTACCAAGGAAGCCTTGGACTGCCAGTAGATCAAACTAATCAATCCTAAAGGAAATCAACCCTGAATATTCACTGAAAGGACTGATGCTAAAACTGAAGCTCCAATACTTTGGCTACTTGATTTCTCCATTGCCTGGAGAATTCCATGAACAGAGGAGCCTGGTGGACCACAGTCCATGGGGTCACAAAGAGCCCCTTGGACTGGAAGTGCTGTGCTGTGCTTAGTCACTCAGTTGTGTCCGACTCTTTGTGACTCCATGGACTGTAGCCTGTCAGGCTTCTTTGTTCATGGAATTCTCCAGGTAAGAATACTGGAGTGGGTTGTCATGCCCTTCTCCAGGGGATCTTCCCAACTCAGGGATGGAACACAGTATCCCACATTACAGGAGGATTTTTTGCCATCTGAGCCACCAGGGAAGCCCAAGAATACTGGAGTGGGTAGCCTATCCCTTCTCTAGGGGAACTTCCCAACCCAGGAGTTAAATCTGCATTGCAGGTGGATTCTTTACCAGCTGAGCTACCAAGGAAGCCTTGGACTGCCAGTAGATCAAACTAATCAATCCTAAAGGAAATCAACCCTGAATATTCACTGAAAGGACTGATGCTAAAACTGAAGCTCCAATACTTTGGCTACTTGATCTCATTGGAAAAGACCCTGATGCTGGGAAAGATTGAAGGCAAAAGGAGAAGAGGGCAGCAGAGGATGAGATGGCTAGATAGCATCACCAACTCAATGGACATGAATTTGAGCAAACTCTGGGAGATAGTGAAGGATAGAGAAGCATGGTGTGCTGCAGTCCACAGGGTTGCAAAGAGTCAGACACGACTTAGTGACTGAACAATAACAATGTAAATGGTGGAGCTTCCCTGGTGGCTCAGTGGTAAAGAATCTGATTGCAATGCAGAAGAAGCAGGAGAAGCAGTTTCAACCCTTGAATCAGGAAGATCCCCTGGAGAAAAAATGGCAGTCCATTCCAGCATTCTTGCTTGGGAAATCCCATGGACAGAGGAGCCTCGTGGGCTATAGTGCATGGGGTCATAAAAGGTCAGACGCGACTTAGCCACTAAACAACAACAGAATCAGAATCACCTGCTCAGTTGTGTCTGACTCTCTGTGACCCCATGGACTGTAGCCCAGCAGACTCCTCTCTTCATGGGATTCTTCAGGCAAGAATATTGGAGTGGGTTGCCAAACAACAATGTAAATGGGATTCTTCAGTTTCAAATTAGTCTTGTTCACTGCTGTTATATAGGAAAGCATTTGACTTTTGTACATCAATGTCATATTCTGCAACTTGGCTATAATTGCTTATTATTTTCAGAGGTCTGTGGGGTTTCTTTATGTGTTTTGCTATTGTGGTGGTGACCAATTCTTTGGAATTTTCTACATATATGATCACGTCATCTGTGAAAAAAAAAAAACAATTAATCTTCTTCCCCAATCTGTTTACCTTTTATTTCCTTTTCTTGTTTTATTGCATTAGCTAGAACCCCCAGTACAATGTTGAAAAGGAGTGGTGAAAGTTGCATACATTATGACTCTTTACCTCCAAATACTTCAGAGTGTATTTCCCAAGAACAGGAATAATATCTGACATAATCACAATATAGTTATCAACTTTAAAAAAATTAACATCAATGCAACATCTAATCTACCATTTGAATTTCAATTCTGTAAATTAACACAATGATGTTCTTTATCTTTATAACCGTAATTTCCCTCCCATAAATATCTAGTCTAGGATCAGGTGGTGTATTTCTTTGTCATGTCTCTAGACTCTTTCAGCCTGGAACATTCTCATTTTTCTTTCTTTTTTTGTGTGACATTCAATTGTTTTGGAATATGATCTCCCCCTCCTCACTTTTTAGAAATAAAACATTCCTTATTTGGAGTTTATCAGATATTTCCTCCTAATTGGGTTCAGGTTATGCATACTTTGCTGAAATACTACATAAGTGAATATTATGTTTGTTCAGAGTATTGCATCTAGAGGAAGAAAATGTTCATCTGACGCTTAGTGGTGATGTTAATTATGATCAACTGGTTTAACTGCTGTCTGATTTCCACACAACTGGTTCTCCCCTTGCAACTGATAAACATTCTGCAGAGAAATCCTTTAAGACCATGCATATGTCCTGTTTGTCTTGAAAAGTACCCCTAGATTTAGCATCCACTGATGATTCTTACATGACCAGACTTTATAATGGCACATACAATATCTATAGATATATTTATATGTAACCAACTGTATTTATATTAAATTAAACAGAAATTATTATTGATGTTGCCAGCTCTAATTCCATTATCACATGACAGAGGTCATTCTAAAATACTCCACCTGATTATCTGTAAATTTTCACTCCAACAGTGAGCAATCTGGTTCCCACCATTTGCCATCTATTCACTTAACTGTTCATTGTCAGATACATGTATATCACTTTCAGAATTGTTAACCCATTCCTGATAGTAAAGAACTTATTTTCTAGAGTTCAGAACATATGCACAGTCCATTTTGCCTTTAATCTTGTTGCAAGTGAAAGAAAAAAAAAGAGGAATGAATTTTTCTTTAAGGAATGAGTTTTTCTTTCTTTTCTTTCCCTTTCCTAAGAACAAAGAAGACAAAGAAAACATTTAACAGGCCTGATAGCTCCTAGTTTTACTTTAACTGTTGCTAATTTGTAGTGTCTATAACTAGAAGCCAACCTATCACCCTCTAACACTATGTAAATTACATCCTGCATCTATCGCCCTCTAACTCTGCATGAGTTACATCCTGCACCTGTTACCCTTTAACTCTATACTAATTACATTCTGTACCTTCACTGTGCTCCCTTTGCAGACCACCCTTCATAGATTTTGTATTTCAGAAAGAAGGCCACAGTACAATAAACCAGAGACAAATGGACCCAACTACTGGGCTATGTGATGCCAGCTATGACTGTTTCAAAACAAAGCAAGCAAGAAGAATGGAAGACCTTCATTACTTTCAGCCTTATCATTTACCCTAAGACCTCAAGATCCAGGCCATATAAAGGCTCTTGATTCCCCTAGGAAGAGGGCCACAGTTCTTGAGCCACTAGCCTGCTGTGTTCTCGCATCAGCCAGCTGAAGTTTAAAGCCATCTCTCTATTTCCTCCAAACACTGTCTCTGTATTTTTTTAATTCTGCTTCAATGGGCAGAGAAAGCCAAGATTTTGGCGGTAACAGTCTTGCAGACTCCATTAAGTTTTAAAGTTATTTAGGTTAGCACCTCTTCTCCCACCCCCTCCCCCACAGAGAAGTTATTTCATACACTTTTAATACAGTTAGATTCTCTTGTCACAGTCTGCATTCTTTGGGGGGATTTGTGGAATTTATAAGTGATTTTTATTTTTATTTATTTGGCTGTGACAGGTCTTACTTGCAGCATGCACGATCTCATTCTATGAACAGGGATTGAATGCACCCTGCATTGAAAGTGCAGAGTCTTAACCATTGGACCACCAGGGAAGTCCCTATAAGTGATTTTTAAAATTTGCATCCATTCAGCTTGACTCTTTGCTTTGTAAATCTCTGTTGGTTTTGGCAAAAGCCTAATGTCATTATCCACAATTACAGTATCACATAGAATAGATTTACAGTCCTAAAAGTCTGTAAAAGAGGTAAAAGTCATTCCTCCTCATTCCCTATGAATTCCCGACAACCATTGTTCTTTTTACTGTCTCTATAGTTTTTCTTTTTCCAAAAAGTCATGTAATCATACAGCATGTAAATTTACAGACTGGCCTTTTAAACTCGGAAATATCTGTTTAAGATTCCTCCATATTTTTATTAACTTGATAGCTCATTTCTTTTTATCACTGAATAATTTTCCATATATGGATGTACTACAATTTGTTTATCCATTCTTTTATTGAAAGGCCTCCTGGTTGCTTCATAATTTTGGCAATTATGAATAAAGCTGCTATAAATATCCATATGTAGGTTCTTGTGTGGACATAAGTTTTCAGCTCATTTGGGTAAATACCAAAACACATGATTACTGGATCATTTGGAAAGAGTATGTCTAGTTTTGTAAGAAACCACCAAACTGTCTTCCAAATTGGCTGTACCACTTTGCATTCCTAGCATCAATAAATGAGAGTTATTGTTGTTTCATATACTTGTAAGCATTTGTTGTTGTCTTTTTAATTTTTTAAAATAAGCATCTGCTCACTAGATTTTGAAGGTCAAGGAAATTCCTCAGGATAATTGCATTCATACTTTGAAGTTATTCTCAGTCTCCCAACACTCAAGGAGGTAAAGATAAGAATTCTCCTAGTGCTACTAACCTTTAATTAATTCCTTGTGTGTGCTCAATCGCTCAGTCATGTCCGACTCTTTGCGATTCCATGGACTGCAGCCCGCCAGACTCCTCTGTCCATGGAATTTTCCAGGCAAGAATACTGGAGTGGGTTGCCATTTCTTCTTCCAAGGGATCTTCTTGACCCAGGGATCGAACTTGGCTCTCCTGTGTCTCCTGCATTGGCGGATTCTTTACCACTGAGCCACCTGAGCCAAATTAATTCCTTGTAACCATCATTTAAACCTGTTATGATTTGTTTCAGATGCTTGTGCATCAGTGTTCAAATAGAATACTGATTTAATAAATGCCATTTGATGTAAATGATTTAAAAGACATCATAAAAAGTTAAAAGGCAAGACACACAGAGATACTAAAGGTTTCTAAAATCACAGAATAAGGTTATTCACAGAGTATATAAAGAGTGGCAACAGGGGATTTCCTTGGTGGTCCAGGGGCTAAGACTCCAAGCTCCCAATGCAAGGGGCCCAGATTCAATCCTTTTTCAGGAATTAGATTCCACATGCCACAACTAAAGATTTTGCATGCTGCAACTAAAGATCCTGCATGCAACAACTAAAAAAAAAAGTTCCACATGCCACAACAAAGATTGAAGATCCAGTGTGCTGCATCTAAGATCCAGCACAGCCAAATTAATTAATTAATTAATTTTTAAAAAGAGTGGCAACAAATCAACATGACATACAGTCCAATAGAAAAACGATCCAAGGATGTAATTTGGCACTTCATAGAAGAAGAACCCAACTGGACAAGAAGCATAATAAAACTATTCAACCTTACTAGTAATCAGGTAAATGCATATTAAAACAATTGCTCATTTTACAGTCATCATTGAAAAAATCAGTGTCTGATAACATCAAGTGTGGTGACAATGTTGGGAAGTAGGAACTCACACACTTCTGTGGGAGTGTAAATTGGTTCAACTACTTTAGAGAGTCATTCAGAAACTCCTGATAAGCATTCCCTAAGACTCAGCAATTACACCTCTAGAGGTTAGCACTCCCTAAGGCTCAGTAATTAGAATTGTAGGAGTGTCATATAATCTCTAGATTATAGACAGGGGATGCCACTGTGAAACAGTGAGGAATGCAAACAAGTCACTAGGTAATTAAAACACAGTGAGATCAATTCTAAAATGAAAGCAGTGCAAGATGCCACTGGAGTATTCAAGAGGAAAAATCTAATGAGTTTACAGGTGAGAAAATTGAGACTTAGGTTCACTAACTTAATGCTCAAGTTCACATAGCTGGGAAGAGTTGAAGGAAGGAATTCCACTCAAATTTTCTAATTCCAAATATCCCACATGATTAACTAGCATGCTTATTATCACTCATACATTAAAAGCCTTCCCTATTTAAAATGTTTGTCACAGCCTTAACTTGTTCTCAGCCTTATATTCTCTAAATTTACCCAAGTGTGAAAGTGTAGATTTCTTCTTGACTGAAATCTGTTAGTAGAAGGCGTTTTCATCCTACCTTACTATGACTAGATTCACTCTTCTCTTGATGTGTTCAAAAGGTTTCCATACAGAGGAGCACAGGATCTAATGATGCCATAATGTCTATTTTCTATAGCAGAGATTCATTTCATTGGAAATTTTTAAAATTTATATATGTATATATATGTTATTTTTTTTAATTTTAATTATCATTAAAAAATTTTTTGGCCATGTGGTATGTGAGATCTTAGTACTCTGACCAGGGATTGAACTCTCACCCAGTTCATTGGAACCACAGATTCTTAACCACTGGACCGCCAGGGAAGTCCTGAGAATTTTTATATATTAAGGGAGTATTACAAATATGGCAGGTATTATAACAAATATATTTGGATCTCAATTCTGGGAGTCTACATGGGGTTCTCTAGGGAAGAACGGCTCTTTTTATTTTGACAAAGTATGCACGAGTTCTGAGTCGCTCAGTCGTGTCTGACTCTTTTTTTTTTTTAATTTTTTTTAATTTTTTTTTTTGTGTGTCTGACTCTTTTGTGACCCTATGGACTATAGCCTGCCAGGCTGCACTGTCCATGGGATTTTCCAGGCAAGAATACTGGAGTGTGTTGCCATTTCCTTCTCCAAGAGATCTTCCTGACCCAGGGATCAAACTCGCATATCCTGCATTGGAAAATAGGTTCTTTACTACTGAGCCACCTGGGAAGCCCTTTGACAAAGTATACTTTCCAACAAAACCTGTAGCTTTGGAGGACACACATGGTGCTCCTGATAGAAATAGGGACTCGTCACTGGCCATCTACTGCAAGCCATACTATCCTTGTTGATTAGTAGGGAGATACAGGTCTTCAGCAAATCATCTCCAAATCTAATAGTCTAGTAGTCGTTCTGCCCTAAGTCGCTTCAGCAATGTCGAACTCTGTGTAACCCTATGAACCATAGCCCACCAGGCTCCTCTGTCCATGGATTCTCCCGGCAAGAATACTGGGGTGAATTTCCATTTCCTTCTCCAGGGGATATTTCTGACCCAGGGATCGAACTGGCGTGTCTTACCTCTAATCTGGCAGGTGGGTTCTTTACCACTAGAGCCCCCTGGCAGTTTATTGCTAATCAAGTGTTGGCCACTCAGTCCTGTCTGACTCTGTAGCCTGCTAGTCTCCTCTGTCCATGGAATTCTCCAGGTAAAAATACTGGAGTGGGTTGCCATTCTCTTCTCCAGATTATATTCCTAATTGAAGTGAAGTGAAGTGAAGTGAAAGTCACTCAGTCATGTCTGAATCTTTTTGACCCCATGAACCACAGCATGCCAGGCCTCCCTGTCCATCACCAACTCCCAGAGTCCACCCAAACCCATGTCCATCGAGTTGGTGATGCCATCCAACCATCTCATCCTCTGTCATCCCCTTCTCCTGCCTTCAATCTTTCCCAGCATCAAGATCTTTTCAAATGAGTCAGCTCTTCACATGAGGTGGACAAAGTATTGGAGTTTCAACTTCAACATCAGTCCTTCCAATGAACACCAAGGATTATCTCCTTTAGGATGGACTGGTTGGATCTCCTTGCAGTCCAAGGGACTCTCAAGAGTCTTCTCCAACACCACAGTTCAAAAGCATCAATTCTTCTGCACTCAGCTTTCTTTATAGTGCAACTCTCACATCCATACATGACCACTGGAAAAACCATAGCCTTGACTAGATGGACCTTTGTTGGCAAAGTAATGTCTCTGCTTTTTAATATGCTTTCTAAGTTGGTCATAACTTTCCTTCCAATGAGTAAGTTTCTTTCACTTTCATGGCTGCAATCACCATCTGCGGTGATTTTGGATCCCAGAAAAATCAAGTCAGCCACTGTTTCCCCATCTATTTGCCATGAAGTGATGGAACCGGATGCCATGATCTTTGTTTTCTGAATGTTGAGCATTAAGCCAACTTTTTCACTCTCCTCTTTTACTTTCATCAAGAGGCTCTTTAGTTCTTCTTCACTTTCTACCATAAGGGTGGTGTCATCTGCATATCTGAGGTTACTGATATTTCTCCTGGCAATCTTGATTCCAGCTTGTGCTTCATCCAGCCCAGGGTTTCTCATGATGTACTCTGCATAGAAGTTAAATAAGCATTCCCTGGGATTCTCCAGGCAAGAATACTGGAGTGGGTTGCCATTTCCTTCTCCAAGGAGTAAGCATCTTTTAATTTCATGGCTACAATCATCATCTGCAGTAATTTTGGAGCCCAAAAAATTAAAGTCTGACACTGTCTCCACTGTTTCCCCATCTATTTCCCATGGAGTGATGGGACTGGATGCCATGATCTTTGTTTTCTGAATGTTGAGCTTTAAGCCAACTTTTCACTCTCCTCTTTTACTTTCATCAACAGGCTTTTTAAAGTTCTTCACTTTCTGCCATAAGAGTGGTGTCATCTGCATATCTGAGGTTATTGATATTTCTCCCGGCAATCTTGATTCCAGCTTGTGTTTCTTCCAGTCCAGCGTTTCTCATGATGTACTCTGCATATAAGTTAAACAAGCAGGGTGACAATATACAGCCTTGACATACTCCTTTTCCTATTTGGAACCAGTCTGTTGTTCCATGTCCAGTTCCGTTTATTATGAGAATACAGATATTGATACCCTATTCCTGTGTCTGGAGTGGACTAGACCCGTTCAGAATTAATTTAAAATATATGTAAATTCCCAAGAAAATATTAATTGCTTAAATAAAGCTAAGACTATGCTTGTAACTTCTGCTTTTATATTGAGGACTATCAGATATATCTGCAAATCACCATTTTAAGCAAAGAGTGGAATATCTGATCTTTTTCATAGATGTCAAAACTTTTTACTCTAGAAACTGAGGCATGCAATTTTGTTCTCAAATACCTAGGAAACTACTTCATAACTTCAGTGATGGAATTGCTTTCTAAGGAATTTGAATCCCATAACATCAACTAGATGTTGGCCAGGTATTGATATATCAAACAGATATAAAACAGCTCAAAGGAAATTGAAATTTTTTCATAGACAAAGGGCCAAATAAATATAAGAAAAAATTCTTACAGGTCGTCAGTGATTTCAATGTAAAACTATCAAATCAACATGTATCTTAAATTATAAAATTTGTGGCTCACAAGAGTATGATGAAATCAACAGTCTCATATATTCAGTCAGTTTAGTTCAGTAGCTCAGTCCTGTCTGACTCTTTGCGACTCATGGACTGTAGCACACCAAGCTGCTCTGTCCATCACCAACTCCTGGAGCTTACTTAAACTCATGTTCATTAAGTCAAACACGTCATCCAACAATCTCATCCTTTGTCGTCCCCTTCTCCTCCCACCTTCAATCTTTCCTAGCATCAGGGTCTTTTCCAATGAGTCAGTTCTTCGCATCAGGTGGCCAAATTACTGGAGTTTCAGCTTCAGTATAAGTCCTTCCAATGAACATTCAGGACTAGTTTCCTTTAGGACGGACTGGTTGGATCTCCTTGCAGTCCAAGGGACTCTCAAGAGTCTTCTCCAACACCACAGTTCAAAAGCATCAATTCTTCAGCACTCAACTTTCTTTATAGTCCAACTCTCACATCCATACATGACTACTGGACAAACTAGAGCTCTGACTAGACGGGCCCCTCATACATTATAGGAGTATATCTGGGAACAGTCCACCTGCCAGTGTACAACTTTTGATCCAGCAGAACTACTTACATGAATTCATCCTAACAAAAAATTACAGTCTACTAGAGTCAGATCTTTATATAGAAAGAATCCGCTGCAACATTATAAGGTCAGACAGAAAATAAGGCATTTTTCCAGTTTACAAAGTTCAACGGAATATCTAACATTACCATAAAAAACATCATGATTTTTTAATATAAAGAAATATTAAAAGCTTGTAAAATACTATTATGAGAGGAAGAAAGAAATCAGTATTCAAAAAGACAAAAGCATTATATAAAATATGATTCCAAATTTGTATAAATATGCTTTACATAAATACATTTATACAAAGAAAAGTAAAGTTAAATAGAGAAAGACAATAACTTTCCCTCCTGAGCAGCAGAATTAACTGGTAAGTTTTATTTTCTTCTTCCTTTCTTTCTGCATTTTACAAGAAGAGCACTTTCTCTTTAATATATTCAAGAGTAAAAATGTAAATGCTATCTTTAAAACTAATGAAATCTGTTTCAATTTGCCAAACAACATTCAAGGTGGTTTGCTATATATATGCACATGTGTGCTTAAAGCTGACTGTCATTACTGTCTTTGATGACAGTATAATTCTCAGATTTTTCTGAAGAACAATTTTTATAACAACTTTTTCAAGATGAAAACCCAAGGCTCAGCAAGGTAAGTGCTGTGAGCAAGGTAAGACCATTTCACTCAACACAACACAAGTTTTGTGTCCAGAAAGACAATCTCTTCATTCTCCTTCCAGGGTTCCCTCTACTATCTCTTGCTGGTTCAGAAGTAGTCATTGCACTGTATCTGGGGGTGAATGGCTCCAGGACCATTAGAGATAATAAAATCCATGGATGCTCAAGTCTCTTATATAAAATGGCGTAGTATCTACACACATCCTCTCACCTTCCCACGTACTTCAAATCACCTCCAGATTATTTATAATACATACTATAATGTAAATCCTATGTACAGTCTTGTAAGTGCAATGTAAATACTATGTAAATAGTTGCTGTGTGTGTGTGTGTTAGTAGCTCAGTCATGTCTGACTCTTTGCAATCCCATGGACCATAGTCTATCAGGCTCCTCTGTTCATGAGATTCTCCAGGCAAGAGTAGTACAGTGGGTAGCCATTCCCTCATACAGGGTATCTTCCCGACCTAGGGAATGAACCCTCATCTCCCATATTGAAAGGCTTGGGACATCACAAATTCAAGTTATGATTTTCGGAAATTTCTGGAATTTTTTTCTTTTCAAATATTTTTTAGTTGTGTGGTTGGTAGAATCTATGGATGCAGAACCTGCAGATAACAAGGATCAACTATATCTTAATTCTTTATTTAACCTCCCAAAAGATGTTTTCAACGTAAAATGATAACATGGAGAACTATTTAAGTGAGTAACCTCCTCAATTCCTTCCAGCCCTAATCTATCACCCTATTTCCTGATATACACTTGTCCTAAATAGGTATATATCAGGAAATGGGGTGGTAGAGTCCCAGTCTTCAATTTCTGGTTTTTATTAAAGCAAACACTCTACTATTGTACACCAGTTTGAGCCTCAAATGAGATTTCTCCCAGATTGCAATAAATATTTGCTAATTTTGATTTAATTTAAAGAGCAGGGAGGTTAATCAAGAGCAATTAATCAAGAGCACAAACTACATGTTACAAATAAATATGTTTTGAAATCTCACAACTCTTCCAGTTATTTATAGTCTCAGAATATGCCATTCCAATTCAGTCTTAGAAAATAGTATAAAATGTGTTCCATATAATTTTCAGTAAATAAGGAGCAACTCTAAGTTTAAAATATTACAATTTATATCATTTCTTCATCAGATGAGAAATTTCAGTTTATCTGGCAATGCGAAAAGTATTATGGATATTGAGGTATAAAAGACAAAAAGCTTTAGCACATGTCCTGAAAGAAACCACACCATATGTGATTAAGTCATATTATAAAGCAGCAGCTTTAAATGTCAACTCATAAGAAATGGCAAAAATTAAAACAAAAAGATGCAAATATAAACAGGTTTTATAATAATCTACCAGGAGCAAATTGCTTTTGTGATAAAGTTTGTGTGTCTTTCCCAAGACAGGATTAAGAAATTAAGAATTTCATATTGATAAACTTCTACCAACTGAGATAAATGTGAAAGTCAAAGACATTATGTCAATACCCAAAATGAAAAGGCCCTCCTCAACAGAAGTTATCAGTTCCAAAGAGGATATGGAAAATCTTAGTAAATAGGGGTGCATATCAAACTTTCCTATTAGACTGAATTTTTAAAAATAAATGCTTTCATAAAAGACAATCTTCTTTCTAATCTCTATAGGAATTATTAAACTGTAATAAATGATGGTGTCAACACTACAGATTTCCTGCCTTGGGAAGTCACAAACTTTAGCTGTAGGCATGTGCAGCTTTTGTAAAAGGAAAAATGAGAATTTTAAAACGCCTTTTGTTCAAATTGGAATGACCTAAAAGAATGAAAAGCTACAGAGCAAATATTGACCACCAGGTAAAAAGTCAAGACACTTTTAAACTAGTTTGTATTTGTCACAGTCAAGCTGACAAAATGTGAAAAAAGCACAAAGAGGCAGTTGCATTTTTTTTAAAAGATCCTCAACAGTTATGTCTGCACAGTTTCAAGTAATCTCTTTAACCATTATCACAGTAGAGTTGCTGCTGCTTTTGAAACATTTGAAACATCATGAAAATACCCAAACATACAAAATAGTTGAAAGAATAGTATACTGTCAAATACTGACAACCAGACTTAACAACTGGTAAGATGTTACCATATGGATTCTAGCCAAAGAGATATATTTTATTTATTTATTTTTGGGAATCATTTCCAGATAAATCATTCATACCAACTACTTGATTCATCTGATGTCTGTCCATCTCAGGAATCTATAAAATATACTTTTATAATACAGTCCCATAAAACCCCCAAATAGAACATACCCTTATCAAAACAGTTCAACTGCCACTATTAATGGGTCCTAGGACAAATCACTTAACCTTTCCAAGTCTCTGTCTTCTCATCTTTAAAAAATGAGGGCGCTAAACTTGAACATATCCAATGTCACCTTTGGTTATGGGCTTCCTTGGTGGCTCAGATGGTAAAGAACCTGCCTGCGATGCGGGAGACATGGCTTCAGTTCCTGGGTTGGGAAGAGCCCCTGGAGGAGAGCATGGCAACCCACTCCAGTATCCTTGCCAGGAGAATCCCATGGACAGAGGAGCCTGGCGGACTACAGTCCTTGGGGTCACAAAGAGTTAGACACAACTAAGCGACTAAGCACACAAGCACCTTTGGATATAATATTTATCATCTCAATACCACAAGACAACTGCTCCCACTGATTTCTTCAATCTTTATATGGAATTCAGATAAATCTTAAAACATTTAAAAGGTACAAGACACCTGGTCAAAAGCAGTCCTCTCCCTCATCTCTCAGAGCTGTGGATGCATTTCTGGAAATCACTCCAGCTTTAAAGCAAGGATAACGTATGGTACAAGTAAATTATTGAACTATTTAATTGTCTTAAAGTATTGATTCTCAGCTACATGAGATTTCCCGAGATTTGGGTTTACATTATAATTTCTCCAATCATTCATTAGCTTGCTATCAAGATTCACTGCTCAGCTTTTATAAATAAGCATAACAGGTCATTAGGCTTCCATTAGAAGCAATTACTTCAAAAAGAGCAAATGTTCCTTTTTCTTTCACCACATCACCTGTCTCCCACAACGACAGGCTAGGCAGTGAAGAAACCTAGGGTTTGCTTCAAATATTAATGCAGAACAGCACTCAGTCATTACAGTCATTAATTCAAGTTATTCACTACCTATCAAAAACCTCACTCTCAAAATAGAGATTAGGACAAAATCATCTGAGAATCATCAGAAGGTTTAATTATTGTAATTCAAGAAAGATCTTCCACTGAGACTCCCCAAATCTAACACATGGCCACCAGCATTTGAGATAAAAAGTACACAGATTATAAAAATTACGGCTGCCCTAATTTTGTGATTTTTTTTTTCCCACGTTGCATGACTTGCAACATCTTAGCTCCCAGACCACAGACTGAACCCATGCCCTTAGCAGTGAAAGCACAACGTCCTAACCACTGGACATCTAGGGAATTCCCACTGCTCTAACTGTAGATTGAACAAAAATGTCAGAATATTTCTTTTCACTAGATACTGCTGCCTCAGGGGCCATTAGTCACACTCAGAAGACATGGTCCCTTTCATGTAGCTCCAACGGGAATCTAAGTTGTTTGGAAATTGTATGATTTTGCTGGCAGAGAATGTACCTTACAATGGAAGTTGGCTTGGTGCCCTAGAAAAGAAGAAAAATGAAAAGACCCTGCATTGCAGAAAGATAAGAGGTGGTTGGTATGCAACATTCTGCCACCTGAGTTGAGACAAACAGAAACTTTTAGCTAACATGTTCTTCCATTATTTCAAAAATTAATCCAGCAGTCAACAATAGTAAAGCATGTGAATAAATACTGTCATGGTTTTTGTTTGCTTGGAGAATAAGAAATTACAGAAAATCTAATATTTCCATTTAGTAATACTCTAGCCCTACATAGTGAATTCATGAACATTAACTTATCAATCTTATACTATCTTTCTAAAATAAAGAGTGCATATTACTCCCACTATCTAGAAACTGAGGATGGATATACCACTTGAATATTGCAATAGATCAGACAGCAAATAAGACAATCAAACAGAGGTCTTCAGATCCCAAATTCAGCATTTTCCCCATGATATTTCACTTTTAATATACTCTAAAGAACTAACATGATAACTAAATTATACATTTTGTAGTTTATAAATTATTTAGCAAAGAGTTTTGGACATGGCAACCCACTCCAGCATTCTTGCATGGAGAATCCCCATATACAAAGGAGCCTGGCAGGCTACAGTATATGGGGTCACAAAGAGTCAGACACAACTGAAGCAACTTAGCATACACAGCACAATATAAAGTTTATAAATTGTTTAACCAAAGCTATTCTAATTATTATTAACACTTCACACATTCAAAAACTATCAAATTCTGTAAGATAAAGTCATAAATTGATCACAATAAATTTGAAATATTTTTCTAATTTTTTTAAACCTAACATTTATGGTTTCAAACTCTTACTCTCAACCTAATGCTAAAAAGTAGAAAAGGCAGAAAGTAGATTAGTGGTTGCCTAGGGCTAGAAGGATATGGCTTTTTCAGTAGTCATGTATAGATGTGAGAAATGGACCATAAAGAAGGCTGAGCGCAGAAGAATTGATGTTTTTGAACTATAGTGTTGGAGAAGACTCTTGAGAGTCCCTTGGCATGAGAGTTCCAGAAGAACACCTACTTCTGCTTTATTGACTATGCCAAAGCCTTTGACTGTGTGGATCACAACAAACTGCGGAAAATTCTTAAAGAAATGGGAATACCAGACCACATGACCTGCCTCCTGAGAAATTTATATGCAAGTCAAGAAGCAAGTTAGAACTGGACATGGAACAATAGAATGGTTCCAAATGGGGAAAGGAGTATGTCAAGACTGTATGTTGTTACCCTGCTTATTTAACTTATATGCAGAGTACATCATGAGGAATGCAGGACTGGATGAAGCACAAGCTGGAATCAAGACTGCCGGGAGAAATATCAATAACCTCAGATATGCAGATGATACCACCCTTATGGCAGAAGAGAAACTAAAGAGCCTCTTGATGAAAGCAGAAGAAGAAAATGAAAAGTTGGCTTAAAATTCAACTTTCAGAAAACTAAGCTCATGGCATCTGGCCCCATCACTTCATGGGAAATAGATGGAGAAACAGTGGCCCTATCACTTCATGGGAAATAGATGGGGAAACAGTGGAAACAGTGTCAGACTTTATTTCTTTTGTTGGCTCCAACATCACTGCAGATGGTAACTGCAGCCATGAAATTAAAAGACGCTTACTCCTTGGAAGAAAAGTTATGACCAACCTAGATAGCATATTCAAAAGCAGAGGTATTACTTTTCCAACAAAGGTCTGTCTAGTCAAAGCTATGGTTTTTCCAGTAGTCATGTACGGATGTGAGAGATGGAGTATAAAGAAAGCTGAGTTCCAAAGAGTTGATGCTTTTGAACAGTGGTGTTGGAGAAGACTCTTGAGAGTCCCTTGGATTGCAAGGAGATCCAACCAGTCCATCCTAAAGGAAATCAATCCTGAATATTCATTGGAAGGACTGATGCTAAAGCTAAAACTCCAATACTTTGGCCACCTGATGTGAAGAACTGACTCATTGGAAAAGACCCTGATGCCGGGAAAGATTGAAGGCAAGAGGAGAAGGGGATGACAGAGGATGAGATGGTTGAATGGCACCAATGAATTGATGGACATGAGTTTGAACAGGCTCTGGGAGTTGGTGATGGACAGGGAAGCCTGGTGTGCTGTAGTCCATGGACCGCAAAGAGTCAGACATGACTGAGTGACTGAACTGAACTGAACTGAGGGCTAGGAGGATGGAGGAGAGGAAATAAAGAATCCTCATAAGTAGTGGGCTTCTTTCTTAGGGGGGAGTACAAAAACTTTAAAATTTCATTTGTAGTAATAGTTGCACAGTCCTGTGAATATACTAAAAAACACTGAATTTTATACCTTGAGTGAATTGTATTGTATGTGAATTACATCTCAATAAAGCTATTTTAAACAGGAAAATAAGGAGTCAAAGTAGAGCATTTTTACTTATCATAATAACATTACATATCTAAGTACAAATTGAAATTTGGATTATTTATTCAACATTTGGGGAAGGCAATGGCACCCCACCCCAGTACTCTTGCCTGGAAAATCCAATGGATGGAGTAGCCTGGTGGGCTGCAGTCCATGGGGTCGCTAACAGTCGGACAGACTGAGCGACTTCACTTTCACTTTTCTCTTTCATGCATTGGAGAAGGAAATGGCAACCCACTCCAGTATTCTTGCCTGGAGAATCCGATGTGTATAAGAGACAGATAGTATACNGGAAATGGCAACCCACTCCAGTATTCTTGCCTGGAGAATCCCAGGGATGGGGGAGCCTTTTGGGATGCCGTCTATGGGCTCACACAGAGTTGGACATGACTGAAGTGATTTAGCAGCAGCATTCAACATTTATGAATACTTGCTCTATTCAAAACACTCTTAAAATAAGATATGACCCCAAATTCAAGAAATTGACAATATTTCAGAAAGCAAGATGGAGAAATAGACAGTGAATTTTAATACCAGAGAAAGTTTGATATAAACTATATAAAAAATAAGTACACATAAAATGTAATGGATACTAGAGTGATCCCCTGGAAATTTAAATATGTAGCCAAGTATCACTTGGCTGTGTGATCTTGGGCAGCATAAAATAATATATTAAAGCACATTAAGAACAAAGCTCTACATAAATGTAAATACACTGTTTACTCATAAATAAAATGAGAAAAATGGTAAAATAATTTCTATAGTTTCTATATACACTAAAGTTTTATAAGTCTACAATTTAGATTAATGCAAAACTGATTTCTATCAGGAATTATTTTTCATTTTTGCTTGAAAAATTGTGTCAATCTCTCATCAACAGAGTATAACTATTTTTGTCACTATCATACTGCAATGACTCACATCCAATGGAAGGTTATTTCCATTTAAGAGAGACATTCAGAAATAAGAACATTTCTTATTTCAAAGGTATGAATATTGAATAATTTCAATATTATTCAATAATTTTTCATTTTAGAATGCTTCCTTGGAAATGCTCTCCATGTTTAAATATCTCCAATATTCACAAACAAATTTTCTTTAAAACTGGTCTAAATTTTGGAAAGAGTCAAAAGTCAAAGACATTTGACTGGCATTCAAAAGAGTAATTCTTTTTATTAGGATGAAAATATTAATAAATGAGCTTCATAGCCACTTCTGATAAACAAGTACCCAATGTTCTCTGAATACAGTAAGCACACTTCCATTGCCTATGTCTTTGCTCATTGAGGGGTTTATTTCCAGAATGCTCTATTCAACTCTACCTACTCTCAAGATCTCTATTAAGTATTACCTTTCTCTAAACTCTTCTCTTACATTTTCAAGTCAAAATATACTCTCTACTATGTTCAAACAGGTTTGAACTTTATTGTATGCTATTTGTCACGTTCCATTTAGAAAGTGTTTGGGTTTCCAGCACAGCATCTGGAATTCAGATAGTTTGGAATAGACTATTTGGTCCCAAAATTCAGTAAATCAGTTAACATCACTATATTTTAGTTTATAGTACACAACATGGTTTCATTTTTCGTCTGAAAATTTCATAAAATAGTTTTAAATGATATCACCTATTTTCTGAGAAGATATAGGAAAGGAGAATTCAAGCTGCCAGTAGGCATGTAAATAGTTTGTCTTGCCAGGGGGAAATTTTGCAATAT
This sequence comes from Oreotragus oreotragus, assembly GCA_006410675.1. Taxonomy (NCBI): domain Eukaryota; kingdom Metazoa; phylum Chordata; class Mammalia; order Artiodactyla; family Bovidae; genus Oreotragus; species Oreotragus oreotragus. The sequence goes on from SJYX01002076.1 coordinate 80,288, forward strand.
TATAGCAAATGTCATTAAATGCAAATTTGATCCAGTTATCCTATTCTATAATGAAAATATATCCAGGAGATAATCAGGATGGTCTCAGTGATTTATGATTGTGTGTGTGTGTGTGTGTGTGTGTGTGTGTGTGTGTGTATGTGCCTGTGCTCAGTCATGTCTGACTCTTTGTGACCCCATGGACTGTAGCCCTCCACATACCTCTGTGCATGGGGTTTCCCAGGCAAGAATGCTGGAGTGGGTAGCCATTTCCTTCTCCGGGGTATCTTCCCAGACCAGGGATAGAACTTGCATCTCCTGCACTGGCAGGTGGATTCTTTCCCAAAGAGCCACTAGGGAAGCCTCTAGCATCCCATAACAGCAAACTAAGTCACATTTGCTTTTATTATCTTTTCCTCCTTACTCAACCCTCCCCTGTTCTCACTTCTTTCCCCTGGGTCACTTCTGAGTAATCTTTGGACACAATTTCTTGCTAACAGGGATTGAGCAGAAGTGATAAGAAAAGAACAAAGTGATTTCACAAAAGCCAAAGGATGGACTAGGAAAGACTGAAGGCAGGAGGAGAAGGGGATGACAGAGGATGAGATGGTTGGATGGCATCACTGACTCAATGGACATGAGTTTGGGTAGGCGCCAGGAGTTGGTGATGGACAGGGAGGCCTGGTGTGCTGCAGGTCATGGGGTCGCAAAGAGTTGCACACGACTAAGTGACTGAACTGAACTGAAAGGATGGACAAATTCCAAGAAAGACATAATGATCAACAGCATCAAGAACTAGAGAGAGGTCAAGTAAAATGAGAATTGAAAAGAATCAAATTGAGTAATTGGAAGGTTACAGGTAACCTTGGAATAGAACTGTCAATGCAACGAAGAAGGCAGATTTTTCTTATGTTGTTGAAATTTGCTCAAAACTTCTGTTCCTCTAGTTTTGAGCTACAAAATTCCTTATTATCCCCATCTACAGGCTATAAGCTTCAACATTTTTGATCCACTCAGAGAAGTCATCTGTTCAATATTTCAATAATTGTGAAACAAAATTTAACCATGTTATATTTGTCTCCCACATTTTTTTTTTGCCTCTTTTATGATAAAAACATGCCACTTTCTCAGGAGTTACTCACCAGCCCACTTCTCTGACCTTATCTTATACTCCCTTCCAATTCCTTTTATTTATCTGCGAACCCCTAAATATTTGATTCCTCTGACTTTACACAGCAAACAATGGCTAACTTCCAGCCTCATCAAAATTGGTTTTCTTGCCTTTCTTTGAGCATATAAACCATGCTTTTCTTCAAGGTATTACCAGTAAGCCTCCCTAAATTCTGGAGTTTGCTGTGCAAGTTAAGTGGAAGTTAAAGGAAGGAAAGATACATTATTAATAATTTTGGTTCATTTTAAACAACAAAGAAGGTAGTAAAAATCTTGTCATTCATTAAAGGAATGGCACATTCAATAAGAATAAAAATTATTTTGTGGGGCTGGGAAAGGCAGCCTCTTCAGGATTTTATTTTAATCTTTAAGTTTATGTAGTTTCTATCTTCACAGTGTCCCAGGTATTTTATATCAATGTCTGATTCATCCATAAATGCTTGCCATACCCTCTTCTCTGTGTGTACAAAGCCATTTCTATTGGCAATATGGGTAATTATTCTGATTATTGTAAGAGGTTCTGCTCAATAAACTATTATCCAGGGCTGAATAATTTTCTGGGCACTCAGAGTGTGAAGTGAGGGGAATTCTGTGAGGAATCTCAAGATTGTTTTCTCTAAAGTCAAGATGGTGTTTAACCTTGAGAGGTGGGTGTTTGTGACTAAAAGACATCTTGGGGGCTTCAGGCATCCTGTTAACATGCTGATTCTTCATCTGAGTGCTGATCACATAGGTATGTTCCATTTTTTAAATTCAGTCAGCTTTATAATGATAGTTTATATACATTCACATATGTATCTTACTCTGCAGTAGAAAGTTCAACAATTTAAACACAAAAATGAAAGCATAATGTTATCAGATGTAAACATAGACAAATTCTTTTCAGAATGTAGGAGTCTTTTTAAACTGTCACTCATAAAGCAGAAATCAGCTCAGAAATAAATGATTACGTTGACTGCGGAAAGAAAACATACTAAACAATGTCAACAGATAAATATCATTGGAAAATATGTTTGCAACTCACATCACAACAAACGTCCAACCTCCTAGTTCATAAAGAACTTCTAGAAATCAGAGCAGGTGTGGGATCTGCACTATTAATATTATCCTGGGGCTGCGAAATACTTGTCTCCAGACCTTGGGAAGGCAATGGCACCCCACCCCAGTACTCTTGCCTGGAAAATCCAATGGACGGAGTAGCCTGGTGGGCTGCAGTCCATGGGGTCGCTAACAGTCGGACAGACTGAGCGACTTCACTTTCACTTTTCTCTTTCATGCATTGGAGAAGGAAATGGCAACCCACCCCAGTATTCTTGCCTGGAGAATCCCAGGGATGGGGGAGCCTGGTGGGATGCTGTCTATGGGGTCACACAGAGTCGGACGCGACTGAAGTGACTTAGCAGCAGCAGCAGCAGCAGACCTTGGGCCAGCTATTATTACCGACTGCTTTGGAATATAAACTTGGGAGATCTCAGACGAGGCAGTCTGCTTGTGCCCTCTTGGACTCCAGGCCAAGAATCAATCTAAGTGCCCCCACTAGACAGATGACAAAAAGGCTTTTCTGATACAAAATCTTCAAACTTTTCTATATGTGAGAATCCTCAGCACTTAGGGAGCCTTCAGAGCAGAACAAAGCTGTCCATCTAAAATGGGTTATGTATTAACTCACAGGACACCAGCAGCACAGAACAACATCAGAATACCCTAATCACACGAGACACTAATGTACTGAATGTTATTTATTTTTTGTTCATTTTCTTGATTAGAAAGTAATATATGTTCAAAATGGAACATTTGAAAAAACCGAAAGGTAAATAAAAAAAAAAAGAAAATTCATTATCCTATAACCAACTAGGACTATTTGCTTTCAGAAATCCACTATAAAATTTTACCAAAAATTGTAATTATCTGATATAAAAATTTCATGTCTTCCTTAGTTGCTTAACAACATATATTGTAGCATATTCTCATATCTTTAAATAGTCTCAAAGAGTAGACTATTTTTCTGTGACTTTGCAGTATTTCATTATATGAATGCATGCTAATTTATTCTCAGTTTTTATTGGCTAATCATTTTTCAATGCTAATAGTCTGTTAATAAAAATACCAGTATAAATGATATTGTTGTTCATAATATGGTTGAGGCTGATGTCTACCTTTCTTTCTGGGTTGGAGAATTATAGTGGGAATGTACAGAAAAGACCCTCATGTTCTCTGGCTCATGGAGACACCATTCTGTGCCAGGCACTGATCTAAATGGGGTTACATTTTTTTTAACACCCGTGGATGTATGGCAAAACCAATACAATATTGTAAAGTAATTAGCCTCCAATTAAAATAAATTTATATTTTTTTAAAATGCTCAGTTTTTTAATATCTTCCACATGCTTCCATTTTTTTAACCCCAATCTTTGAATTTAGTTTTTATCTAAACTAAAAGAGTCGGTTTGAGGACTTTCCTGGTGATCCAGTGGTTAAGCCTCTGTGCTGCTTCCACTGCAGGAGACACAGGTTTGATCCCTGGTTGGGGCCTGCGTGCTATTCAGTGTGGTCAAAGAAAAAAAGACTAAAAAGGTCAACTTGGTTGCAAATTGGTCTATATTTATGGAGAAAAGTGAGAAGTAAAACTCAAAGTATGTGGTGACAGATAAGACCTAATCTAGTAGCGCTATATTAAAATACAAAAGATGATAATCAACTTAAATCATGAAATGGCATCTGTGTTCCAAAAAAGGGAAAAGAAGATGGACTGAGCATTAAAAAAACCATTTGAAGAAATAATAACTGAAGTAGTTCTAGGAACAACTACCAAATGACCCAACAGTCCCACTGTTGGGCATATACCCTGAGAAAACCATAATTGAAAGAGACACATGCATGCCAGTGTTCACTGCAGCGCTCTTTACAATAGCTAGAACATGGTAACCTAGATGTCCATTGATAGATAAACGAATACAGAAATTGTGGTACATAGATACAATGGAATATTGTTGTTGTTGTTAATTCACTCAGTCATGTTCGACTCTTTTGTGACCCATGGGCTGCAGCACACCAGGCTTCTCTGTCCTTCAGCATCTCCCAGAGCTTGTTTAAACTCATGTCCATTGAGTCAGTGATGCCATCCAACCATCTTGTCCTCTGTCATCCCTTTCTCCTCTTGCCTTCAGTCTTTCCCAGCATCAGGGTCTTTTCTAATGAGCTGGCTCTTCACATCAGGTGGCCAAAGTACTGGAGCTTCAGCATCAATCCTTCCAGTGAATAGTCAGGGTTGATTTCCTTTAAGATTGACTGGTTTGATCTCTGTGCAGTCCCAGGAACTCTCAAGGGCCTTCTCCAGCACCACAGATCAAAGGCATCAATATTATTCAGCTATAAAAAAGAATGCATTTGAATCAGTGCTAATGAGGTGGATGAACCTAGGGCCTGTTATACAGAGTGAATTAAGTCAGAAAGAGAAAGACAAATATTGTATATTGTATATTAACCCATGTGTATAGAATCTAGAAAGAAGGTACCGATGAATCTATTTGCAGAGCAGCAGTGGAGATGCAGTAGAGAACAGACTTGTGGACACAGTTGGGGACGTAGAGAGTGGGACAAATTGAGAGAATAGTATGGAAACGTGTACATTACCAATATGTAAAACAAATAGCAAGTGATAATTTGCTGTGCAAAACAGGGAGCTTAACTCAATTTTCTGTGATAACCTAGAAGGGTAGCATGGGGAAGGAGATGGGAGGGTGGTTCAGGAAGGAGGGGACATATGTATACCTGTGGATGATTCGTGTTGATATGTGGCAGAGGCCAACACAATATTGTAGAGCAATTAATTGTCCTCCAGTACTTTTATTTTGTTCTATACTTCTCAATCTTGTACAATTATAATCTTTGATGATGTAAAAAAAGGAACAAGGGGAAAAAACTATTTGAAGAAATAATGGCTAAAACAGCCCACATTTTTGAGAGATATAAGCCTATAGATTCAAGATGCTCAGCAAACTTCAAACAGGAAAAAGGCAAAGAAATCAATACCAAGATATATTATTTAAAAAATGGTCAAAGATCAGAGGCAAAGAAAAATTATAGAAATAAGCAAGAAAGAACATGCCTCAGTTATAAATGAATAATGATTCAAATGAATACAGAATTCTCATAAAAAGGGATGGAGTCTGGAACAAAGTTAAATAACATTTTTAAGATGAAGAAAAAAAAAAAAGAATGGTTCGCCTCTAATTTTACATGCAGAAAAAATATCCTTCAGGAATAAAGCTGAAATAAATACATCTTAGATGAAGGAAAGCTAAAAGAAGTCCTTGCCGTAGATGTACTCTAAAAAAGATGACTAAAGGAATTTCTTTAGACAGCAGATAAATGACATCAGAAAGTGAGAAACTAGGAACATCAGCAATAAAAGAAGAGAAATAAAAAAAGATAAATTTCTAAATATATGTAATAGAACTCTTCTGGAGTAATTTAACATGTGGATGACAGTTGAGAACAAAACTAGAAGTCTTGCCATAGATGTACTCTAAAAAAGATGACTAAAGGAATTTCTTTAGACAGCAGATAAATGACATCAGAAAGTGAGAAACTAGGAACATCAGCAATAAAAGAAGAGAAATAAAAAAAGATAAATTTCTAAATATATGTAATAGAACTCTTCTGGAGTAATTTAACATGTGGATGACAGTTGAGAACAAAACTAGAAGGCTTCTCCTGGAGCTTTTTCTGTTCATGTTGATGAGTATTTCTGCATTAGGGGCTGCTTTGAACGCAGGCCAAGGAATACCAGAGTCAAGGGAGGGATGGTAAACTCACTCTAGGTTCAGGGATATTTTGGAATAAGTTTTCTTTTTCGATTTGGCTGTTATTATTTGCTTTTCAGAATTCCCTGCCTTCTATCTAAGTATAGTGTCATTCCTAGAATTAAAACTGATCAAACTCAGTTTAGAATAGACTCTAAACTGATGTCTTATCTTTTTCCCATCGTGCCATGATTCTTTTTTACAAGGCTTACCATGAATGAAGATTTCTTTCCTGATTTAAGTGGAACTAGCCGTAAACCTTTCGATCTTCTAAAGATTTAATTTCAAATTTCCTAAAGTTTCTCTAAATTAATCAATAGTATCAGCTTTTAGCTATTCTTTTTTTTTTTTTAACTTTATTTTACTTTACAATACTTCATTGGTTTTGCCATACATCAATATGAATCCGCCATGGGTGTACACGTGTTCCAAATCCCGTTAGAAAAGTACAACTTTCCAAAACTGAACCAGGAAGAAATAGAAAATCTTAACAGACCCATCACAAGCATGGAAATTGAAACTGTAATCAGAAATCTTCCAGCAAACAAAAGCCCAGGTCTAGACGCCTTCACAGCTGAATTCTACCAAAAATTTAGAGAAGAGCTAACACCTATCCTACTCAAACTCTTCCAGAAAATTGCACAGGAAGTTAAACTTTCAAACTTATTACCAAAACCTGACAAGTGAGTGAGTGACGTCGCTCAGTCATGTCCGACTCTTTGCAACCCCATGGACTGTAGCCTGCCAGGCTCCTCTGTCCATGGAATTCTCCAGGCAAGAATACTGGAGTGGGCTGCCATAAAACTACAGGCCAATATCACTGATGAACATAGATGCAAAAATCCTTAACAAAATTCTAGCAATCAGAATTCAGCAACACATTAAAAAGATCATACAGCATGACCAAGTGGGCTTTATCCCAGGGATGCAAGGATTCTTCAATATCTGCAAATCAATCAATGTAATTCACCACATTAACAAATTGAAAAATAAAAGCCATATGATTATCTCAATAGATGCAGAGAAGGCCTTTGACAAAATTCACCATCCATTTACGATAAAAACTCTCCAGAAAGCAGGAATAGAAGGAACATACCTCAACATAATAAGAGCCATATATGACAAACCCACAGCAAACATTATCCTCAATGGTGAAAAATCGAAAGCATTTCCCCTAAAGTCAGAAACAAGACAAGGGTGCCCACTTTCACCACTACTATTCAACACAGTTCTGGAAGTTTTGGCCACAGCAATCAGAGCAGAAAAAGAAATAAATGGAATCCAAATTGGAAAAGAAGAAGTAAAACTCTCACTGTTTGCAGATGACATGTTCCTCTACATAGAAAACCCTAAAGACTCCACCAGAAAATTACTAGAGCTAATCAATGAATATAGTAAAGCTGTAGGATAGAAAATCAACACAGAAAAATCCCTTGCATTCCTATACACTAATAATGAGAAAGCTTTTAGCTATTCTTATAAGGCAATGACACCCCACTCCAGTACTCTTGCCTGGAAAGTCCCATGAACGCAAGGGCCTGGTAGGCTGCAGTCCATGGGGTCGCTGAGCAACGTCACTTTCACTTTTCACTCTCATGCACTGGAGAAGGAAATAGCAGCCCACTCCAGTGTTCTTGCCTGGAGATCCCAGGGATGGGTCAGCCTGGTGGGCTGGTGTCTATGAGGTCGCACAGAGTTGGACACGACTGAAGCGACTTAGCAGCAGCAGCTGCATACATTTGTTTGGAGTCCCTAAAACCGAAACTCTCAGGACCTCACCACTTCTTTCTCTAAATACAGTGAGATAGAGGCAAAGGGCCAATGCTGTCTGAGCGATTGCTCACTCAGATGTCCTGTCTCACAAAACTGTCCTAACCTGCTTCTCTGAGTTGTTTTGTGTCTGATGGAATACAAAAGGTTTATTAAGTGCTGTTAGGCAGAGAAACCCTTTATTCACACCTACTAAAGTTATCTATCACAATATGGTATGTTAAAAATCTTATCAAAGAGCTTCCCAAACCAGCGAGCAAGATTAAGTTGGAAAAGTGAGTGATACATCAACCTACCCTGCTTCATATTCCAACACAACCCTAACCCACCCTATTTGTTGATACAATAACTAAAGAACACATTTATTTTTTGTTTGTTTATCAAAATAACTAAAGAACATATAACTTGTTTCATCTTGAGATTTTGCTCATTACAGAGTTAGTAATCCCTTATGACTTTGGTAAATTCTCCATCTTTCTTTATCTCTATGCCCTTTTTTTCAGTGACTTTGTAACTCCTCAAGAGCTGAAGTCATTTTTCCCACTGTTTAAATCCAGCCTGGCCCTGGAACTTGCATTGGCCCATGGAATGTGGTGGGTGGAATGCCTTGCCAGTTCCAAATCTGGGCCAAGGAGCCTTGCATGCTTTGGTTCACTCCCGGAGAAACCTGCCAAGCTGCCAGGCTGATTAGCCCGGGCTAGCCTGTGGGAGGATGAAGTACCATATGGACTAGAGATGAGCCATCCAAGCTGAGCCCTATCTCCACTGGACCTAGTGGTGACTGCAAACTCATGAGCGGGCCCAGCCTTGGTTAGCTGAGCCAGGCTCGGATCAGCAGAATTACCCCGTCACCTTATAGACATCAAAGCATTAATAAAGTGTTGTTGAGTCAAACCAGTTTGGGCTGGTGTGTTATACCACAAAACCAAACTGACAAATGAGAAAAGAGTTAATTCTATCTATTGATAGGTCTCTCTCTTCCTTCACACACACACACACACACACACACACACACACACACACACACACACGCACAGAGAGAGAGAGAGAGAGAGAAATCAGGGTGTTTCTACCGGGGCTGCATCCAGAAATCCCACTCTGTGGCTCCTAAGCAAAGGGATGGCCATCCCAGCACCTTTAGGAGCCTGTCAGCAACCATGAGCTCAGCTTGACGAAGCTGAGAAGTATTTTCATACATTCTATGGCCCTCATTCTGCCTCTGCAGCCATCACTGACATCAGAATGCCACAGTGTGTGGATCCCCATCTTCAGCGCACTTTTTCCTTTCAAGGAAAAAAAAAAAAAAAAAAAAGAGAGATTGACTTTCACAGAATGACTCTTTTGAAGTGAAGGAGAAAAAGAAGCCTGCAATTGAGATGATGCAAATGGTGCCATCCGGACTCCCATTTTGTATTCTCAGCCCTAATTAGCTCTTTTGGAGCAGATTGTTTGTGGTGAGCTCCAGAAAATTGCGTCTGATTTACTCGAGGCAAACAGGGTTCAGTTGTTAACCTTCCCATCTTTAATGAGGCAGCATCTTAAGGATGAACAATAGTAAACAAGGAAGCTTGTCAATAAGAATCAAGACTGTGCCAGGAGGCAATTTTATACCCAAAACAAATCTCTGGAGAAAAGTTAACTTTTCTGGCATGAAGTGACAGATAGTGGGAGATGCTATAAAAGNTTTACTCGAGGCAAACAGGGTTCAGTTGTTAACCTTCCCATCTTTAATGAGGCAGCATCTTAAGGATGAACAATAGTAAACAAGGAAGCTTGTCAATAAGAATCAAGACTGTGCCAGGAGGCAATTTTATACCCAAAACAAATCTCTGGAGAAAAGTTAACTTTTCTGGCATGAAGTGACAGATAGTGGGAGATGCTATAAAAGAGTATCATTCCAACTCCAAGTGGATCATTTAACTTTGGGATGTGTACTATTGAGAGACACATGGACACATGTGAAGCCAACAGTATTTCCACTCTGCAGGAGACGGTGAGGGATAAAATGGTAGACAGAACAATGTGGCAGCAGGGTACCTGCCTTCATAGAAACCTGAAGGTGTTCTGCTTGAACTGTGGGTTTTTCAACCGAGCTGACTCATTTGAAAAGAACCTGGTGCTGGGAAAGATTGAAGGCAGGAGGAGAAGCAGGCAACAGAGGATGAGATGGTTGGATAGCATCATTGACTTAACGGACATGAATGTGAGCAAACTCCAGGAGATGGTGAAGGACAGGGGAGCCTGGCATGCTGCAGTCCACGGCATAGCAAAGAGTCGAACATGACTTAGTGGCTGAACAACAATATAGTCTCAGACATGAACTATGCCATTAATAAAACAAGTGGCCAGAGTGAGGTGTGGGAGCCTGTGCAGACACTTTTGCATCTGGTGGGAAAGAGTCCTGTGTTCTGCACTTGGTAAAAGTCTATAGTCAGTCTTCACTGCTTCTCACGCTCTTATAGCTGAGCCTTCTGCACTGAATCACTCACCCTTTGCTGAGTACGATGTACTTGGTTATCTCTTACTATGTTCTCCTCTTTATTGAGACTACCTTTCCTGATTTTAATGATCTGGCAAATTCTGCTAATCCTTAAACTTCTAATCAAATCATCACCTTATTGAAAGAGAATGGATCCCTGTTTCATTTCTGTTTCCCAGACACATTTTCCATCTGGGATTCCCCAAAGACTCAGAACCACTAAAGGCAACAACTGCACATTCATTCTGTAGCTGTGGCTCCAAAATCATAGCTGTTTCGAATATATTCAAAGGAACATATACACCTTCCATAAATCCCACACCACTATTTTCCTCCATAGGTATGCAGAGAAAAACCTGCACAGAGAACAGGCACTCACCAAAAAGCAATAAAAACCTATTTTTACTTTTTTAAAATTCATAGTTACTGGGACAGTCTTATACACAGGGTATAAATTCAGATTCTGCTTCTTGATTGTTTGAGGGCATGAAGTCTTGTGTTGATTACAAAGATGGCTACAGTTATTTCCTGTCCTGTATCAATACCCCTTTGCACTGTGACTTTACACTTCTCTCAGTAAGATGTGAAGTCTGTTTCCGTGCTGTTTGAATCTGGGCTGATCTTGGACCTTGCTTCACTAATAAAACACAGTGGAAGGACTTGAATTCTTGTGGTTGCTCTCTTGGGAAGTTGCCCAGCTGTTCTGTGAGTGATCTTGAGCGAGCCTTCTAGAAGATGAGGGACAACATAGACCAGAAGACATATCAGCTGGAGCTGTCAGAGTCTTACCCACTCATTAGCCTTGGAGATGACCTTGCAGCTGAACATGTATGCATGATTAATGCAGATGAGACCAGAGAAACCATCCAGCTGTACCCAACCCAAATGGCTAATCCACGGATATGTCAACTAAATGAATGTTGTTTAAAGTCACTGTGTGTGCTTTTATTTGTTATTTTTTAACTTTCTATTTTATATTAGAGTATGGATGATTAATAATAGTTAATAGTTGTGATAATTTCAGATAGATAGCAAAGGGACTCAGCCATACACATACCTGTATCCATTCTCCCCCAAACTCCCCTCCTGTTCAGGCTGCCATGTAACACTGAGCAGAGTTCCCAGTGCTATACAGTAGGTTGTTTTGAGATGGTTTGTACTCAGGAAAAAATTAACTGATTTAAGTAGTCAGATATACAAATCTTGGTCTGTTCTTCCCTAGATGGGCCCTGAAGGTTTTTCTTGACTCTTGGGCTGATCAAGTATCCTGATCCTGGGCTTCCTGTTGCTCCCTCTTTTCTTTCCCAGAAGACATTCAGTTTCTTAAATTCCTCTACTCCTTCAGTCTCTGACCCACAGTTTAGCTCTTGGGTTCTGTTCTCGACTGTGTTTCAAATTGTGTTTTTTTTCTTTCTCCTTGTACATTGTCACTGATGGTTTCCAATTTACTAGAATACAGGAGAGGGATAAATGAAAACTGACTATCCTGGGCCAAATAAATACAAGACGACTTTTCCTATTGCCAAGTATTTTATGCTAAAAAACCGAAGAGAAAAACAAAATAAAACAACAGTTACAAACTCCTGAATTATTGGCTTTCATTTGCATTGCAACTGTTATTCTGGCGGGTCTTGTATTTTGCCCCAGGAGGAGTTGGTAGAATATGGTCTTATTCCAGGAAGGCAATGAGGTAAAAGATAAAATGCATACTTGCCACACTGTAACCATTTTGAGTCATTAGAAGAAAGTGATTTTCATTTAATATGATTCCCCTTTCCTTGACACCCTTCACCCCAACCATTAGGCAGAAAGAGGTTGTGGTGAATCATTGAACTTTACACTCAAGGCTGTGTTTCTCCAGAATGTAAGTAACTTGGTATGTTTCAGGTCCTAATAATCTATCAAAAAAGAAAAATACGTTGTGTCTATCCATAAATATTTCATATTTTGACAGTGACAAATTATCCTCCAAGAAGTATCAAGAAGTACCTTCCTCTGTATTAATATTAATTTCTTCACCTTATAATAGCACTGATTTTTTTCCTCAAATTTTTATTATGTGGAAATATATATAACATACAATTTGCCATTTTAAGCATTTTAAAGCAACAGTTTTGTGGCGTTAGTTATATTTACAATCCCCTACAACTATTGCCATTATGTTTCCAAAACTTTTTCATCACCCTGAACAGAAGCTCTGTAACTATTAAATGGTACTCCTCATTCTCACATTACCCTAATCCCTGACAATCTCCACCCTGCTTTTTCTCTGTATGAATTTACCCATTCTAGATATTTCAGTTAGTCTTGCAATATTTGACCTGTAGCTGGCTTATTCCACTGAGTATACATTTTCAGGATTCTTTGGTGTTGTAGCATGTATTACAACTTCTTTCCTTTTTATGGCTGTGCAATATTCCATTATATGTATGTACCATATTCTGTTTAGTCATCTGTTGATGGACACCTGGGTTGTTTCACATATTGGCTGTAGTAAACAGAGCTGCAATCAATATTTGTCTACATTTTGAATACCTGAATTCAATTCTTTGGTGTATTCTTAAGAGTGTGATTGTTGAATCTTACGGTAATTCTATGTTTAAGAATTTAATGCTTTTTAAGGAACTACCAAACTCTTTTCCACAGTAGCTGCAGTTTACATTCCTACCAGCAAGGGCTGGGGTCCTAAATTCTCCACATCCTCACCAACATTTACTCCCACTTTTAAAAATTATAGTTATTCTGCTGCTAAGTCACTTCAGTCGTGTCCGACTCTGTGTGACCCCATAGACGGCAGCCCACCAGGCTCCCCCGTCCCTGGGATTCTCCAGGCAAGAACACTGGAGTGGGTTGCCATTTCCTTCTCCAATGCATTAAAGAGAAAAGTGAAAGTGAAGTTGCTCAGTCTGTCCGACTGTTAGCGACCCCATGGACTGCAGCCCACCAGGCTACTCCATCCATTGCCTTGGATTTTCCAGGCAATCTAGTAGGTTCAAAGTGGTGTTTCACTGTGTTTTCTTGGCATTTGTCAAAGTATTTATTTTTTTCCTTAATCAGCTTTTAATTTTGTTAGTTGTCTCTTATTTCTCTACTTTCCTTTAATTTATTTCTAATGTTTATTACTTCCTTCTGCTAACTTTGAGTTTAGTTTCTTCTTTTTTGATAAAGAAGATTGTGTATGCTCTGTGCACTTGAGAATGTGTATTCTACTGTAGTTGAAGGGAATATTCTATATATGTCTGTTAGGTCTAATGATTTATAACATAGTGTCAAGTTTTCTATTTCCTTATTGATTTTCTGTCTAGAACATCAATCCATTATAGAAAGTATGGGCATCAAAGTCTCCTACTATTATTTTATTTATTTATTTTGAATTTTTTTTTTTTTTAGAGCTTCCATTTTACTTTATTTTACTTTA
>SJYX01002076.1:96469-113974 GCA_006410675.1 Oreotragus oreotragus
ATGTTTGCTGTGGGTTTGTCATATATAACTTTTATTATGTTGAGATATGTTCCTTCTATTCCTGTTTTCTGGAGAGTTTTTATCATAAATGGATATTGAATTTTATCAAAGGCCTTCTCTGCATCTATTGAGATAATCATATGGCATTTATTTTTCAATTTGTTAATGTGGTGAATTACATTGATTGATTTGCGGATATTGACGAATCCTTGCATCCCTGGGATAAAAGCCCACTTGGTCATGGTGTATGATCTTTTTAATGTGTTGTTGGATTCTGATTGCTAGAATTTTGTTGAGGATTTTTGCATATATGTTCATGCAAAGACTGTATTCCTTGTCATTTGAGATCACTGATGTCTCTTTACTTTCTTTTGTATTTAAATAGTTTTTGACAGAAAATTTCATAAATATCAGGAGCTACACAAAGAAAGAAAGAAATTTATGGTAGTCTTTATTGCCAGTCTAGAGGATGAAAAAACTATCTCATTGTTTTCATTTTATTTCCTTGGTAATTTGTACAGTTGCATTTTCATAATTTTCCTAAGTAACTTTGCCAGGGATTTAGGTTTTTTTATTTTTTTCATTTATAGAATTTCTGCAAATAGCATTCATATAAATTATTTATTACATATATTGAGATTATATTAGACCTACCAATTTTATTTTAATATTATTTTATGTATGATAAAATTCATAAAAGGATTTTATGACTTTTCTGAAATTAAACTTAAAAATATTTTTCCTAAGACCTTGGTTAATAAGTCTTTTCCTTTATTTTCTATAATAAATCTAATTTTTAATGCATTAGCTTATTAAATATTCTCTATTAAATGAATACTATTTAAATAAACAAATTTTTATTAAAGTAGTAAATGAAATATTATTTATTTAGATTTTCATTCCATTGTGTCATACTCTTAGTTTTGTTCAAAATATGCTTTTTAATATTTTTTCATCTTTTTTTCCAGAATTCCATTTCAGCGTAAACTAAAGCCTACTTATAATGATTATGGGTTTGTTATGGGTTACGTGTATCCGTGTGAGTCACCAGTAGCTGGTAACTGAAAACAGCATGTTCTGTGTTCTTTCAGGATGTCACAGCCCATCTTGGCACTTTCTGGGTTCTCCCACACAAGTATCCACATCTCTGCCCAAAACTGTCTGTTACAAAAGTAGGAAAGATCAACAGCTATAAATTTAGTTCTGTGAAAAAATACCTTGACAGCTGTCCTTGGCATACTTTCTTGCTTCTCATGTCTTTTACCTCTGACGTGACAAGCCCCTAGAAATGCTCCTGCTTTAACAGCTGTCCTTTCTTTGTGTTCTTTGATCAGTGGTCTTCATTATTAAGATTCTGCGTCGGTAAGATCCCTGGAGTAAGAAATGGCAACCCACTCCAGGATTCTTGCCTGGAAATTTCAGTGAACAGGGGAGCCTGGTGGTCTACAGTCCATGGGGTCACAAAGAATCAGATGCAACTGAGCACACACATAGACTTCTTTGTCAAGCTAATTCTTCCTGCATTTTACTTTCAAGGATTCTTCAGCAAGTGTGATTGACTGAAGAGACTCTTTATTGTTTATTGCTAATGTTATACTTTTGCTTTCTCTAATAAAATTTTTTATGTCTCCTCTAGGGAAGTAAATGATAGAGGCATGTATTCTCAGACTATTACCCTAATCTAATTTCCTATGTATATTTTTGTTCTTACTATATATTTTTATAATAAGATTTTGAGGCCATTTGAAAGACTGCATTTAGTAAAAGATGACAAAAGTACATAAAGACATGGAAATAGGGGAATTAGTAAGAATAAGAAAAACAAAAAAGAAAAGAAATCAAGGAAGTTTGATATTTGTAGAAATTTAGATCTTTGGCAGGCTTAGGGAGCCAATTTTGACTTATTCAGAGGTTAAGTTTTTCAAGGTTGGTTTTCATAGTCACTTAGAACCTGTTGATTAGAATGATGCTTAGCCAGATTTTTCAGATGATCATACATCTCCCTTGAGAATGGGAAAGTGGTGGTTCTCACTGTGGTCAGAACTTCATTCTACGAGGATGGAGTCACTGACAACTGGGCATCTAAGGGAGGACTGTAGGAACCACTTCTGCCTGGAAATATACAGCAAGGTCTCCTCATTGGTGTGGTCTGTGTGTATCCTTTGGTTTTTCCATAACTGTCCATGATAAAACTATCTAAACCACTTAATATACAACTCTCCTTTACAATAGAGGAAATAAAACTATGAATCTTTTGTCCCTATTATTCAGAAAACTCAATTTCATGATAGAAACATAAGCTAGAAATAAAGTAATAATTCAGAATTTGACTCTTACTGAAAACAAAAACAAAACACTTGATGTTTTAGAAACAAATCCCAACCTTGCAGATATCCTTTATAACTACAATGGTAGATACCTTGACATCTTCTTCTATATTAGCTCTGAATCACACTCTATATTTATGACACATTTAAATGACTACTCTTACTAGTACTATGTTCATGGTTCTCTATATTCTCTGGGTAACAGTTTGTCTCCACACTAGATTAGAAGTTCTGTTAGAGAAGGCCATGTATCAAATTTTCCTTTAATCATTCAGGGCAAGATTATGCCTACATCAGGGCTGGTGAAGTGATCAATAAGTAACCACTGAATTTTCTTGCCAGTAAATGAATGATTGATTATTTCACCCTTTTTTTGAGTGTAAAGGTGAGGTTCTTCAGCTGCCTATCTGTTGTTGTTGTTCAGTAGGTAAGCCATGTCTGACTGTTTGTGACCCCATAGACTTCAGCATGGGCTTCCTAGGTTGTGCTAGTGGTAAAGAACCTGCCTGCTAATGCAGGAGACATAAGGGATGTGGGTTTTATCCTTGGGTCAGGAAGTTCCCCTGGAGGAGGGCATGGCAACCCACTCCAGTATTCTTGCCTGGAGAATCTCACGGACAGAGGAGCCTGGTGGGCTATGGTCCATAGGCTCACAAAGAGCTGGACATGACTGAAGCGACTTAGCAGTCATACATGCAGAGTGCAGTTCACCATGCTTCCCTGTCCTTCACTCTCTCCCAGAGTTTGCTCAAACTCATGTCCAATTAGTCGGTGATGCCATCCAACCATCTTGTCCTCTGTTGCCCCTTTCTAATGCTGTCCTTAATCTTTCCCAGCATCAAGATATTTTCCAGTCAGTTGACTCTTCACATCAGGTGGTCAAGGTATTGGAGCTTCAGCTTCAGCATCAGTCCTTCCAATGAATAATTCTAAGGCTTTTGACTTGACCTCCTCACGACCCAGATAATCACAATGGTGTGATCATTCACATAGAGCCAGACATCCTGGAATGTGAAGTCAAGTGGGCCTTAGAAAGCATCACTACGAACAAAGCTAGTGGAGGTGATGGAATTCCAGTGGAGCTATTTCAAATCCTGAAAGATGATGCTGTGAAAGTGCTTCACTCAATATGCCAGCAAATGTGGAAAACTCAGCAGTGGCCACAGGAATGGAAAAGGTCAGTTTTCATTCCAATCCCAAAGAACGGCAATGTCAAAGAATGCTCAAACTACCACACAATTGCACTCATCTCACATACTAGTAAAGTAATGCTCAAAATTCTCCAAGCCACGNCACTCAATATGCCAGCAAATGTGGAAAACTCAGCAGTGGCCACAGGAATGGAAAAGGTCAGTTTTCATTCCAATCCCAAAGAAAGGCAATGCCAAAGAATGCTCAAACTACCACACAATTGCACTCATCTCACATACTAGTAAAGTAATGCTCAAAATTCTCCAAGCCACGCCTCAACAACACATCAACCATGAACTTCCAGATGTTCAACCTGGTTTTAGAAAAGGCAGAGGAATCAGAGATCAAATTGCCAACATCCGCTCTATCATGGAAAAAGCAAGAGAGTTCCAGAAAAACATCTATTTCTGCTTTATTGACTATTCCACTATCCACAGACTATTTGACTCTGTGGATCACAATAAACTGTGGAAAATTCTGAGAGAGATGGGAATACCAGACTACCTGGCCTGCCTCTTGAGAAACCTCTATGCAAGTCAGGAAGCAACAGTTAAAACTGGACATGCAACAACAGACTGGTTCCAAATAGGAGAAGGAGGACGTCAAGGCTATATGTTGTCACCCTGCTTATTTAACTTATATGCAGAGTACGTCATGAGAAATGCTGGGCTGGATCTGTCTCTTATACACATCTAGATGTGTATAAGAGACAGTTCTTCCCTTTTTCTAAAACAGAGAAAGAAGATTCAGATCACCCCCCAAAAAGCAAAATAGAATAGTGGTTACCAGGGGCTGGCAGGTATGAGAAAAGGAGAGGTTTGGCCAAAGGGTACGAAACTTTCAGTTAGAAGATGAGTAAGTAGGGAGAAATATCAATAACCTCAGATATGCAGATGACACCACCCTTATGGCAGAAAGTGAAGAACTAAAGAGCCTCTTGATGAAAGTGAAAGAGGTGAGTGAAAAAGTTGGCTTAAAGCTCAACATTCAGAAAACGAAGATCATGACATCCGGTCCCATCACTTCATGGCAAATAGATGTGGAAATATTGGAAACAGTGACAGACTTTATATTTTGGGCTCCAAAATCACTGCAGATGGTGATTGCAACCATGAAATTAAAAGACACTTCCTCCTTGGAAGGAAAGCTATGACAACCTAGACAGCTTATTAAAAAGCAGAGACATTACTTTGCCAACAAAGGTCCATCTAGTTAAGGCTATTGTTTTTCCAGTAGTCATGTATGGATGTGAGAGTTGGACTATAAAGAAAGCTTAGCACTGGAGAAGTGATGCTTTTGAACTGTGGTATCAGAGAAGACTCTTGAGAGTCCCTTGGACTGCAAGGAGGTCCAACCAGTCCATCNCCAACAAAGGTCCATCTAGTTAAGGCTATTGTTTTTCCAGTAGTCATGTATGGATGTGAGAGTTGGACTATAAAGAAAGCTTAGCACTGGAGAAGTGATGCTTTTGAACTGTAGTATCAGAGAAGACTCTTGAGAGTCCCTTGGACTGCAAGGAGGTCCAACTAGTCCATCCTAAGGGAAATCAGCCCTGAGTGTTCATTGGAAGGACTGATGTTGAAGCTGAAACTCCAATACTCTGGTCACCTCACACGAAGAGCTGATTCATTGGAAAAGACCCTGATATTGGGAAAGATAGAAAGCAGGAGGAGAAGGGGACGACAGAGTATGAAATGGTTGGATGGCATCAGCGACTCAATGGACGTGAGTTTGGGTAAACTCCGGGAGTTGGTGATGAACAGGGAGGCCTGGCGTGCTGCAGTCCATGGGGTCACAAAGAGTCAGACACGACTGAGCAACTGAACTGAATTGAACTTGTAAAGTAACTAAGCTCTGATTAGCCACAGCTTTAGAGGCTGGATGGTATGAAAGAACAAGGAAAATGGCCATGATAAACTCCAGACTCCCAGGATCCTCTTAATAAGGCATGATAAATACAATCCTCCACCAATGAATTAAGGACCTTTTAATCAGGAATTATCCATTCTAATTATCCCCTGAATAACTCCTAGAAATTCAATTATCCTTTTATTTATTCATCTATAAAAGAGAGTGAAAGGCATGCTAATGTTTCCTTTAATAGGGTTAAACATAGTTAAGAGAAAAATTAGAGGCAAAATAAGACTTCTCAAATTGGAAGAGCCTCATATAGTTCTTGACATACTCATGTTCATTTAACAATAGTTCACTGGTTCAAATCTCTGTCTAGTTTCAAACATGGCTGTGTTTTTAGGACTCAGTAGCTTTATGATTTATTATTTTTCCAGGTTCTGATCCACATCATATTCCTGAGTCACTTCTGAGCAAATATCTTTTCTATTCTGTGCTTTAATAAATCCCACCGCAGAACTGGGTCTGCAATAGGAATTGTTTGAAAGAAGAAATGAGTTCAAAAGTTGAATTAAGTTTCCTCGGGAAAAAACAAGTATTTTTTCCTCCCTAAAGAACCTTGTTGAGCATGGGCCCACTCTTAGGACAAGTAAGCTTGGACTTGAAAATGATTGACCATGCTTGAAAATGAGGAACTGCAGGGACCCCAGAGGGAAATCAATCAAGGGCCGTTGTGAGACTGTGATGTGCTTACTTCTCTTGGGAGGCAGGGATGGTGTTTTCTGAATCATGGAGGGAGATCAGGTTTTTGTTGTTCATCCTTTTCAGTGTCACTGTTTAGCAGAGGCATCACTTCTCCACCCTCCCTAAGCAGAATTGATCTCTCCTTCATTCACATTTACCCAGAACTTTGACCATCCCTTGTTTGGTCAAAGCCTTCTTGAGATACAAGGACGTATAGCAGGAAGACTGGGGAGCTTGGAGACAGAGACATGTATCTTCAAGTCCTGCTTCTGCTATTGATTAACCATACAACTAAGACAAGCTGTTTACTAGGCTTCATCAGTAGATTAGGGATCATAACCATCTCTTAGGCTTGTTGTGATTGTTAAATGTGCCAGTGAAGGATCTGTAGCTAATAAGCATACAGTCAAGATCAGGGTGGCATTTCTGCCTGAGGATGAATGAGAGAAGTTAGGTCACAACCTCCATCCGTGTAGCCTAAAAGATCTAATAGAAGTGGATATCCCTGTCATATGGGCCACAATTAAGGACAAGGAATGGCACAGCTCTGCACAACAGTCTTTGAAAAATATAAGCCAGAGAAAGAAGAGTGCAAAAATGCCCAAAGCTTGAAGATGTTCCTAATCATGTTTCCGCCCCATAAGCGCTGCAGAGGGAAAGCAGGTGAGTGGGACAGAAAAGTTAAAAAAAAAGAAAGAAAGAAAAGAAAAGAAAAACCTTGTCCATATGCTCTAACTTTAAAAAGTAATTTAAAGCCAGGTTGGCAAGGAGGTCAATATTATGACTATCACAGCTCTAAAAGTGTTACCTAGTGAAGTTACATGGGAGAAGAAGAACTATAAAACTGAGAATAGAAGACATTAAATTATTGTTATTTGCAGACAGTATGATTGCATACTATTAGAATTCATGAGAATTGTTTGAAAAAACTATTAGAAATAAAAAAGAGAATCAAGAAATTCCCTAGTTGCAAAATTTATATAAAAATCATTAGTTTTCTTATTACATGGGAGAAGAAGAACTATAAAACTGAGAATAGAAGACATTAAATTATTGTTATTTGCAGACAGTATGATTGCATACTATTAGAATTCATGAGAATTGTTTGAAAAAACTATTAGAAATAAAAAAGAGAATCAAGAAATTCCCTAGTTGCAAAATTTATATAAAAATCATTAGTTTTCTTATGTACCAGCTATAAACAGAAAATTTAATGAAGGAAATAGCCCATTTGCAATACCAAGAAAAACACATTTTAAAAAAAATCCTAAGAACAAGAAACATTCAGGGTTTATGTGAGGAAAACTTTAAAACTCTTGTGAGGATTATAAAAAAAGACTTAGAAAAATAGTCATAACTTATTCTTAGATAAATAATTTCAATATCATAAAGATATTATCTTCTAAAAGTAATCTGTGGAGCCTGTGCCAACCAAATTAGAATACCAATGAGATGTTTTGTGGAAGACTTTGCAAAATGAAGTTTTTTTGAGCAATACATGTACAAAATTGCTACAATGATTCTGAAAAAAAGAAAAATTAGTTTCAGTGAAACAAAATCAGGAATCTAGAAAGTATTCATCCATATGTACATGAATATGTTATATATATTATAGATGGTATTTTATTCGGTGGGAAAGATGTATTGGCTGAAAATGATGGTTATTGTGAAAGTGGAACTGACATTAGTAGAAGATAAACCTGGGTGGCTGTTTTAGTGCTAGTATGAATGTGAGGTGTTTTAATTGTATAAATGTAAAACCAAAAATCTTAAAAATTCCATGGGTGGTAAAAATATAATATTAAAAATATTAAGAACAGATGTGGGTGGTAAAAGAAAAAGTCACAGAATTTATAAGGAAATATCGATAAAAACGGTTACTTAAAATAAATTAAAGCTAGATCATGGCAAAGCATGGTTATATTGGAAAATCAAAATAAAGTGCCTAAAATATTTATATTTTTAAAATATACAATAGCCTTGTAAGTGTGATTAAAATTATTAATACTGTTTAATTATTGAATATTCTACTCATAAATTAATTCTTTTGCAGAAAGACAGCTAATAAACATAAAAATACTTAGCCTCATTTATATTGAGTGAGTAAAAATAAAATGCAGCATTTACACCTCTCTAATTGAAAAAAGTGAATATAATTGATAATACAATTTATATAGATAATATAGTTCTAACAAAGGTCTTGGAATATGGGCAGTCTCATGTGACTAAAGTCCAAACTATACCATTTTAACGAGTGATCTGGCAATATCTAAAACAATTTAAAATCTCTACATCCTTCCACCCAAGAATTCATTACCAGAATTTGCCCCAGGGACATTCTTTCAAAACTTCACCGTGATATGGAATATAGAATATGGAGTCTATCATTCAAAAATCAATGTAATTATAATCTATAGGATATTGGTTAAATAAAATATAATACACCCAAACAACAAAATTCTATACAGCTTTCAAAAGTGTGCTACATTAGTATCTAGTATTATTAATAGATTTTTCTAAATATATTAATAAATGATTAAAGCAAGGTACAGGTCACTTGCATTGACTGATCTCATTTGTGTAGATAAACTTTGTGTGAGTGTGTGTATTTTGTACTTACATATTTTTAACTGGAAGAAAATTCAAGAAAAATTTGGAGCTCTCTTTATTTCAAGTGTTGGTGAGGGTCAGAAGAACAAGACGCTAACTTCCAAAAAATATTTAGAATTTATTTTTACAACAACTTTAGGTTCACAGCCAAACTGAGTGAAAAGTCCCATTTACCCTCTTACCTCAGATACACACAATCTCCTCCCCCATCATCATTTTGCATCAGAGTGATATGTTTGTTACACTGACACATCATTATCAATCAAAGCTTATAGTTTACATTAGGGTTCACTCTCAGTGTTGGATGTCGTATGGATTGTATACAGATGTAAATGTCATGGGGGGTTCCCAGGTGGTGCTAATGGTAAAGAACTGCCTGCCAGTGCAGGAGATGCAAGAGACATGGGTTTGATCCCTGGATTGGAAAGATCCCCTGGAGGAGGACATGGCAACCTACTCCAGTATTCCTGCCTGGAGAATCCTACAAAGGAGCCTCGCGGGCCACAATCCATAGGGTTGTGAAGAATTGGATACAACTGAAGAGATTTAGCATGCACACATGCATAATGACGTGTGTGCTGTATGTCCACAACTTCAGTGTCATGGAGAATAATTTCACTGCCGTGAAAAACCCCCGGCATATAGTCCGCCTATTCATATAGTCCTCCCTGCCTGCCAAACCCCTGGCAATCACAGATCACTTTACTGTCTCTATAGTTTTACCTTCTCCAGAATGTCTTATTGTTAGAATCAGATAGTCTGTACTCTTCTGAGGTTGTTTTCTTTCTGTTTAAATTTTTTGCTCATTTTAAAATCATGTACTTCATTTTCTTCGATTAGGATTTTAAGAGTTCTTTGAATATTTCAGGTAACAGTCCTTTATCAGGATCTCTTTTGCAAATATTTTCTCCAAGTCTGTGGCTGGTCTTCTTATTTTTTTAATGTGTTGTTGGATTCTGATTGCTAGAATTTTGTTGAGGATTTTTGCATATATGTTCATGCAAAGACTGTATTCCTTGTCATTTGAGATCACTGATGTCTCTTTACTTTCTTTTGTATTTAAATAGTTTTTGACAGAAAATTTCATAAATATCAGGAGCTACACAAAGAAAGAAAGAAATTTATGGTAGTCTTTATTGCCAGTCTAGAGGATGAAAAAACTATCTCATTGTTTTCATTTTATTTCCTTGGTAATTTGTACAGTTGCATTTTCATAATTTTCCTAAGTAACTTTGCCAGGGATTTAGGTTTTTTTATTTTTTTCATTTATAGAATTTCTGCAAATAGCATTCATATAAATTATTTATTACATATATTGAGATTATATTAGACCTACCAATTTTATTTTAATATTATTTTATGTATGATAAAATTCATAAAAGGATTTTATGACTTTTCTGAAATTAAACTTAAAAATATTTTTCCTAAGACCTTGGTTAATAAGTCTTTTCCTTTATTTTCTATAATAAATCTAATTTTTAATGCATTAGCTTATTAAATATTCTCTATTAAATGAATACTATTTAAATAAACAAATTTTTATTAAAGTAGTAAATGAAATATTATTTATTTAGATTTTCATTCCGTTGTGTCATACTCTTAGTTTTGTTCAAAATATGCTTTTTAATATTTTTTCATCTTTTTTTCCAGAATTCCATTTCAGCGTA
Source organism: Oreotragus oreotragus (assembly GCA_006410675.1). Classification (NCBI taxonomy): domain Eukaryota; kingdom Metazoa; phylum Chordata; class Mammalia; order Artiodactyla; family Bovidae; genus Oreotragus; species Oreotragus oreotragus. Next base: position 106,860 of record SJYX01002076.1, read on the forward strand.
AACTAAAGCCTACTTATAATGATTATGGGTTTGTTATGGGTTACGTGTATCCGTGTGAGTCACCAGTAGCTGGTAACTGAAAACAGCATGTTCTGTGTTCTTTCAGGATGTCACAGCCCATCTTGGCACTTTCTGGGTTCTCCCACACAAGTATCCACATCTCTGCCCAAAACTGTCTGTTACAAAAGTAGGAAAGATCAACAGCTATAAATTTAGTTCTGTGAAAAAATACCTTGACAGCTGTCCTTGGCATACTTTCTTGCTTCTCATGTCTTTTACCTCTGACGTGACAAGCCCCTAGAAATGCTCCTGCTTTAACAGCTGTCCTTTCTTTGTGTTCTTTGATCAGTGGTCTTCATTATTAAGATTCTGCGTCGGTAAGATCCCTGGAGTAAGAAATGGCAACCCACTCCAGGATTCTTGCCTGGAAATTTCAGTGAACAGGGGAGCCTGGTGGTCTACAGTCCATGGGGTCACAAAGAATCAGATGCAACTGAGCACACACATAGACTTCTTTGTCAAGCTAATTCTTCCTGCATTTTACTTTCAAGGATTCTTCAGCAAGTGTGATTGACTGAAGAGACTCTTTATTGTTTATTGCNAATACTGTTTAATTATTGAATATTCTACTCATAAATTAATTCTTTTGCAGAAAGACAGCTAATAAACATAAAAATACTTAGCCTCATTTATATTGAGTGAGTAAAAATAAAATGCAGCATTTACACCTCTCTAATTGAAAAAACTGAATATAATTGATAATACAATTTATATAGATAATATAGTTCTAACAAAGGTCTTGGAATATGGGCAGTCTCATGTGACTAAAGTCCAAACTATACCATTTTAACGAGTGATCTGGCAATATCTAAAACAATTTAAAATCTCTACATCCTTCCACCCAAGAATTCATTACCAGAATTTGCCCCAGGGACATTCTTTCAAAACTTCACCGTGATATGGAATATAGAATATGGAGTCTATCATTCAAAAATCAATGTAATTATAATCTATAGGATATTGGTTAAATAAAATATAATACACCCAAACAACAAAATTCTATACAGCTTTCAAAAGTGTGCTACATTAGTATCTAGTATTATTAATAGATTTTTCTAAATATATTAATAAATGATTAAAGCAAGGTACAGGTCACTTGCATTGACTGATCTCATTTGTGTAGATAAACTTTGTGTGAGTGTGTGTATTTTGTACTTACATATTTTTAACTGGAAGAAAATTCAAGAAAAATTTGGAGCTCTCTTTATTTCAAGTGTTGGTGAGGGTCAGAAGAACAAGACGCTAACTTCCAAAAAATATTTAGAATTTATTTTTACAACAACTTTAGGTTCACAGCCAAACTGAGTGAAAAGTCCCATTTACCCTCTTACCTCAGATACACACAATCTCCTCCCCCATCATCATTTTGCATCAGAGTGATATGTTTGTTACACTGACACATCATTATCAATCAAAGCTTATAGTTTACATTAGGGTTCACTCTCAGTGTTGGATGTCGTATGGATTGTATACAGATGTAAATGTCATGGGGGGTTCCCAGGTGGTGCTAATGGTAAAGAACTGCCTGCCAGTGCAGGAGATGCAAGAGACATGGGTTTGATCCCTGGATTGGAAAGATCCCCTGGAGGAGGACATGGCAACCTACTCCAGTATTCCTGCCTGGAGAATCCTACAAAGGAGCCTCGCGGGCCACAATCCATAGGGTTGTGAAGAATTGGATACAACTGAAGAGATTTAGCATGCACACATGCATAATGACGTGTGTGCTGTATGTCCACAACTTCAGTGTCATGGAGAATAATTTCACTGCCGTGAAAAACCCCCGGCATATAGTCCGCCTATTCATATAGTCCTCCCTGCCTGCCAAACCCCTGGCAATCACAGATCACTTTACTGTCTCTATAGTTTTACCTTCTCCAGAATGTCTTATTGTTAGAATCAGATAGTCTGTACTCTTCTGAGGTTGTTTTCTTTCTGTTTAAATTTTTTGCTCATTTTAAAATCATGTACTTCATTTTCTTCGATTAGGATTTTAAGAGTTCTTTGAATATTTCAGGTAACAGTCCTTTATCAGGATCTCTTTTGCAAATATTTTCTCCAAGTCTGTGGCTGGTCTTCTTATTCTGACAGAGTATCTTTCACAGAGCTTAAGTTTTAAACTTTAATGAACTCCACTTATCAATTCTTCTTTCATGGCTCAAGCTTTCGGTACTGTATCTAAAAAGTCATCACCAAACCCAAGGTCGTCTAGATTTTTTTTTTACATAATCTTCAAGGAGTTTCATCATTTTGCACTTTACATTTAAGTCCATTTTGAGTTAATTTATGTGAAGAGTCTAAGGTTTGTGACTAGATTCTTTTATTTCTTTGTGTGTGGATATCAAGTTGTCCCAGTACCATTTGTAAGAGAGACTATCTTTCCTCCATTTATTTATCTTTGCTCTTTTGTCAAAGACCAGTTTACTCTATCTGTGTTTATCAGTTTGAGTGCTATTTTGTCCCATTGATCTATTTGTCCATTCCTTCACCAATATCACACTGTCATTACTGCTGTAACTTTAGAGTATGTCTTGAAGTCAGGTAGTCCTCTGACTTTGTTTTACTTCTTCAGTGTTCTGTTGACTTGAATTATGTTACTAGGGCTGCCATAACAAAATACCAGACTAGGTGGCTTAGAATGCAGATATTTATTATCTTGTGGTTCTGGAGGCCAAAAGTCCAAAGTCAAGGTGCCAGCCGCTTGATCTCCTTTGAGACCTCTTGCCTTGGCTTGCCAATGGGCACCATTTTGCTGCCACTTCTTGTGATCTTTAATCTGTTAAGGAACAGCCTGGGTGTCTCTTATAAGGACACCAGTCAGATTGGCTTAGGGCCAACTCTAAAGATTTCATTTTCACTTACTTATTTAATGGTCCTCAGAAGAAATCTGGACACACTGAGAGACACCAAGGACGTGTGTACACAGAAGCGAGAATGTGAGGATGTAGTAAACAGGTGGCCGTATGTAAGTTACAGAGAACAGACTCAGAATGAATCCATCCTGCCAACACCTTGGTCTTGGACTTCCAGTCTCCAAAAATGTAGAAAGTAAATGCTTATGTTCTGAGCCATCAAGTCTGTGATTATCTTGTTATGGCAGCTAAAGCAAAATAATATACCTCATACCCTGCAAGCATGCTATGGTTGCTTATTAGTTTCAGGAGGATTTTTTTCCCTTTTGGTCAGTTTTCTTGGATTTTCTACTTTTGTTTTGAAGGCTTACTGATTTACAAAAAAATTTTTTAAATATAAATTTTAAGGTAATAACAATATACATCATTCTTTCCTGAATGAGATGTGTATGTCCTCCAAAAGAATGTATATATGTTAAAAATAGCCAAAAAATGTGTATATGTACAAAGCATATGAAGTTCTAGATGTTCAAGCTGGATTTAGAAAAGGCAGAGGAACCAGAAGCTTTATTCTACAGGTGAAGACTGCATTGTACAGAGCATGTAAAATAAAGATTCCACTTTATGACCTTTTCAGGTTTACTGTTCTAACCATCTGATTCTTCAGTCTTCCACTGTATTCCTGGCAAGAAGACATGAGCTGAGGAAAGCTGTGCCTGAGAAGCTTCTTCTGCTGTTAAACAACCAGGAAAATGGTACAGATGAACCTATTTGCAGGGCAGGAATAGAGATATGGATGTAGAGAGTGGACATAGTTGGAAAAGGAGAGGATGGAAGGAACTGAGATAGTAGCAATGACATATACATACTACCATGTATAAAATATGAAGGAGGAAATGACAACCTACTCTAGTAATGGCAGCCCACTCCAGTACTCTTGCCTGGAAAAATCCATGGATGGAGAAGCCTGGTGGGCTGCAGTCCATGGGGTCGCTAAGTTGGACATGACTGAGTGGCTTCACTTTCACCTTTCACTTTCATGCATTGGAGAAGGAAATGGCAACCCACTCCAGTGTTCTTGCCTGGAGAATCCCAGGGTCGGGGAAGCCTGGTGGGCTGCAGTCCATGGGGTCGCTAAGTTGGACATGACTGAGTGACTTCACTTTCACTTTTCACTTTCATGCATTGGAGAAGGAAATGGCAACCCACTCCAGTGTTCTTGCCTGGAGAATCCCAGGGATGGGGGAGCCTAGTAGGCTGCCGTCTATGGGGTCGCACAGAGTTGGACACGACTGAAGTGACTTAGCAACTAGTATTCTTTCCTAGAGAATCCCAGGGACAGAAGAACCTGGCAGGCTATAGTTTTAAGGATAGCAAAGAGTCAGAAACAAATTAATGCTGTGCATGACATGTCTAAAATAGACAACTAGTTGGAAGTTGCTGCATAGCACAGGCAGCTCAGCTTGGTGCTCGTGATGACCTAGAGAGGTGGGATCGGCAGGGATGGAGAGGTGCTAGAGGGAGGAGATACGTGTACACAGATAGCTGATTCATGTTGTATAGCAGAAACGAACACAGCATTGTGAGGCAATTTTACTCCAATAAAGAAGAAAAAGATAAATGGAGGCGCATCTGGCATATAGAGAGGAAAGGTCATGGCAGAAGTTCCTTGCACTGCGTGCATCTTCCTTTCTCTTATTTGGGTAAATTGTTACTTTAGAGCTAAATTGTTCATATCCTTATGTTCAAAGGTTAATGGTTAATTGGGAAGTAGTTCAGAATTTGACACACAGTTGGTGCTTAAATTTGTGAATTGGTGTGTGAACAAATCCCCCAGTGTAAGAACAAGACCTATTAGGTTTGGGTGTGATTTTAATTTTTTTAAGCTTTATTCTTTTAAAGACATTGATCTAGCTTTGTCGCCTCTAGGAACGAACAAAGAAGCCTGTTTTTATGGGCTGATGAAGCAGACATCTCATAGTTTGTCACAGATGACTAAAATAAATGTCTATCTTAATAAAATGAGAAATTATTTATATGACTAAAAATAATCTAGAAGCCAAAAAATTATTTCCTGGTGAAGAAAGAGCTTATGAATTATTGTCAGTGTGAAGCATCTTTACTATATAATCCCTTCTCTGCTTTTTGAGAGACCAAGAGAGTAAAAAGGCTATGGCAGATTTAATGACTTTCTTTATCTGCTAGACTGACAGATGTTATTTTCTGAAATATAATTCCCCGGATTTTGAAGTTAAAGCCCATTAGGAAAGAAGCGTGGTTTAAAGTTTTCTGGAGAAAGCAAATTGTGCCCATAGAAAGGCAGCAGACACTGCCATGCTTTGAAAATGAAATCATTCACTCGCCCAGCCTCAGGCATCTAAGTATGTCTTCTGCTTGAAAACTCAGCCCAACTAAACACATGAGGATCTTTTCTTCACAATTCATCCTCTTGTCCATCACTGCAAAGTGAGTCCATACGTGAAATCTCTTCTCAGCAAAACTGAGTGCCAATGAGACACAAGCATCTGTATTAGATATTTTTCATGGAGATGCAGAGAAAAATCATGACAAGATGAGGCCTCATCATCCCAAGAAGCTTAGATGTAGTTGGAGAGTCAGTGCTTCTAACATCTTTCTAACAGCAGGTAATGGGGGAAGAGCTTCTCTGATAACATGCAGTGAGAAAATAGCACATTTCTTCTTGGTGTTTATTTTAATCTAATTTTTAACATTTCTATTTTTGTATCTATTTGAAAGTATGCTCAGTTGCTAAGTCACGTCTGACTCTTTTGAACTCCCCAGACTGTGGCGCACCAGTCTCCTCTGTCCATGGAATTTTCCAGGCAAGAATACTCGAGTGGGTTGCCATGCCCTCCTCCACGGGATCTTCCTGACTCAGGGATAGAACCCTTGTCTCCTGCATCTCCTGCATTGGCAGGCAGATTCTTTACCACTGTGACATCTAGAAAGCCCATTTATTTAAAAGTACACATGTTATATTAGTATCCCAGCAAATGTTGGTAGCTTGTAATAAGCGTGATTCAAGGAGGTGAACTTATTCTTTGGGGCTATTGCCTTACTGATAGAGATACATGCTACAGTCATTCTGGAGACCATTGAACATAACTGGCACTGTGCTTTATGAACTATCTTTCTAAAAAACTCTCCATCCATAGCAATGGGCCTGGGGCAGTGGTATGTAGATAGAGAGGCCATGTTGAGGGAAAGCAGTTACTGAGGTTTGTTTCCAGGTATTAGATAAACCGTCATAAAATCTGATGCTAATAGACTACTTGTCATCAAATTTCCATCTGGTAACAGCAGAATTACATGCAAAGCAGAAGAGAGACATTACTTTTCTTGATATATAACCTGGCAACTGAGGTTTCTCTTCCCCTCTCATTTATTTGGTTTTCTTTTTCAAAATTGTAGAAATCTACAAGGTGGATGGATGGTATTTTTCTTTGAAGTTTTGTGAACTTTATCCCAATTTATGATTCTGGATGCAAAAGTTAATAAGATTTATCTTTTGCAAAAGAGATTGGAAATTTTAGATACCACCATAAGTGCCCCTCTTGCTCATCCATGAAACATTGTCAAAGAAATGCCTTTAACAGTAGCTTTATTTTATTTATTTACAGCTGTGCTGAGTCTTCATTACTGTGCACGGGCCTTCTTTAGTTGCTGCAAGCAGGGGCTACTCTCTACTTCCAGCGCACAGGCTTCTTGCTGCGGTGGCTTCTCTTGTTGCAGGGCACAGACTTCAGGGTGCACTGGCTTTAGTAGTTGTGGTGAACAGGCTTGGTTGCTCTGTGGCATGTGGGATCTTCCTGGATCAGGGGTCGAACCTGTTATCCCTGCATTGGCTAAATCACTTCAGTTGTGTTCAACTCTTTGCAACCCTATGGACTGCAGCCTGTCAGGCCTCTGTCTATGGGATTCTCCAGTCAAGAATACTAGAGTGGGTTGCCATGCCCTCCTCCAGGGGATCTTTTTGGCGTAGGGATCGAACCTACATCTCTTACCTCTACCTGTTTGGCAGGTGGATTCTTTTTTTTTTTTTTTACTTTATTTTGCTTTACAATAATGTATTGGTTTTGCCATACATTGACATGAATCAGCCACAGGTGTACATGAGTTCCCAACCCGGAACCCCCCTCCCACCTCCCACCCCATATCATCTCTCTGGATCATCCCCGTGCA
>SJYX01002076.1:124064-137883 GCA_006410675.1 Oreotragus oreotragus
GTCTTGTTTTTGTTGACTGTATAGAGCTTCTCCATCTTTGGCTGCAAAGAATATAATCAATCTGATTTCGGTGTTGACCATCTGGTGATGTCCATGTGTAGTCTTCTACCGTGTTGTTGGAAGAGTGTGTTTGCTATGACCAGTGCATTTTCTTGGCAAAACTCTGTTAGGCTTTATCCTGCTTCATTTTGTGCTCCAAGGCCAAATTTGCCTGTTACTCCAGGTGTTTCTTGACTTCCTACTTTTGCATTCCAGTCCCCTATATTGAAAAGAACATCTTTTTTGGGTGTTAGTTCTAGAAGGTCTTGTAGGTCTTCATAGAACCGTTCAACTTCAGCTTCTTCAGCATTACTGGTCAGGGTATAGACTTGGATTACCATGATATTGAATGGTTTGCCTTGGAAATGAACAGAAACCATTCTTTGTTTCTGAGATTGCATCCAAGTACGAGTCTTTAGCAAGGAATTATATACTTTTTAAATTAATTATTACATTAAATCAAAAGAATGTCTCAAGTTTGTAAAAATTTTACCAGACCCACTCCCACAATTTACATTTTAAGATAACAGGATTAGAACTTAACAATAGGAAGATTTTACAAGAACCACTGCCATAGTATACATTCTATGATGNTTGCATCCAAGTACGAGTCTTTAGCAAGGAATTATATACTTTTTAAATTAATTATTACATTAAATCAAAAGAATGTCTCAAGTTTGTAAAAATTTTACCAGACCCACTCCCACAATTTACATTTTAAGATAACAGGATTAGAACTTAACAATAGGAAGATTTTACAAGAACCACTGCCATAGTATACATTCTATGATGTCAGGATAGGTCAGAAGACTTTCAGAAAGGAGAAGCTATCCTCAAGCAGGATACTGAGTTGTTTGTTGTGTAATCATCAGTTTCGGGCTTAAAGAAAAAAAAAGAAAAAGTTTTATGTGACTAAGACTAAGGAATGTAGAGAGAGAAAAAAAAAAAGATGTTTGTCCTTTTCTCCTCCTCAAGAATTCCAGACCCCTATCTCCTACTTGAGAGTCCCAGACCTCCTTTTCCTCCTGGGGGGCCCCATACTTCTTATCAGCTTGCCTAGGAATTGACTCTCTCAGGACTACCATACAACATTTACAAAACTGTTAAAAGCGACACAAAGAGCATAAAAAGGCAAAAGTCACCTTGATCTAATTTAAAATAGTTTTTGAAAGTGTATTTTCCTAGTTTTCTGTGTGGCTTAATTTCTGCACCTCTTATTTATTCTTTCTGGGTATTAAGGTCCTGGGATATAAAACAGAACATTTGTTTGAGATAAACTCTTAAGTTCCTTTGCTCTGAAGAGTTATGGTTTTATGACAATGTGCTTAGGTATTTGTTTCAGATATGTAGGGAATATTCTTAACAGTATTTCAACTTATATCAGCTAAATATTTTATTGAAAATGTTTCTTTACCAAGTTTTTAGACTCTCCAGATATCTGCTGTATTCTACCATCATCCCCCAGCTCCTGGCACCATTTGGCTAACAACATTTTTACTTCCTTTACTATTTCTTTGTAAGTCAGTTATCCCTCAGTAAACTATTTTTATTCATTCAACCAAAACTTAATCAAATTATCCCTCAATAAATATACATTGACAACCAGCACTGAGACTGACCCATGCCTTCTGTAACATATGCACAGAGATAGCTCGGTCTTTCGCTTCTTCAGGCTGTCTTACTATTTTCTTCACATAACTTACATAGCAAATGCTTATTACATTTTATTGTTAAATGCCTTTTATTGTTAAATGTATAGATATTTCTCTCTTTGAAAGAGAAGGTCTACTTAATTTATCTTGTGGCTGAGTAGTGTCGTAGCAGGTACTAGATGGAGATTTGTTAGACTGAATCNCTATTTTCTTCACATAACTTACATAGCAAATGCTTATTACATTTTATTGTTAAATGCCTTTTATTGTTAAATGTATAGATATTTCTCTCTTTGAAAGAGAAGGTCTACTTAATTTATCTTGTGGCTGAGTAGTGCCATAGCAGGTACTAGATGGAGATTTGTTAGACTGAATCTCCACTTTCCATTACTACACAACAATGATGACATAACTCTGATTGACTCATAGCATTAATGGTAATTATTAGAACTCAATGCAATTATTTTTAGAATACAAACCTGATCAATGCAGGGAAGTGAGATAACAGTTACTTTCAATGGTAAATATTAGACATACTCTCTATTCCCCCAAGTTATAGCTACTTTTCACAGGTTAAATTTAAATTAATAATGATGACCACAAATAATCTACATCTGATAATTATAGTCCAATAAATTTTATTATTTGGAAAGGTTACCACTTGGAAATGGACCATTTAACATTTCTGAGGGACTAAGTCAGCCTCCTCACTATGTCTTAGGAGGAGTCTTTTAAATATAGTAACAAAAGCTGAAGTGGGGAAAAACCAAATACATGTTAATGAATAAACACTGTCAATTCTTACTGAAGATCTCAAATTTTAACCTCACTTGAGGTAAAGAAAGCTGAGAAGAAAAAGAAAAGTGATGATAGGGAAGGGAAAGTGGTAGGAATAAGCTGGGTCTGTGAAAAGCCATAGTTATAAAAAGAGAACCTGGAGAACCTCTGGCTCAGCCCCACAATATATTCAAGATGGCCAGTCTTCCTTCTCTATATGTGCTCTATCTTAAATATTTTAAAAAATAGCTTTAGTTTAAAATGCCCTCCAAGATGTTTCAGTTCTCCTTGCAGTCCCTTGGGGTCCATCAATGTGTACCCGTCCATCCGCAGAGTTCAGAACTCAAGTCCCCATCCATAACAGCTGGGAGAACTGGCAAAGGGTAGTTCTGAAATTTGGAATGAATGAGGCTCCTTCTCAGAGGGTGACCAGATGACAAGCCTAAAAGGTGCTGGCGCACTGATAACAGATTGACAAGTGGCCAAGGCCGCCTGAATCTGGATGAATGCTGGCACTGCATCTTCTATTCCAGGAGCTGGAATAAAGCACAGCCCCGCTTTTGGCAGCAGACAGACCTCTCACCCTGGCTGGTTTCATCAGGGAAGTGATGGGTTCTAAACATTATTCCTTTTCAGGAGAAAATCAATCTTAACTTCCTTCCAAATTCCCTCTTTAAGGTCCTATCACCTGTACTTTCAAGTTCTTGACCTGTTAATGGACAAAACCATCTACTTTCTCTGAAAAAGAAAATACAGAGAGAAAATTACCTTTCAGAGGACTCAACATTCATGACATAAAAAATCTGGAAGAGGAAGTTTGGTTGGAAGTTCACTTTGTATCTTCTTAATTTCTCAGCTTAACCTGAAAGGCACATTATTCCTCATTCTCTCTCCCATGGAACTTGGTTGCTTTAAAGGGGTTGTGGACTAGTGGACCAAAGATATTTTTAAAAATATTTAAGATAGAGCACATATACAGAAAAAAATGTGTAACTTAAACAGATCAATGATTTATGTCTCAAACACTCACATGTCATGGCCCATGTCAAGATACAAGACATATCTATAGTCCAGAAGCCCCCTCAATGCACTTCATAATCACAATTTGTTGTCTAAATTGCCCCTTTCAAGACTGGAAGATGTCCCCAGAAGAAAGGCAGATCCCACAATTAAAACTATAATTCTCCACTGTCATGTGGAAGTGTTTTTAAGCCTATGTTTTTGGTCTGGGTCTTAAGTTGCCTGCAATGGGAAAGTCATTCCAAATGATCTGCCCAATGCTCCATCATTGAAATGGAAACCACACGAGTCTCCCCTGTTGGTATTTATTCCTTTTGTGTCTCACAGTGATTCTTTCTTTCAAAGATGATCAAAGTGTCTCTCTGATAGTCTTGTTGCTCAGCCAGTATCAATAACACATGTTTTTATCTAGGACAGGGCTTTCTATTGCCTGGAGAAAAGAAAATTAATGTCCAAAGAGATGTGGTAAAGTGTCTGTTTTTAGAGGAACTCATATTTCCTGATTACTGTGGACCTCCTATCCCTGTTAAACTTTGTCAGAATTTGAAAAGTGAGATTAAAGTTACTGAAATAATTTAATGGTTATTTTCCTTCCAGCCCTAACTCCAGCTCTGTGGAAAAAAAAGTCTGAAAGTACAGTTAGTTAGGCATATCCAGGGTTTTCTATATTCCAATTGCTGTCCGTGATAGGAATTCAGAGAGGGGTTAGGGCAGAATGAAAGATGGTAGGAGTTAGGTTATATAGGATTCTCCTGAATACGGCTGTAGTGAGTGACTCTATTTCATGAAAGAGATAAAAAAGAATGTGTTTTATTTTCTCCATAATTAAACTCAGGCAGTTTGCAAAATTGGACATTTTTTTTTTCTAAGAGACTGCTGAAGCGCTTTGGAACTTCTATAGAAAAATCCCCCCTAACAGCTTAATATTGATCTTCAGATAATGGTTGGCACCCCTCTAGCTTCTACCTGAAATCCCCCCAAAAGGAGAAGAGAAAATGACTTCCAATCCTACTGAGGAATTTTCCATCACAATTGTGAGGGGAAGAGATATGGATACAAAAAGGTATAAAAAGTATCCTGCAATTTCAGTACACACAGTATTTGTTCTTTGCCCACTCTGCCATCAGACATCTTTTGTGTGTGTGAGAGCTGGGGCAGTGCCACCTGACCTAGAGACAGACTGGTGATGGACCCCAGCATCACCCCTTTAAGGATGCAAAATTAAGCCTCACTTTCTTTCCTCCAGGTTTCTCCTTTAGGGTTCCAGCTCCTTTTCTGGTGGCTCAGAGGGTCTCCCTGCTGGCTCAGATGGTAAAGAATCTAACTGCAATACAGGAGACCTGGGTTCTATCCCTGCGCTGGGAAGATTTCCAGAAGAGAATGGCATCCCACTCCAGTATGCTTGCTTGGAGAATTCTATGGACAGAGGAGCCTGGAGGGCTACAGTCCATGGGGTGGCAAAGAGTCAGACATAACTGAGTGACTAGCACTCCACCACCTCTGCTTTTAAGTCCTCAACCCTAGAATGGAGATTGTCACCTTCTTTCTCAGAATAAAAGCATGAATGAAATCACTTCTTAATAGAGTCAATATACACAGTGTAAAATGTCTGGAGAAAGAAGGATGGCTGAGGGAAATACAACATGGAGACTCAATGACTGGTTCACTCCCAACAGCGCAAGACACCGTGATGATGGGAGACAACCAGAGTATGCCTTTACTTTCACAAGGAAACCAAAGGATTCACCAAAGGATAAAGAAAACTGAAAGATTATCACAACTTTAAATTTGCTTTGTCACTAAAATAGCTTGGTGATAAAGTCTGATGACTTGAATGTCTGTTTTATTTCCTCTCCCAAGTTACCTGATTTGGAAATTTAAAATGTTCCCCCCCCTTTTTTTTAATGTATGTTTTCAACCACCTATCAGCTCAAGAATTCTAGAATCAATTATAGTATACTTCAGTAAACAACAGCAACAAAAAAGGCTAAAGAGGATAACAAGGAGAGATGAGAAAGGTACAAACAATGGAAAAGAACCTCAAGTCTAAAAGGAGCAAGTAGGCAGGAAAATCAGGCAGTTGTAAGGCGGTCCTTGGGTGCCCCTACGTACCTGAGCTGCCATCTCCTCATTGCTGAGAGGAGAGAGAGGCATTGGCGCTCACACCGATGTGGGGAGAACAGTTCTGTGTTGAGGAACCAGGAACATTAGCATCTTGGCNGGCAGGAAAATCAGGCAGTTGTAAGGCGGTCCTTGGGTGCCCCTACGTACCTGAGCTGCCATCTCCTCATTGCTGAGAGGAGAGAGAGGCATTGGCGCTCACACCGATGTGGGGAGAACAGTTCTGTGTTGAGGAACCAGGAACATTAGCATCTTGGTGGAAGAAAGGACCTGGTGGATTTGAGGAGTCCATCATATGGTGTAGAAATATGGCAGGAGAGGGTTTCTTAAGAGTTGGATGAGAGAGGACCTGTGTCTGTCCTGTGGAAGACATGGACTTCTGAGCTACATAAGGGTTGAGACATGGTCAGATGTATATGGAGCTACAGGTTCTGTAGCCAGATTGATTTTCCAGCTCTATTGCAGCCTATGTGATGATGGGAAAGTTAGTTAACTGCTCTGCCTCAGTTTCCTCATTGGTAAAGGGAATGATAAAGAGCAACTAACTCAGGAGTAGGCTATGAGGATTAAAGGAATTAATATTACAAGGTACTTTGGACCTCGTTCACCACGTAAAAGTGACTTGATACATATTGGTTCTTAATTTCATTAGCAACAGTTCATGATAGTCTGTTACTATTTTTTTCACCAACAATGTCTACATTTATACTTTTACCAACTGTTGATGAAAGACATAAACATCTGAAAAGCATCCTTAGAATGGGATGGAATATAATCAGCGACTTGTGAAGAAATCACTACCTGATTACAGGGCAGAACTATTCATTTATTTTTTAATTAATTTTTACTACAGTATAGCTGATTTACAATGTCGTGTTAGTCTTTGCTGTATAGCACAGTGAATCAGTTTTACATATACATATGTAAATATGTATATTACACACCTATTTATATGTGTATAAATGTTAAGAGTTGGATGAGAGAGGATCTGTGTCTGTCCTGTGGAAGACATGGACTTCTGAGCTACAGAAGGGTTGAGACATGGTCAGATGTATATGGAGCTACAGGTTCTGTAGCCAGATTGATTTTCCAGCTCTATTGCAGCCTATGTGATGATGGGAAAGTTAGTTAACTGCTCTGCCTCAGTTTCCTCATTGGTAAAGGGAATGATAAAGAGCAACAAACTCAGGAGTAGGCTATGAGGATTAAAGGAATTAATATTACAAGGTACTTTGGACCCCGTTCACCATGTAAAATGACTTGATACATATTGGTTCTTAATTTCATTAGCAACAGTTCATGATAGTCTGTTACTATTTTTTTCACCAACAATGTCTACATTTATACTTTTACCAACTGTTGATGAAAGACATAAACATCTGAAAAGCATCCTTAGGATGGGATGAAATATAATCAGTGACTTGTGAAATCACTACCTGATTACAGGGCAGAACTTTTCATTTATTTTTAATTAATTTTTACTACAGTATAGCTGATTTACAATGTCGTGTTAGTCTTTGCTGTACAGCACAGTGAATCAGTTTTACATATACATATGTAAATATGTATATTACATGCCTATTTATACACATATATTTACATATACATTTATACACATTTACATAGACATATATCCACTATTTTTTAGATTCTGTTCCCACATCGGTCTTTACAGAGTATTGAGTAAACTTCCTGTGCTATACAGTAGGATTTAATAGTTATCTACTTTATATATAATAGTATGCAGCCAATCACCTCAGTCATATCCGACTCTGCAACCCCATGGACTGCAGCCCACCAGACTCCTCCGTCCATTGGATTCTCCAGGCAAGAATACTGGAGTGGGTTGCCGTGTCCTCCTCCAGGGGATCTTCCAGACCTTAGATTCTGTTCCCACATCGGTCCTTACAGAGTATTGAGTAAACTTCCTGTGCTATACAGTAGGATTTAATAGTTATCTACTTTATATATAATAGTATGCGGCCAAGTCACCTCAGTCATATCCGACTCTGCAACCCTGTGGACTGCAGCCCACCAGACTCCTCCATCCATTGGATTCTCCAGGCAAGAATACTAGACTGGGTTGCCGTGTCCTCCTCCAGGGGATCTTCCAGACCCAGGGATCGAGTCCGAGTCCCCTGTGTCTCCTGCGTTGGCAGATGTGTTCTTTACTGCTAGCACCACGTGAGAAGCCCACATAGTAGTCTGTATATGTCAATCCTAGTCTCTCAGTTTACCCTTCCCTCTTTCCCCCATGGTGACCATAAGTTTGTTTTATGCATCTGTGACTCTATTTTTGTTTGGTAAATAGGTTCATTTGTAAATTTTTTAGATTGCGTATTTAAGCAATATCCTATGGCATTTGTCTTTGTCTGGCTTACTTTACTCATATGACAGTGTCTATGTCCATCCATGCCACTGCAAAATGACATCATTTAATTCATTTTTATGGCTGAGGAATATTCCATTGCATGCATGTACCACATCCATTTTTCTGTTAATGAACATTTAAGCTGCTTCCATGTCCTAGCTATCGTAAATAGTGGTGCAGTGAACATTGGGGTCCATGTATCTTTTAAAATTATGATATTATGCAAATATATGCTCAGGAATAGGGTTGCTAGATCATATCATAGTTCTATTTTTTTTTTTAAGGAAGCCTCATACTGTTCTCCTGTACCAGTTTACACTCCCACCAACAGTGTGGGAGGGTTCTCTTTTCTCCACATCCTCTCCAGCATTTGTTGGTGTAAACTTTTTGATGATTGTCACTCCAACTGGTGTGAAATAATACCAATCATTGTAGTTCTGATTTACATTTATCTAGTATATAGTGACAGAGAAGGCACTCTTTCAGACTCTTGCCTGAAAAATCCCATGGATGGAGGAGCCTGGTGGACTGTAGTCCATGGGGTCGCTGGGAGTCAGACACGACTGAGCGACTTCATTTTCACTTTTCACTTTCATGCATAGGAGAAGGAAATGCAACCCACTCCAGTGTTCTTGCCTGGAGAATCCCAGGGACGGGGGAGCCTGGTGGGCTGCTGTCTATGGGATCGCACAGAGTCGGACACAACTGAAGTGACTTAGCAGCAGCAGCAGCAGCAGCAGCAGTATGTAGTGATGTTGAGCATTTTTTCATATGTTTTCTGGTCATCCATATTTCTTCTTTGAAGAAATGTCTATTTAGACCTTCTGTCCTCTCTTTGATTAGGGTTTTTTTTTTTTTTAATAAGCTGCATGAGCTGTTTGTATACTTTAGACATTAATCCCTTGTCACTCACTCACTTCAGTTGCAAATATTTTCTTCCATTCTATGAAAGAATATTTTCATTTTGAGGAAAGCACTGTTTAATGGCCACTTCTTATAAGATCATGTTATATAATACCACTCATATGATATCATGCTTATATATTTTATTCACTACAACTGAAAAGTTGAAATAGAAGAGAGAGTAATTGGACTGCTCCAAGATAAGGTCCCTTTGAGTATATGCAAGAAATGAGAAAAAAAAAAAAGATATTCAGGGAAAGAAATAGTGAAGGAAAACAGGGATGTCAATAATAATACTATAGATTAAAAGCTTTATTGTGAAGTATATGCTGCATAGGATTATATATATTATTGAATAGATCACACGGATCTTCTCATGTCAGATGAACAGTCTCAGAAATATGGTTCTCAGGCTAGTGCAGATGCCCGGTCTTGATCACAGCACTGTCCTGAGGGAGAGTTGTTAAACAGTAGACCAGCAGTTACTCTATAGCTTAACAGACACAATTCTGAAATGTTGTCGAATTTTCTGTGCATCTCTAACCTACTGAAATGGAGGAACCCCTAAATGCAGCTGTGGAATTCTTTTAACAGAGCTGTAGACTATTAAAGGTAAAAGAAACGCTACCCGTGACCCAAGGCAACCTTCTAATCTCAGAGTGGTTTGAGGGGTTAAGTGGCTTGCTCAGGGGTACACAGAGACTTGGTGGCAAGCCTGATGCTCCAGTCTAGATCAGCTGCTCCTGGTGCCCTTCTGCTTCCATTTAACCAACTTTTCCATTTGCTTTGGCAGAACCACAGGCCTTAGAGAGAGGGAGTATGACCTTGAAGAAACAGGACTGGATGAAGAGTCAGGGGAAGAACATTTAATTAGGTACAGTCCCAAGTTTCCACTTTTATTGTCTTACAACCACTTAAGCAAGGTTTTATAGTTCTATGCCTTCTGATTTTCTTTTAAAGAATGAAAATATGACATATATTCTTTGAGGACTCCTGGATACCTATCCTCTATTCCATATGCCTTTTTTTTTTTTCATGGAAAAATCCACCATCTTGAACTTGATATTTCTTCAGCCCTTGCATAACTTCATATTATTACACTTCATAAGTATACTTCAAAACAAGAAATAATGTTCTCAATTTTCAAATTCTATCATAATTTTGCTCTAAATGGAGGGTTCTGCAATATATTTTCCACTTGCAAAACACTTTGGATATTTATCCAAATCCATACATGAATTCTATTTCATTCATTTCTCCCTTTTAAGTAGACTTTTATTAATATTTTTCAAAGCCCTCTCAGGTTCACAAAAAGTTGAGCTGAAAGTACCAGGGGTTCCTCTACACCCCCTGCCCCCATATGTACATAGCCTCCCTGACAATCAACATTAGTACCAGGGTGGTACATTTCTTACACTGATGAGCAAATATTGGTATATTATTGTTTCCTGAAGTCCATGGTTTACATTAGATTTGTTTTTTGTTTTGGTTCTATGTGTTTTGACAAATGCATAGTATCATATACCCACCATGACAGTATAGTTATGATATCATAACTATACTATATAGATAACTATAAAGGCTACCCACTCCAGTATTGTGGCCTGAAGAATTCCATGGACTGTATAGTCCATGGGGTTGCAAAGAGTCTGACACAACTAAGTGACTTTCACACACATACTATACACCATAACTATATCATACAGAATAGTTTCACTCCCGTAAAAATCCTATTCATCCCACCTTCTCTCCCCACCAGACTCATAGCAACCACTGATCTTTTCACTGTCTCCATGGTTTTGCCTTTTCCAGAATGTCTTCTAGTTGGAATCCACACAGTATGTAGCATTTTCAGATCGGCTTCTTTCACTAGTCATACAAATTTAAGGTTCCTTCATGTCTTTTCATGGCTTGACAGCTCATTTCTTTTTAGCACTGAATAATATTCCATTGTCTGGATGTACTGCACTTTATTTATCCATTCACTTACTGAAGGACATCTTGGTTGTTTCCAAGTTTTGGCAATGATGAATAAAACTGTGATAAATATCCATGTGCAGATTTTTATGTAGACATAAGCTTTCAGCATCTTTGGGTAAATACCAGGGAGTGGATTGCTGGATTGTATGGTAAGAGTATGTTTAGTTTTGTAAGAAACTGCCAAATTGTCTTCCAAAGTGGGCTGCACTGTATTTCATTTATTTTAATCATGATTGGGAATTCTGCTATTTCAAAATTTATGTACCTATTCTCCCATTAATGAGTAACTAAGTGGTCTGATTTTGTATCCTTGTATGTATCTTCTTCAGCACACTGTGAGATTTTCTATGTTATGAACCTAGATGTAGAACTTCTGGGTTATGAATAATGTACATATACAATTCCTTAATTATATATTTTCAAAGTCATTTCCAAAGACATTATGTCAATTAGCATTCAGTATTGCCATACCTAAGTTTTTCATTCAATCTGAGAGCTATGCACTGGAAATTCAATGTTCTTTCAACTTGTATTTGTCTGATTAGGGAGGCTTGAGGATATTCTTGTGTATATTGGCCATTTGACTTTTACATTCTGTGAAGTGTATTTTCATATGCTTCCACCATGTTAAAGCCGAAATTGTTTATATTTTTCTTATTCATCTGTAGGAATTCTTTATATATTCTGGGTAACAACAATAATGACTAACCTCTACAGAGCTTTGCCTTTTGTGTTTCTGAATATTTTGGATATATCAATACAATAATTGTCTCAATAACCTGATGAGGTAGATAGTATCTCCATTTAATGGATGAGGAAATTCAAGTATTGAAGAATTAAGTTATTTGCTTAAGATCCACAGCTCTCAGTGATAAATACATAATTTTTAACCAGTTCACCTGACTCCAGAAAAGCTTATTTTAGAGTATACCTTTGTCTTTCCTATGAATAGACAGAGTGGATACGTTTCCATTTCACTTAATAGCGTGTCATATCATTCAACTATTTTATTTGAGATTAACTTCAATACTCTTTAAAACTTGTGATTATTTTTTATGTTTTGTTAAATGAATCATATAGGATGTCAAGATCATAAAGATATTGTCCTATATTGCCTTCTAAAGTAAGTATTTAATTTCAAATTATGGAATTTGATGTACTTGGATTTTGCTTCTGTTTACCATGTGAAGTAGCTATTTTATTCCAATGTAGATATGGAAATATATTAGCAAAGTATACTGAAGTGTTTATTCTTTCTTCATAATTTTTGAAGTCAATTCTCGTTTATCTAGTTACCTTGGGTCTTCTGGAATTTCTATCCTACTTACTGATTAGTTTACATATTCTCCTTTCTTTCTCTCTATGTCTGAGATAACAAATCATCTCACCTCCTCCCTTGAGTGTCCTTGCCTGGAGAATTCCATGGACAGAGGAGCCTGGCAGGCTACAGTCCATAGGGTAACAAAGAGTTCAACATGACTGAAGTGACTTAGCACTCACACATGCTCCTCCCTTATCTTCTTCCAAAATATCTTTGTTCTTCTTGGTTTTTTCTCTGCATGAATTTAGATTAAGCTTATTCAGTGCAGTTCAGTTGCTCAGTCGTGTCTGATCTTTACGACCTCACGGACTGCAGCATGCCAGGCCCCCCGTCCATCACCAACTCCAAGAGTCCACCCAAACCCATGTACATTGTGTCAGTGATGCCACCAACCATCTCATCCTCTGTCGCCCCCTTCTCCTCCTGCTTTCAATCTTTCCCAGCATCAGGGTCTTTTCAAATGAGTCAGCTCTCTGCATCAGGGGGCCAAGGTATTGGAGTTTCAGCTTTAGCATCAGTCCCTCCAATGAACACCCAGGACTGATCTCCTTTAGGANCTCATCCTCTGTCGCCCCCTTCTCCTCCTGCTTTCAATCTTTCCCAGCATCAGGGTCTTTTCAAATGAGTCAGCTCTCTGCATCAGGGGGCCAAGGTATTGGAGTTTCAGCTTTAGCATCAGTCCCTCCAATGAACACCCAGGACTGATCTCCTTTAGGATAGTCTCCTTGCAGTCCAAGGGACTCTTAACAGTCTTCTCCAACAACACAGTTTAAAAGCACCAATTCTTCGGTGCTCAGCTTTCTTCACAGTCCAGCTCTTACAACCATACATGACTACTGGAAAAACCATAGCCTTGACTAGACGGACCTTTGTTGGCCAAGTAATATCTCTGGTTTTTCATATGCTGTCTATGCTGGTCATAACTTTTCTTCCAAGGAGTAACCATCTTTTTTTTTTTTCATTTCATGATTTCATGGCTACAATCACCATCCACAGTGATATTAAATTTCATGAAAACCCCTGTGTGGTTTTGAATGGAATTACATTGGTATTATATATTAAGGTTTGAAAATGTTGTTTTCAACCTATTATGTCTTCCCATAGAGTCAATTCCTAGGCAGGTTGATAAGACGTCCAGGGTCCCCAAGGAGGAGAAAGGGGTCTGGGGCTCTCAAGGAGGAGACAGGGGTCTGGAATTCTCAAGGAGGAGGAAAGGACAAGTGTCATTTTTTTCCCTCTACATTCCTTGGTCTTAGTCACATAATGCAAAGAAATAGAGGAAAACAACAGAATGGGAAAGACTAGAGATCTCTTCGAGAAAATTAGAGATACCAAGGGAACATTTCATGCATAGATGGGCTCGATAAAGGACAGAAATGGTATGGACCTAACAGAAGCAGAAGATACTAAGAAGAGGTGGCAAGAATACACACTACTGTGTGTATTTTGCCACACTATGCAAAAAAGATCTTCACAACCAAGATAATCAAGATGATGTGATCACTCACCTAGAGCCAGACATCCTGGACCTTAGAAAGCATCACTATGAACAAAGCTAGTGGAGGTGATGGAATTCCAGTTGAGCTATTTCAAATCCTGAAAGATGATGCTGTGAAAGGGCTGCACTCAATATGC
>SJYX01002076.1:157803-187183 GCA_006410675.1 Oreotragus oreotragus
TTTCTGAATGTTGAGCTTTAAGCCAACTTTTTCACTCTCCACTTTCAATTTCATCAAGAGGCTTTTCAGTTCCTCTTCACTTTCTGCCATAAGGGTGGCATCATCTGCATATCTGAAGTTATTGAGATTTCTCGCGGCAAGCTTGATTCCAGCTTGTGCTTCTTCCAGCCCAGCGTTTCTCATGATGTACTCTGCATAGAAGTTAAATAAGCAGAGTGAAAACAGACAGCCTTGATGTACTCCTTTCCCTATTTGAAACCAGTCTGTTGTTCCATGCCCAGTTCTCACTGTTGCTTCCTGACCTGCCTACAGGTTTCTCAAGACACAGGTCAGGTGGTCTGATATTCCCATCTCTTTCAGAATTTTCCACAGTTTATTGTGATCTACACAGTCAAAGCCTTTGACATAGTCAATAAAGCAGAAACAGATGTTTTTCTGGAACTCTCTTGCTTTCTCCATGAGCCAGCAGATGTTGGCAATTTGATCTCTGGTTCCTCTGCCTTTTTTAAAACCAGCTTGAACATCTGGAATTTCATGTATTGCTGGAGCCTGGCTTGGAGAATTTTGAGCATTACTTTACTAGTGTGTGAGATGAGTGCAATTGTGTGGTAGTTTGAGCATTCTTTGGCATTGCCTTTCTTTGGGATTGGAGTGAAAGACCTTTTCTAGTCATGGCCACTGCTGAGTTTTCAAAATTTGCTGCCAATATATACACTGCTGTATATAAAATAGCTAGCTAGTGGGAAGTTGCTGCATAGCACAGGGAGCTCAGTTCAGTGAACCGAGGTGACCTAGAAGGGTAGGATGTGGAGGTGGAAGGGAGGTTCAGAACAGGGTGGGGATGTATGTATACACAGGGCTGAGTCCTGTCATTGTATGGCAGAAACTAAAGCAACATTGTGAAGCACCCCCAGAGGAAAGGAAAAGTGAGAATACAGTGAGAAGGCAGCTGTCCTCAAGCCAGGAACAGAGCCCTCATCAGAAACCACTCCCCCCCCACCCAACCAGGGCACCTTGATCTTGGACTTCTCCCCTCCAGAACCTTGAAAAATAAATGCATGTTGTTTCAGGCACCTTTTCTGTGGCATTGTATTGTGGCGGCCCTAGCAGAGGAGTACTCATTTCCCACATTTTATAAGTTTTACAATGATTCGCCTTTTTGGAATCAACTATTACAAAAATTTAGGTGCAAGAGCAAATGGAAATGGAAAAAAAAAAAATTGAGTGAACTGGTTTGTTCTTAAGCTTTGACTTGTGTTAATGCATAGTGTGCTGGATTGAGGATTGGTGCCGCAGCATTTTTGTACAGAGTTAGCTGGGATTTATAGACAGAAGTTAGGCTGAATTCCCCCAGTATTTACTAATACTGCACTTTAACTGATTTTCCCATTGGAGTAACAGTTTTTTGACTTATTTGTTCATGTGCCTGCCTGTCCTCTCCAGAGGAAGCATCCCTGAATACACATAAAGCCCTTTTAAAACCAGAAATATGTTTTGTTTGTTTTAGTATCCATAATACTTATTCTAGCACCTGGCATATAGGAGCCTTCTAATGTATATTTGAATAATGAAGCGAGTAAATGAAGAAATTATTCTCCAATTAAATCTCCTAGAGATATTTCAGTGTTACTTCTTTGAAAGAGACAGTGCTGTATGTTGAGTTTCAATAATATAGTTACAAAAATATATTGTATTATATAGGGTTTCCCTTCATACTATTAAGTTGTACTCTGCATGAAGAAAAATAAAATGTACTCTTTTTAGTTTTGTTTCAGACTAACAGTTTGAGTGATCATTGATCTTCAGTCCTTGACAAGTGAGAAGTTAATTATAGGGTCAGAGGATATTAAGTGGTTTTGTCTAACTGGAATCTTTTTCTCTGAATACAACAACAGGACAAGAAACCAGAAAATCCATCTCTTTTATAGAGCAACTTTTCTAGACAGAAGAGTAAGCTCTTCACGTGTGGTTAATAATTTAATCCTCACACCTACATGGCAAATTGAGTACAATCATCTCCACTCTAAAGATAAGAGACTCACCTAGAGGGTAATGCAAGCATGCTCATCCAACTTGGAAATGCTAGATCTGGGATTAATTTCCAGGTCTTTCTGCCATCTTGCTGCTGCTGCTGCTGCTGCTGCTGCTGCTGCTGTTTTGCTTCAGTCGTGTCCGACTCTGTCAGACCCCAGAGACAGCAGCCCACTAGGCTCCCCCGTCCCTGGGATTCTCCAGGCAAAAACACTGGAGTGGGTTGCCATTTCCTTCTCCAGTGCGTGAAAGTGAAAGTGAAGTCGCTCAGTCATGTCCGACCCTCAGCGACCCCATGGACTGCAGCCTACCAGCCTCCTCTGTCCATGGGATTTTCCAGGCAAGAGTACTGGAGTGGGGTGCCATTGCCTTCTGCCATCTTATTAAACCCTAAATACACAACAGACAGATTTCAAAGGGAGAACAATGAAATGTTATTGATCTATTAAGTGTGGTAATATTTGAGTTAAATGAATGAATTTAAATGAATTTTTAAATACTCTTCCCCTTTTTGCTAATTCCCGTTAAACCTGAGGAGCTGGAATAGATCGTGGTCATGAACTTGCCTTTCACTAAGAAAATTTTTTTCATGTCAGACAATAAGGTAAGCACTTTAGATGCTTTAGTTTCTCTCGTCTGCAGAAGGAATGATGTGGGCCCTATTGTCCATATTCGACAGATGAGGTAAGTTGGACTCTGGAAAGTTCATCAACTTAGCTTTAGATGGAAAAGATAGATTTCAAACCAGGTCTCTAATTCCAGAGCCACATCCTTAACCACCACTCTCTTCTGTAACACAAGCTCAGACTTCACTCCAAGACTAGCTTTTGGGTTTTAATTAATGGCCTGGGAATGAAGATAAGGGGTACCTGGGTTGGAAATAAGGCTGAGACGGGACTGTATTTCTATTAACATGAAAAATGGTAAGGACCTCAGGACACAGACCTTAAAGCAATGCATATTCCACAATAAGGAGAAGCCCTCAAGTGTTACTCTCACACTGGGTAAATGACTATGGATTAGGATCCCTGTTTCAACAAGGGTATGCATGCAGCCTTTGGATTGCTTAAAGCTGCAGGACCATGTTGCCTCTTACAAGCAGAGAAATTCATTCTGTGACTCTGGGTAACTACCAGAAATTCCACAGTACGCCTTGTCTTCTTGGTTTTGGAGAGACATGTTCTTGGTCTTCATTTCAAATTTGTTTTACAGGGTCAATTTAACATTTTGAAATGCCTCCTCAATGTTTTCCCCATGTTCTATAAACAACCAGCTACCTTGTAGACCTAACAGAAGCAGAAGAGATTAAGAAGAGGTGGCAAGAATACACAGAAGAACTATACAGAAAAGGTCTTAACCTGACCCAGATAACCACAATGGTGTGGTCATTTACCTAGAGCCAGACATCCTAGAGTGTGAAGTCAAGTGAGCCATAGGAAGCATCACTACAAACAAAGCTAGTGGAGGTGATGGAATTCTAGCTGAACTATTTTAAATCCTAAAAGAAGATGCTGTTAAACTGCTGCACTCAATATGTCAGCAAATTTAGAAAACTCAGCAGTGGCTATAGAACTGGAAATGGTCAATTTTCATTCTAATCCCAAAGAAGGGCAACACCAAAGAATGTTCAAACTATAGTATAGTTGCACTCATTTCACATACTAATAAGGTTATGCTCAAAATCCTTCAAGCTAGGCTTCAGCAGTGTGTGAATCAAGAACTTCCAGATTACAAGCTGGGTTTAGAAAAGGCAGAGAAAAGGAACCAGAGATAAAATTTATAACATTCACTGCATCATAGAGAGAATGAAGGAATTCCAGAAAAACATCTGCTTCATTGACTATGCCAAAGCCTTTGACTGTGTGGATCACAGCAAACTGTGGAAAATTCTTAAAGAGATGGGAGTACCAGCACACCTTCCCTGCTTCCTGAGAAACCTGTATTCAGGACAAGAAGCAATAGTTAGAACCAAACATAGAACAATGACTGGTTCAGAGTTGGGAAAGGAGTATGATGAGCTGTATATTGTCATCCTGCTTATTTAACTTCTGTGCAGCATACATCGTGTGAAATTCCAGGCTGGATGAATCACAACCCGAAATCAAGATTGCTGGGAGAAATATCAACAACTTCAGATATGTAGATGATACTACTCTAATGTCAGAAAGTGAAGAGGGACTAAAAAGCCTTCTGATGAGGGTGAAAGAGAAGAGTGAAAAGATGGCTTGCGACTCAACATTCAAAAAACTAAGATCATGGCATTCGGTCCCATCACTTCATGGCAAATAGAAAGGGAAAAAGTGGAAGCAGTGACAGATTTTATTTTCTTGGGCTCCAAAATCACTGTGGACAGTGACCGCAGCCATGAAATTAAAAGGCACTTGCTCCTTGGAAGGGAAGCTATGACAAACCTAGACAGCATATTATAAGGCAGAGACATCACTTTGCCAACAAAGGTCCTTATAGTTAAAGCTATGATTTTTCTGGTAGTCATGTACAGATGTGAGACTTGGAAATAAAGAAGGCTGAGTGCTGAAGAACTGATGCTTTCAAATGGCGGTGCTGGAGAAGACTCTTTAGAGTCCCTTGGAAAGCAAGGACCTCAAACCAGGCAACCCTAAAAGATATCAACCCTGAATATTCATTGGAAGGATTGATGCTGAAGCTCTAATACTTTGGACACCTGATGCAAAGAGCTGACATATGGGAAAAGACTCTGATGCTAGGAAAGATTGAAGGCAAAAGGAGAAGGGAGCAGTGGAGGCTGGGGTGGTTAGATAGCATCACCCACTCAGTGTACACGAGTTTGGGCAAACTCTGGGAGACAGTAGAGAACAGAGCAGCCTGACATGCTGCAGTTCATGGGGTCCCAGAGAGGTGGACATGACTTAGGGACTGAACAACGATGACAGAAACAACAACTTGTAGAGGCCCTTGTCAAAAGCAGACTCTGCTTCGTCACTAAACTCTTACCATCCGTGTGGAAACATTCTTGGGTGAGTCCCTACCACTTCCTTCCAATCTCTTTCCCTCAAGCATCATTATGATGCTTATTTTATTTAAGGCTCTGTTGTCGCTGTGTTTCCTTTTTTCTAAATCTAAACTTTAGAGTAGGACCAACCAAAATAGTAATTGCTGTCTACATGTGGGTACTTAAATTTATAAAAATCACATAAAATTAAAACTTGGGTTTCTCAGTTCCCTAGATACAATTGATATGGATGCCATATTGAACATTTCAGATGGTGGTGCTAGTGGTAAAGAACACGCTTGTCAACGCAGGAGACAGAAGAGATGTGAATTTGATCCCTGGTTCAAGAAGATCCCCTGGAGGAGGGTATGGCAATCCACCCCAGTATTCTTGCCTGTGCATGGCCAGAGGAGCCTGGCGGGCTACAGTCCATATGGTTGCAAAGAGTCAGACATGACTGAGCAACTTAGCACGCATGCACACACCATACTGAGCATGTCAGATGTAGAATATTTCCCTCATCTTTGAAAGTTTCATTGAGCAGCATTACCTTAGATCTTTGATTTCCTAGAAAAGATATCACTTAGTGAATGTTGTGGTAGATTATATTACTTTACATGATATTACTTGCCCCTCTGTTACATGTCTCTTCTTGGGGTACCTTGCATATGGTGCTACTCTTCCCTGGTGGCTCAGATGGTAAAGCGTCTGCCTACAATGCAGGAGACCCGGGTTGAATCCCTGGGTTGGGAAGCTATCCTGGAGAGGGAACTGGCAACCCACTCCTGTACTCTTGCCTGGAAAAACCCATGGACAGAGGAGCCTGGTAGGCTACAGTCCATGGGGTTGCAAAGAGTCGGACACGACTGAGCGACTTCACTTTCCACTTCCATAGACTTGCTTTGACCAATGAGCTATGAACATAAGTAATGTGTGTTAACATCTAAGAGGGAACTTTAATAACCAGTGTGTACTTCACATGAGGTCTTTGCCTTCAGTTATGAGGCAAGCAGTATTTGAAAATGGGGCTGCTTCTGGGTCCTTGAGTGAAGGTGACCTAGAGCAGAGCTGAACACATCCATAATCAATATTTAATGTGGAGGAAAAATACCCTTTTAATGTCTCTATTCTCTATTTTTAGTATCATTTATTATTCTACCCACTTGACTTAGACTGACTGATAGAAATATGGACTCTCTTTCAATATTTTAGAAATGAAACCAGAGTTGCTAAGTGATTTTCATCTGTGATTTTCTGTGTAGGACTGGGCTGGAAGCCAGTGTAACAGGAGCAGGCCAAACGATGCAGTTGACAACAGGTTCACTTATTATACAAAGAACAAAAGGTTTGCCCCTGGGTGAATTGGGTAAGCCATGTGACAGAACAAGAGTGTATTTTTGGAGTTCATTCTATTATCAAGTGCCCAGAACCTGAATGATTTTTATCCCCAGGGTGTGAATAGCCCTCAGATGAACAGCCTTCTGTGTGAAAAGACATGCTTTCTGCAGTCAAGTGACTGTTTTCATTTATTCTAATAACCTCTCTGGTGTCTGCATAGGGGAGACTTTCCTCTTTTTATTTTTAGAATTTTTTTTTATTTCCAGTTTCAATACTACCTTTATATTTTGCAGTTAGATCAGTGGAGTAACAATAAATATGAGTCACAGTAAGGCATTAAGGACTTGAGATACAATAGACAATAAGTTAATGACTTTGACAGCCTGAGGAAGAGATGTAGAGGGAAAGGAAGTTCAGGTTCTCAATTTGATATCTTATTCTATTCTATTACTTTTATAGTTGGTTTCCTTGTTTTTTTTAACATTCTATAAACCTTAGTTTTTAAATTTTTAATTAATTTTATTGGAGTATAATTTACATACAATATTGTGTTAGTTTCTGCTGTACACAAAACTGAGTCAGTTATACACATACAGTATTTTAAACTTCTATTCCCATATCAGTCATTACAGAGTATTGAGTAGAGTTTCCTGTGCTATATAGTAGTTCTTCTTAGTTATCTATTTTATATACAGTAGTGTAT
This sequence comes from Oreotragus oreotragus, assembly GCA_006410675.1. NCBI lineage: Eukaryota > Metazoa > Chordata > Mammalia > Artiodactyla > Bovidae > Oreotragus > Oreotragus oreotragus. The sequence continues at coordinate 164,847 of SJYX01002076.1, forward strand.
ATATGTCAATCTCAGTCTGCCAGTTTATCCCTCCCTTCCCTCCCCCATGAGTTTTTCTACATCTATGACTTGATCTTTGTTTTTTTAAATAGGCTCATTGGTAACATTATTTTAGATTCCACACGCAAGCCATACCATATGATATTTGTCTTTCTTTCAGTATTTGTTTCACTCAGTATGTCAGTCTCTAGGTTCATCTATGTTGCTACGAATGGTTTTGTTCCTTGTAATGACTGAGTAATATTCCATTGTGGGCTTCCCTAGTGGCTCAGTGGTAAAGAATCCACCTGCCAATGCAGGAGATGTGGGTTTGATCGCTAGGTCAGGAAGATCCCCTGGAGAAGGAATATGGCAACCCACTCTAGTATTCTTGCTTGGAAAATCCTATGGGCAAAGGAGTCTGGTAGGGTAGAGTCCAGGGGTCACAAAAGAGTCAGACATGATTTAGCAACTTAATAACAACAATAACAATATTCCATCTTCTTTATCCATTCCCCTAATGATGGACATTTAGATTGCTTCTATGTCCTGGCTATTGTAAATAGTGCTGCAATGAACAATCGGGGTGCACATATAGTTTTGAATTAAGGTTTTCTCTGAATATGTGCCCAGGTGTGGGATTGTTGGGTCTTATGGTAGTTCTATGTTTAGTTTTTTAAGGAACCTCAATACTGTTCTCCATAGTGGATATACCAGTTTACATTCCCACCAACAGAGGAAGAGGGATCCCTTTTCTCCACACTCTCTCTCCCATTTATTGTTTGTAGGTTTTTTGATAATGGCCATTCTGGCAGATGTGAGGTGATGCCTCCTTGTAGTTTTGGTAGTAGAGTTTCCTGTGCTATATAGTAGTTCTTCTTAGTTATCTATTTTATATACAGTAAGGTATATATGTCAATCTCAGTCTGCCAGTTTATCCCTCCCTTCCCTCCCCCATGAGTTTTTCTACATCTATGACTTGATTTTTGTTTTTTTAAATGGGCTCATTGGTAACATTATTTTAGATTCCATACGCAAGCCATACCATATGGTATTTGTCTTTCTCTGTCTGACTTGTTTCACTCAGTATGTCAGTCTCTAGGTTCATCCATGTTGCTACAGATGGTTTTGTTCCTTGTAATGACTGAGTATATTCCATTGTGGGCTTCCCTAGTGGCTCAGTGGTAAAGAATCCACCTACCAATGCAGGAGATGTGGGTTTGATCGCTAGGTCAGGAAGATCCCCTGGAGAAGGAATATGGCNTCCCCCATGAGTTTTTCTACATCTATGACTTGATCTTTGTTTTTTTAAATAGGCTCATTGGTAACATTATTTTAGATTCCACACGCAAGCCATACCATATGATATTTGTCTTTCTTTCAGTATTTGTTTCACTCAGTATGTCAGTCTCTAGGTTCATCTATGTTGCTACGAATGGTTTTGTTCCTTGTAATGACTGAGTAATATTCCATTGTGGGCTTCCCTAGTGGCTCAGTGGTAAAGAATCCACCTGCCAATGCAGGAGATGTGGGTTTGATCGCTAGGTCAGGAAGATCCCCTGGAGAAGGAATATGGCAACCCACTCTAGTATTCTTGCTTGGAAAATCCTATGGGCAAAGGAGTCTGGTAGGGTAGAGTCCAGGGGTCACAAAAGAGTCAGACATGATTTAGCAACTTAATAACAACAATAACAATATTCCATCTTCTTTATCCATTCCCCTAATGATGGACATTTAGATTGCTTCTATGTCCTGGCTATTGTAAATAGTGCTGCAATGAACAATCAGGGTGCACATATAGTTTTGAATTAAGGTTTTCTCTGAATATGTGCCCAGGTGTGGGATTGTTGGGTCTTATGGTAGTTCTATGTTTAGTTTTTTAAGGAACCTCAATACTGTTCTCCATAGTGGATATACCAGTTTACATTCCCACCAACAGAGGAAGAGGGATCCCTTTTCTCCACACTCTCTCTCCCATTTATTGTTTGTAGGTTTTTTGATAATGGCCATTCTGGCAGATGTGAGGTGATGCCTCCTTGTAGTTTTGGGTTTTATTTATCAAATAATTAATGATGTTGTTAGCATCTTTTCATGTGCCTCTTGATCATCTGTATTTCTTCTTTGAAGAAATGTCTATTTAGGTCTTTTGCTCATTTTTTAATTGTTTTTTTTTTGGTATATTTGTATATTTTTTTGACATATTTGTATATTTTGGATGTTAATCCCTTGTTGGTTGCTTTGTTTGAAAATATTTTCTCCCATTCTTAGGGTAATCTTTTAATTTTGTTTTACAATTTCCTTCATTGTGCAAAATGTTTTAAGTTTAATTAGGCCCCATTTGTTTTTGTTTTTATTTTTATTACTTTTGGAGGTGGATCAAAAAAGGTCTTGCTGTGATTTATGTTAGAGAGTATTCTGCCTATGTTTTCCTGTAAGAGTTTTATAGTATCTGGTCTTACATTTAGGTCTTTAACCCATTTTGAGTTTGTTTTTGTGTATGGTGTTAGGAAGTGTTCTAATTTCATTTTTTTACTTGTAGCTGACCAGGCTTCCCAGGACTGCTTATTGAAGAGATTGTCTTTTCTTCATTGTATATTCTTGCCTCCTTGATCGTAAATTAGGTGACCACAAGTTCCTGAGTTTATCTCTGGATAAACTCTGGATAAGCAAGGTTTATCTTTGTTCCATTGATTTTATTTATATTTTTGTGCCAGTACCATACTGTTTGATTACTGTAACTTTATAGTATAGTATGAAGTCAGGGAGCCTGATTCCTCCAGCTCCATTTTTCTTTATCAAGATTGCATTTGCTATTTGGGATCTTTTGTTGACCAGGCTTCCCAGGACTGCTTATTGAAGAGATTATCTTTTCTTCATTGTATATTCTTGCCTCCTTGATTGTAAATTAGGTGACCACAAGTTCCTGAGTTTATCTCTGGATAAACTCTGGATAAACAAGGTTTATCTTTGTTGCATTGATTTCATTTATATTTTTGTGCCAGTACCATACTGTTTGATTACTGTAACTTTATAGTATAGTATGGAGTCAGGGAGCCTGATTCCTCCAGCTCCATTTTTCTTTATAAAGATTGCATTTGCTATTTGGGGTCTTTTATGTTTATCTCTGGATAAACTCTGGATAAGCAAGGTTTATCTTTGTTCCATTGATTTTATTTATATTTTTGTGCCAGTACCATACTGTTTGATTACTGTAACTTTATAGTATAGTATGAAGTCAGGGAGCCTGATTCCTCCAGCTCCATTTTTCTTTATCAAGATTGCATTTGCTATTTGGGATCTTTTGTGTCTCCATACAAATTTTAAGATTTTTTTGTTCTAATTCTGTGAAAAATACTACTGGTAACTTGATAGAGATTGCATTGAATCTGTAGATTACTTTGGGTATTGTAGACATTTTGACAATCTTGATTCTTCCAATCCAAGCACATGGTGTATCTCTCCATTTGTTTGTGTCACCATTGATTTCTTTCATCAATACCTTATAGTTTTCTGAGTAAAGCTCCTTTGCCTCCTTACATAGGTTTATTCCTAGGCATTTTGTTCTTTTTAATGTGATGGTAAATTGGATTGTTTCCTTAATTTTTCTTACTGATCTTTCATCAGTAAGATAACATCTTTAGGATTTTCTGTGTATAATAGTATCATGTTGTCAGCAAACAGTGACAGTTTCACTTCTTTCCCAATTTGGATTCCTTTTATTTCTTTTTCTTCTCTGATTACCATGGCTAGAACTTCCAAAATTATATATTGAATGAAAGTGGAGAGAGTGGGCATCCTTGTCTTGTTCCTGATCTTAGAAGAAGTACTTTCAGTTTCTCAACATTGAAAATTATGCTTGCTGTGGGCTTTTTGTGAATGGCTTGCTTCCCTGGTGGCTCAGAGGTTAAAGTGTCTGCCTCCAATGCAGGAGACCTGGGTTCAATCCCTGGGTCGGGAAGATCCCCTGGAGAAGGAAATGGCAATCCACTCCAGTATTCTTGCCTGGAGAATCCCATGGATGGAAAAGCCTAGTAGGTTACAGTCCACGGGGTCGCAAAGAGTTGGACACGACTGAGCGACTTCAACTCACCTTACCTTACCTTTGTTATACTAAGGTATGTTCCCTCTATGTCCACTTTCTGGAGAGTGTTTGTCATAAGTGGGTGTTGAATTTTGTCAAAAACTTTTTCTATATCTTTTGAGATGATTGTATAGTTTTTATTCTTCAATTTGTTAATGGTGGTGTATCACATTTGATTGATTTATGTATGTTGAAGAATCCTTGCATCCCTGGGAAAAATCCCACTTGAGTGTATGGTCCTTTTAAGGTACTATTGGATTCAATTTGCTAATATTTTGTTGAGGACTTTTGCATCTATGTTCATCAGTGATATTTTCCTATAATTTTATTGTGTGTGTGTGTGTGTGAGAGAGAGATATCTTTGTCTGGTTTTGGTATCAGGGTGTTGGTGGTCTCACAGAATGAAATTGGGAGTGTTCCTTCCTCTGCAATTTTTGGGGATAGTTTTAGAAGGATAAGTGTTAAGTCTTCTCTAAATACTTGGTAGGATTCTCCTGTAAAGCCTTCTGGTCCTGGACTTTTGTTTGTTGAAAGCTTTATCCTTGGATTCTTGTATTGACTGAAGGAAGATTAAACATCATTTCTTTGTGAGTTGGGTTTTATTTTTTTTTAAGTCTTTATTGAATTTCTTACAATATTACTTCTGACTTATGTTTTAGTTTTTTGGCCTCGGGGTATGTGGGATCTTACCTTCCCAACCAGGGATTGAACCTGCACCCCCTGCAATGGGAAGACAAAGTCTTAACCACTAGACTGCCAGGGAAGTCTCCTGCAGGTTGGATTCTTGCTGTTCATGAGGACTTAGGTAGTGTTCAGTCTTCACTGGTGGCTCAGATAGTAAAGAACCTGCCTGCCATGCAGAAGACTCAGGTTCAGTCCCTGGGTTGAGAAGATTCCCTGGAATAGGAAATGGCAACCCACTCCAATACTTACCTGGAGAATTCTATGGACAGAGGAGCCTTACAGGCTACAGTCCATGAGGTCACAAAGAGTTGGACATGACTAAGCAACTAAGACTTTCACTTTTTTTTTCAAGGTAATGTTCAAATGAAGAAAGTTAGTTATGGAGAGTTAAAGACTCACATTTGAATCTCTTGCATATCTAAGTCTGTGGAATTTTGAAATTACCAATGATACATCTCTGTAAAAAGTCATTTTTAAACTAAAATATATGAAAGAAAGTTCCATTATCTCATGTGATTGAAAGAGCCCTGGTCCAGGGATAAGATTTCCTAGCACTGACACCAGTAACACATAAAGACTGGGGGGACCAACTTCACTTGTGTGACATCTTCTACAACTATAAAATAAATCCTTCATCTAGATGACATCACTGAATCTAATTTATAAATAAATTCTAACAAAGTTACTGGCACCTCTTTAAAAATGCATATATCATGTACCTATGTATATTTTCAAAGAAAAATATATGTAAGTCTTTACAAAGAACGTGTAAAAGCTTTTTTGATATGTTGGAGCAAACTTTCTATATACTACAGAAGTTAAGATAGTATTAATCTGAACTGCGTTGTTTTATGTTAAGGTATTAATTGTCATTACCAGGGAAACTACTAAGAAAATAGCTCAAAAATATAGTTCAAAAAAAGATAAGAAAATAAAAATGAGACTCCAAAGTATATGTGCTTAACACAGAAAAAGGCAATGTTATAGTAACAGAGAAACAAAGATATAAAATAGAAAAGAGATAACAAAATGGCAGATGTAAATACAACTTTATAATTAATTGCATTAAATGTAAATGTGAAAGTGGTAGTTGCTCAGTCATGTCTGACTCTTTGTAACCCATGGACTTTAGTCTTCCAGGCTCCTCTGCCCATGGAATTCTCCAGGCATGAATACTGGAGTGGGTTGCCCTTCCCTTCTCCAGGGGATCTTCCCAACTCAGGGACTGAACCCAAATCTCCCACATTGCAGGCAGATTCCTTACTGTCTGAGCCATCAGGAAATCCAACAAAATGTATAGATTGGCAGAATGGCTGCAGAAACATCTACCTGTAGAGTCATGTTTTTTAGTCTAAGAAATAAACTGGTTGAAATTGAAAGGACGAAAATGGTATACTATACAAACAGCTACCTAAAGAGAGCTGGAGTCCCTGTATTAACATTAAACAAAATCAACTTTAAAATAAAAGTATTTAATTAGAAAAAAGGGAGGCTATTTATGATGATAAAAGAGGAAAAACAAAGGAAGATTGAATCGATTATCAGCATATATGCCCTGGAAAACAGAGCCCAAAGTACATTATGCAAACCCTGACAGAACTGAAGAAAGAAAAAGCAAATTCAATAGTAGTTGGAGATTCAGTAATAGATAGAACACCTAAGCTGAACACTAACAGGGAAATAGAAGACTTGAACAACACCATAAACAAACTAGACCTAACAGACATCTATCGAACACTCCACACAGCAATAGCACAATACATATGCTTCTGTGTAAGAGAAGATGGAATCAGTGGCTCATTAATTCTAGTGCACATGAAACCTTAGGTAGGCTAGTCCATATCCTAGGCCATAAAAGAAAAAGAAGCCTAAAGGAATTTAAAACACTGTTAAATGAAAGAATTATGTAAAATATTACCTATGACCGCAATGAAATTAAAATAGATTTGAGATTTGAACCTAGAGGAACTAATAAGGAAAACACTGCATTTGTTATCCTCATAGTTAANTCACAAAGAGTTGGACACGACTGAACTGAACTGAGCTATCATCACCCTCACCATAGTTTGGGCTCCAGGCAAACAACCGGGAGGGAATACAACCCCTTCCATCAACATAAAATTGGATTAAATATTTATTGAGCATGGCCCCACCCATCAGAACAAGACCCAGTTTCCCCTTCAGTCTCTGCAATCAGGAAACTTCCATAAGCCTCTTAGCCTTATCCATCAGAGGGAAGACAGAATGAAAACTACAATCACAGAAAACTAACCAAACTGATCACCTGGACCACAGCCTTGTCTAATTCAGTGAAGCTATGAGCTATGCTGTGTAGGGCCACCCAAGATAGACAGGTCATGGTGGGGAATTGTGACAAAACATGGTCCACTGGAGAAGGGAATGGCAAACTGCTTCAGTATTCTTTCCTTGAGAACCACATGAACAGTATGAAAAGGCAAAAAGATAGGACACTGAAAGAGGAACTCTCCAGATCGGTAGGTGCCCAATATGCCACTAAGGATGAGTGGAGAAACAACTCCAGAAGAATGAAGAGATGGAACCAAAGAAAAAACAACACCCAGAAATAGATGTGAGTGGTGATGGAAGTAAAGTTTGATGCTATAAAGAACAGTGTTTCATAGGAACCTGAAATGTTAGGTCCATGAATCAAGATAAATTGGAGTGGTCAAACAGAAGATGGCAAGAGTGAACATCGAGATTTTAGGAATCAGTGAACTAAAATGGACTGGAATGGGTGAATTTAATTCAGAGGATCATTATATCTACTACTGTGGGCAAGAATCCCTTAGAAGAAATGGAATAGCCATCATAGTAAACAAGAGTCCAAAATGCAGTACTTTGATGCAGTCTCAAAACTGACAGAATGATCTCTGTTCATTTCAAAGGCAAACCACTTAATATCACAGTAATCCAAGTCTATGCCCTGACCAATAATGCTGAAGAAGCTGAAGCTGAATGGTTCTATGAAGACCTACAAGACATTAGGCCTGTTAGACCTGTTAGACAAGACTTGTTAGATCTAGAATTAACACCCCCCAAAGATGTCTTTTTCATTGTAGGAGACTGGAATGCAAAAGTAGGAAGTCAAGAGATACCTGGAGTAACAGGCAAATTTGGACCTGGAGTACAAAACAAAGCAAGGCAAAGGCTAACAGAGTTTTGCCAAGAGAGTGCACTGGTCATAGCAAACACCCTCTTCCAACAACACGAGAGAAGATGCTACACATGGACACCACCAGATGGTCAATACCAAAATCAGATTGATTATATTCTTTGCAGCTGAAGATGGAGAATCTCTATTTAAGACAGCAAAAGCAAAACTAGAAGCTGACTTGGCTCATATCATTAACCCCTTATTGCCAAATTCAGACAAATTGAAGAAAGTAGGGAAAACCACCAGACCATTCAGGTATGACCTAAATCAAATCCCTTACAATTATACAATGGAAGTAACAAATAGATTCAAGGGATTAGATCTGATAGAGTGCCTGAAGAACAATGGATGGAGGTTCATGACATTGTACAGGAGGCAGTGATCAGTACCACCCCCAAGAAAAAGAAATGCAAAAAGGCAAAATGGTTGTTTGAGGAGGCCTTACAAATAGCTGAGAAAAGAAGAGAAGCTAAAGCCAAAGGAGAAAAGGAAAGATATACCGATTTGAAGGCAGAGTTCCAAAGAATAACTAGGAGAGATAAGAAAGCCTTCCTCAGTGAGGAAGCCTTCCTTTCTTTCCCGAAGAAATAGAGGAAAACAATAGAACAGGAAAGACTAGAGATCTCTTCAAGAAAATTAGAGGTACTAAAGGAACATTTCATGGAAAGATGGGCACAATAAAAGACAGAAATGGTATGGACCTAACAGAAGCAGAAGATATTAAGAAGAGGTTGCAGGAATACACAGAGGAACTATACAAAAAAGATCTTCATGACCCAGATAAGCACTATGGTGTGATCAATCACCTAGAGCCATCCTGGAATGTGAAGTCAAATAGGCCTTAGAAAGCATCACTACAAACAAAGCTAGTGGAGGTGGTGGAATTCTAGTTGAGCTCTTTCAAATCCTAAAAGATGATGCTGTGAAAGTGCTGCATTCAATATGCCAGCAAATTTGGAAAACTGGGCAGTGGCCACAGGACTGAAAAAATGTCGGTTTTCATTCCAATCTCAAAGAAGGACAATGCCAAAGAATGCTCACACTCCCGCACAATTGAACTCATCTCACACGCTAGCAAAGTAATACTCAAAATTCTCCAAGCCAGACTTCAACAGTACGTGAATTGAGATCTGCCAGGTGTTCAAGCTGGATTTAGAAAAGGCAGAAGAACCAGAGATCAAACTGGCACCATCTGTTAGATCATTGAAAAAGCAAGAGAGTTCCAGAAAAACATTTATTTCTGCTTTATTGACTATGCCAAAGCCTTTGACTGTGTGGATCACAACAAACTGTGGAAAATTCTAATGGAGATGGGAAAACCAGACCACTTGACCTGACTTCTGAGAAATCTGTATACAGGTCAAGAAGAAACAGTTAGAACTGGACATGAAATAGTAGACTGGTTCCAAATCAGGAAAGGAGTACATCAAGGTTGCATATTGTTACCCTGCTTATTTAACTTATATGCAGAATACATCACGAGAAATGCTGGGCTGGATGAAGCCTAAGCTGGAAACAAGATTGCCGGGAGAAATATCAAGAACCTCAGATATGCAGATGACCCCATCCTTATGGCAGAAAGCAAAGAGGAACTAAAGACCCTCTTGATGAAAATGAAAGAGGAGAGTGAAAAAGTTGGCTTAAAACTCAACATTCAGAAAACTAAGATCATGGCATTTGGTCCCATCACTTTAAGGCAAATAGATGGCTAAACAGTGGAAACAATGACAGACTTTATTTTGCTCCAAAATCACTGCAGATGGTGACTGCAGCCATGAAATTAAAAGATGCTTGCTCCTTGGAAGAAAAGCTATGATCAACCTAAACAGCATATTAAAAAGCAGAGACATTACTTTGCCAACAAAGGTTTGTCTAGTCAAAGCTATGGTTTTTCCTGTAGTCATGTATGGCTGTGAGAGTTGGGCTATAAAGAAAGCTGAGCACCAAAGAATCGATGCTTTTAAGCTGGGATGTTAGAGAAGACTCTTGAGAGTCCTTTGGAATGCAAGGAAATCCAGCCAGTCAATCCTAAGGGAAAATCAGTCCTGAATACTCACTGGAAGGACTGATGCTGAAGCTAAAGCTGAAGGTCCAATACTTTGGCCACCTGATGTGAAGAGCTGACTCATTAGAAAAGACCCTGATGCTGGGAAAGATTGAAGGTGGGAGGAGTGGGATGACAGAGGATGAAATTGTTGGATGGCGTCACTGACTCGATGGACATGAGTCTGAGTAAGCTCTGGGATTGGTGATGAACAGGGAAAGTTGGCCTGCTGCAGTCCACGGGGTTGCAAAGAGTTGAACATGACTGAGCGACTGAACTGAACTAATGGATAGAAAAGACAGGGTCAATTTTGGATGCCTTCAAACATCTAGTCTAGAGGAATGGAGCTCTGTCTTTGAGGCAATATATCCTTCAGGTAAATAGTAATGATAACTGATTGGGATGGGGTGACAGTGATAAGATTCAAGTGATGCCTGGGAGAGTTTTAGCAATAATATGCATATTGGACTCATTTAGGACAAAAGAGAAGGCAAGGAGATAGGTTAACAGGATAAAGCCAGGAAATAGGTGGTGAAAGTGTAAACAAGCCAATAAATAAATAAATAAATATTTTTAAAGAGATGATTTGTTTATAGAATAGTCAGAAAGAGCTTTGAATCAAAAGATACTAAATTAACTAAAAAAGATTACTTTGTCACCCAGTGAATCCATTTAATCATTTAAAAAGTACCCTTTGTGTTCTTTTCTTATAGATAATCAGGATCCTGCATTTGGTAATTTGTTTGTTTTCTGGTTATTGAATTTTAGTAGAAGCGAAATAGAGTTAAATCACAGTCTATTGAGGTAAAATGGCCAAAGGGCCAACTGTTCTTCTTTCTTTCTTGTGATATTTATTTGGTTGTACTGGGTCTTTGTTGTGACGCACAAGATCTTTAGTTGTGGCATGTGAACTCTCAGCGGTGGCATGTGGGACCTAGTTCCCTGACCAGGAATAGAACCTGGTCCCCATGCACTGGGAGCTCAGAGTCTTAGCCACCAGACCACCAGCAAAGCCCCTGTTCTTCTTTCTTAATGATTAATTCATTCATCCAGTTCTTTTGTCATTTTTTTTACATGCCGTATTCTAGATCAAAACCAAATAAACACTTGTGAACAGCTATAAATGAATGAAATGTCATAATTTATAGAGGAACATGACTTTGTGGAGAAATCGTATGGCCTGGGGAGTTTAACCCAGGAGTCAGTGGGGAAAACTCAGAGATGCCTTCCTTGAGGAAGTGATGTTGGACATAGAATGGATGAATGGTGGCTAAACATGTCAAGACATAGGAAGAGATTAATATGTTCAAGTCACAGAGTCTTATAGGAATTTTGGACTGGCTTGAGTACTTTTGTGCAGCACCTTATGAGAAATATGAAGATAGTTTTACTCCAGGCTGGGGAGTTAGAGTTTTATTTTCAGGTCTCAGGATTCCAGCCAGGATAATGATAGGATCAGTTCAAACTTTGTAAGATCAGCATTGTACCAGCAAAGAATACAGCGTGGGCTACTGCAGCATCATGGTGAGAGTTTTGAGAACCTTAAGAACTGGCAGTGTAGAATATAAAATAGCAATGTCTTTAAGGTTTTACAGAGATATAATGCACAGGACCTGGTAAATGATTAGATATATGGTGAAGGAGGAGGAGAGAACAAGATAGGATGGTAGACACTGGCTGATGCTCACTAAGCCTGTTGTCTTTCTTCCCATAGAGTTAATTGATGTTTTTAATTATCCTGCAGTAGGATGGAGCCTCATGAAAAATCCTTGGCAGTGGACTGTAAATGGAAGTGATTTGTGGGTAAAGGAGTTAAAGAGTGCATGCTTTCTCCATGCTGTCTTTGATTCCCAGTTAGTTCACTGGATGATGTCAGGATGAAACCACATTTAGAGAACAGCAGATCCAATAGATAAAAGCAGCCTGCATCCCCAAATAAATGCATGGAACAGAGACCCTGCTGCTCCATATGAACTTTCATGTGAATGAGAAATAGCATGAGTGTGTATGTGTGTGTGTGTGTGTGTTGTGAACTTCAAAATTTTAACTTGTATCATTTTTATAGCAGTTATAATGTAATCACCCTGACTAATACAGCTGTCATTCAGATTTATGGCCTGAGAACATAAGTGGTTGAATAATATCTTTCACAAACTCTGGAACACAGTAGGATGATTTTTTTTTGGATGGGAGATAATAATTTTTTTAATTTTATTGAAGTACAGTTGATTTACAATGTTGTGTTAATTTCTGCAGTACAGCAAAATAATTCAGTTTATGTATATGTATATATTCTTTTCCATTATGGTTTATCACAGGATACTGAATATAGTTCCCTGTGCTATACAGTAGGACCTTATTGTTTATCCATCCTATATATAGAGTTTACCTCTGCTAATCCCAGACTCCCAATCCGTTCCTCCCCACTGTGCTTTCTCCTTCCTGGCAGCCACAAATCTATTCTCTTTGGAGATGACTTTAGATTTAACCAACTAATTTTGATATGACTGTGGGTTATCAAAAAGCAAATGCCAGTTGGGGATTTGGATGTGATTCTGGAATTCAGAGAAAAATAGAAACCTGGAAACAGTATAGGAGTTATTGACATACACTGAAATTGAAGCTATGAGAGTGAATGAGGATACCTCAGAGTTTCTGCAGTGAGAGACCGAGAAATTTTCCAGGGCCGATACCTTAGGCGGGTTTCCCTGGTGGCTCAGACAGAAAAGAATCCACTCGTATTGTGGGAAACCTGGGTTAGATCCCTGGATTGGGAAGAACCCTGGAGAAGAGCATGGCTACCCACTCCAGTATTCTTACCTGGAGAATCCCATGGACACAAGAGCCTGGCGGGTTATAGTCCATGGGGTCACAAAGAATCAGACATGACTGAGTGACTAGCACAATACCTTAGGAACAGAAACACTGAAGAAATAGAAAGAAAGAAAAAAAAAAAAGAACCTGAAACAATCCTGCAGGGAGGCAACAACATAGTTGGGAGGAAATCCAGAATATTGGATTGTCTCCTAAGATAAAGGGAGACAGAACTACACAGAGGTGACCGCCAACAAAGTCAGTATTTGCAGAGACTAATCAGTCCATCAGATTTTACTTCTAGGAGGTGTCATATGTGTGTCATGACCTTATGCCCTCTTTGTTCAGGGCAGTCCAAGTTGATGATTAATTATTAATAATTTCCCTTTTTACTCCCATCCTGGGTTGAATGATAAGATATAATCACATGAGTCATAAACACAGTTGATAAGAATAGTTTCAGTGGTGATAAAATCTTTGCTGCAGCTGAAGTTCATGGGTGGGAGAGTGAGGAGGAAGAGTTTCTTAACATAGGCTTAACTGTGGAGGGAAAGACAGAGCTGAGGTAGGTGGGTGAGGAATCATGGGAGGGATTGTTGTTGGTGGTCAATTTCTTTCTTTATTCTGGAGCTGTGCTGGGTCTTAGTTGCAGCACTCAGGTCTCTCTAAATGCGGCATGAGAGCTTAGTTGTCCTGTGTCATGTGGGATTTTAATTCCCTGACCGGGGATTGAACTCATGTCCTCTGCATTGGAAGGCAGATTCTTAATCACTGGACCACCAAGGAAGCTCTTGTTGTTTTGTTCTCAAGTTAGGAGAAGACTGAGCATTTTTGTGCTCAGGGGAAAGAAAATCATAAATAGGGAGAAATGTTAGCCTGCTTGGTAATAAAGAAGGTCTTAGACTAGGTTTCAAGAGAACCAAAATGGACCGAAGGTCGGTTCTTCATCTGCTTTATTACCCAGATATTATTATTTTCTGTTTTCTCTTTTGGGACTCAGCATTGCCAGTATTGCCTATTTTAGGCCTTAGTTGGGGGCCACATCTCCTGAGAGATGAGGTCTGTATTCTAGCAAAGGCAGCTGCATCTGTGGCTCTGCAAGTGATTCATATCTTTAGCTTCAACACATATTCAGATGCTTTGTCATCATTTTTATCTGATAATTCCTATAATCAAATCATGAGCTGTAAAACTAACACATTTTATTTACTATCTGAGATATAAACAGGAGACTATTAACCAATACATTTTTCTCTTCTCTAATGGGAATTGTAATCACTATTCAGTCCATCACTATGCATTAATGTCCATTAGAAGTTCACCTTCCATAATATAGAGGTAAAAATTCATTTACCTATATTATGCTGCTAAATAAATAATCAGTGTTAACTATACATACATGAGGAGGATGTAAGAATTAAAACTGATAAGATAGAGTCAGACTAACCATAATCAGGGGCTTCCCTGGTGACTGAGTCAGTAAAGAATTCGCCTGCAATGCAGGAGACCTGAGTTCAGTCCCTGGGCTGGGAAGATCCCGTGGAGAAGGGAACGGCTACCCACTCCAGTATTCTGGCCTGAAGAATTCCATGGACAGAGGAGGCTGGCAGGCTACAGTTCCGTGCGGTCACAAAGAGTCTGACACTACTGAGTGACTTTCACTTTCAACCATAATCAGGATTCACCCACTTGGGAGAATGAGAAAATGCAGCCTTCAGTATCACTGACTCATGCAAATCTAATGGGTTATATTGTTTAGCACACAATTTCACTGCAACAAGAACCATCTTTTCTAAAGAAAGAAATCCTTCTATTAAGGAAAAAAAATGAAACTACTTTAAAACAAATTAGATTTCTTTTTAAGTTTGAGAAAGTAATGTTACTTGCTTTGGTGACAGGCTCATAGACCAGTAGGCACTAACTCAATGGATCAGGAGACTTGACGGAAAAGTGGGAGTTGAGATCTCATTATAAGAGGAGACTTACTGCTGTTGAAGATCTGTTCCACAGAGTTAATATTTGGCTCAAGAGAAGCCGCTTTTGAGAGGGATGTCCGTTGTAAATGTGTTCTTCCTTAAGTAGCACCATTGTATATAAACAACCATGTCTCATTCCCACTAGGAAACTGCCATATTAAAAATATTTTTGTTAAAGGACAGTGTGAGTCATTTACTTCAACAGTCAAACAATACTCTCATGAGACGTTGCTGACTCATTTTTTCCCCTGAGTCTCTGGAAATGCAGACCTGTTGGAGAGCGTTTATATGTATTTCCTCATGGAGATGACTGAAACCTGGAGAAGGGACAGATAGCCTGGGGAAAGCTAAGGTTACTTAGTGTCAACAAAAAAAAACTAGTTGATCAAAGAAAGAATTGAAAAACTATGTGTGCCGACTTTGAGGATTATAAACTGGGAAGAGCATCTCAGAAAACTCAGATTCTTTTGCCAGTTAGAAATAATGGCACAGTTATGTAACTTTATTATTGACCATTTACACAGTCCAGATGTAAGCATCACCCTAGTGGATCCTCTGGCCCCTTACAAGATCTAGAAGGAATGTTATCTTTTAAGGAGTTGTCTTGTCGATGCTAGGAGAATGTTGTTCTTTGTGGTTGAGCAGATGTTCCTGCCAGTGGAGGAGATTTGGTCCACGTTTGAGATGCAGACACACAATGCACAGTAGAGGGGAGACAGGAGACCAAAGGGCAGAGAAGTTTTATGTTTAGATTTTTCTTGTCTTGCTATAAAACATGAATTCTATTGCATAAGAGTATTGCAGGGGGAGGAAAAGATGGACTTAAGTGGACAGAAATATGCAGATTAACATAGGTGGCAGACAGTCTTGTTTGTGCTAGTTCAGTTCAGTTCAGTCGCTCAGTCGTGTCTGACTCTTTGCGACCCTATGAATCGCAGCACGCCAGGCCTCCCTGTCCATCACCAATGCCCAGAGTTCACTCAAACTCACGTCTATCGAGTCAGTGATGCCATCCAGCCATCTCATCCTCTGTTGTCCCCTTCTCCTCCTGCCCTCAATCCCTCCCAGCATCAGAGTCTTTTCCAAAGAATCAACTCTTTGCATGAGGTGGCCAAAGTATTGGAGTTCCAGCTTTAGCATCATTACTTCCAAACAACACCCAGGGCTGATCTCCTTTAGAATGGACTGGTTGGATCTCCTTGCAGTCCAAGGGACTCTCAAGAGTCTTCTCCAACACCACAGCTCAAAGCATCAATTCTCTGGTGCTCAGCTTTCTTCACAGTCCAACTCTCACATCCATACATGACTACTAGAAAAACCATAGCCTTGACTAGATGGACCTTAGTCGGCAAAGTAATGTCTCTACTCTTCAATATGCTATCTAGGTTGGTCATAACTTTTCTTCCAAGGAGTAAGCGTCTTTTAATTTCATGGCTGCAGTCACCATCTGAGGTGATTTTGGAGCCCAAAAAGATAAAGTCTGTCCCTTTTTCCATTGTTTCCCCATCTATTTCCCATGAACCGATGGGAACAGATGCCATGATCTTCGTTTTCTGAATGTTGAGCTTTAAGCCACCTTTTTCACTCTCCACTTTCACTTTCATCAAGAGGCTTTTTAGTTCCTCTTCACTTTCTGCCATAAGGGTGATGTCATCTGCATATCTGAGGTTATTGATATTTCTCCTGGCAATCTTGATTCCAGCTTGTGCTTCTTCCAGCCCAGCATTTCTCATGATGTACTCTGCATATAAGTTAAATAAGCAGGGTGACAATATACAGCCTTGGTGTACTCCTTTTCCTATTTGGAACCAGTCTGTTCCCTGTCCAGTTCTAACTGCTGCTTCCTGACCTGCATATAGGTTTCTCAAGAGGCAGGTCAGGTTGTGCTAAGATGAGGGAAATCTATGGAGAGAAGACAAGAAGCATGCAGGTTCACCTACACAGGAGGAGTTACAGACAGTCCCCAGGATGTGGGTGTGGAACACCACACTGAAGGAGAAGGGAATGGATTACTGTGTGGTGGTTGTCGTTCAGTCACTAAGTCATGTCCGACTCTGCAATCCCATGAACTGCAGCATGTCAGGCCTCCTGTCCCTCACTATCTCCTAGAGTTTGCTCAAATTCATCTCGATTGAGTTGGCGATGCCATCCTCTGTCGCCACCTTTTCCTTTGCCCTCAGTCTTTCCCAGCATCAGGGTCTTTTCCAATGTGTTGGCTCTTTGTATCAGATTGCAAAAGTATTGGAGCTTCAGCTTCAGCATCAGTCCTTCCAATGAATATTCAGGGCTGATTTCCTTTAAGATTNATCCTCTGTCGCCACCTTTTCCTTTGCCCTCAGTCTTTCCCAGCATCAGGGTCTTTTCCAATGTGTTGGCTCTTTGTATCAGATTGCAAAAGTATTGGAGCTTCAGCTTCAGCATCAGTCCTTCCAATGAATATTCAGGGCTGATTTCCTTTAAGATTGATTGGTTTGATCTCCTTGCTGTCAAAGGA
Organism: Oreotragus oreotragus; assembly: GCA_006410675.1. Taxonomy (NCBI): domain Eukaryota; kingdom Metazoa; phylum Chordata; class Mammalia; order Artiodactyla; family Bovidae; genus Oreotragus; species Oreotragus oreotragus. The sequence continues at coordinate 182,094 of SJYX01002076.1, forward strand.
ACTCTCAAGAGTCTTCTCCAGCACCATAGTTCGAAAACATCAATTCTTTGGTCCTCTGCCTTCCTTACGGTCCTACTCTCACATCCATAAGTGACTACCGGAAAGACCAAAGATTTGACTATGTGGACCTTTGTCAGCAAAGTGATGTCTTTGCTTTTTGATGCACTGTCTAGGTTTGTCATAGCGTTTCTTCCAAGAAGCAAGCGTCTTTTAAATTCATGACTCCAGTCACCATGTGCAGTGATTTTAGAACCCAAGAAGAGAAAATCTGTCACTGCTTCCATCAGGCTTTATTGTTAGTGGGTTGGTGGATAGCATCCTTATGAATCCTTTGTTTCTATAATTTGCACTTTAGCTACATTTGATATGTTTCTGCTCCTAAGAGCCACATTACTACTGACATTAAATTTGTCTCCTTCCAGTCTTATCTAATCTAACTGAATGAATCCACCCAATTCCAAGAAACCTGGAAATCATTCCTAATTTCTCTCTTCTGTTCTCTTTTATAGCAAGGCAATACCTAGGTCAGGTAAACCCCACTTCCTAGAGATATTATAAATCCATAAACTTCTTACCTTCTCCATTGCTACTGCCATGATCTCTAATATATCCTATTGTATCTAAATGGGCCTTCGGTAACTATTTCTTCACATTCCTTCTTGTCTTCTACAAAACACTCTGTAGGTAGCATTTACTCTCCACACAACAGCCAGAGAAATGTTTGAACTCTGCAAACCTAATCATGTCAACTCCCTTCTTAGCAGTCCTTTAATTGTTTCCCATTTTCTTTACAATGTTTTCTAATACTCTTAACTGCATGACCTTTTCCTTTCTGTCTGATATTTCTCTCTGGAACATTTCTCCCTTTGCTACGCAATCCTTTCAATCAGCCAACTTATACCCTCCCCTGTTGGCCTCAACTTAGATGTCTCTCTCATAAGGGAAGTTTTCTCTGCTGTCACTCCAAGTAGGTAAGAACCTGATCATTTGTACTCTTATAAAACCTTATCCATGACATGCATCACAGTAATTAACTATGTGTGTTACTTGTGTGATAATTGGATTAGTTATTCTCTCCCATTAGACTGTAAAATCCATAAGGGCAGAGTCTCTGCAATGTTGAATTCTCAACTATGCCTTGCCCTTAGTAGATTTTTGTTCTTAAAAGAATAAATCAATGAATGTTTGGCTAGAGAAATTAATAGCAACAAATCTTTTTGTGATCTTGAAATTACTTTATTTGATAAGAGTCACTTTGACAAGAATTCAAGATTAATCTGATTTAGGTTTTAAAAATTCCTTTCTTTCCTTATCTTACACTGGATTTCTTAACTTCTTAGGATGAAATTTTGTATATTTTCATATCCTAAATAGCTTCCCTTGTGACTCAGATGGTAGAGTCTGCCTGCAATGCAGGAGACCCAGGTTTGATCCCTGGATTGGGAAAATCCCCCAGAGAAAGAAATGGCAACCCACTCCAGGAGTCTTGCCTGGAAAATCCCATGGATGAAGGAGCCTGGCAGGTACAGTCCATGGGGTTACAAACAGTCAGACAAGGCTGAGTGACTTCACTTTCACTTTTTTCTTTCATATTCTAAATAATGTCTTGACTTTTGGTAAAACTGAGGGTTCATATGCTAGTATATGTGTGTGAACATTAAGAATGTTTTTGCTGGATTTTCCCAGATTTTTATTTCTGGATATAAAGATATTTTAGAAGAGAAAGTCTAGAACAGCATCTCTTTAAAGACAACATCTTTCCAGATGTTAAAAAACTTGCTCAAAAGGAAGTTGGTTATAGAGAGGGTTTCTTCCTCCCAGCTCAGTGATTTTTTCTTTTTTTCTATTACAGCATCCTGGCTGTGTTGGTTCTGTTGTATAAAATATAACCACACAGAGACATTGTAGATAAATAGGATACTAATTCCCTAAGCCAAACAGGTGACAGTTTAAGAACCATGGTACATTGTAAAATACTTCAGCAAATTGGCCTGTTAAAATGGAAACATCATGAACTTGAAGTCTAGGACAAATTGGGCCCACGTTTTGCATTGGCCCTGTTCCTTCATGTTATATTTCTCTCTTTGGGGAACTCAGGTGCAAAGGGTGTTTCTCATTCTCCTTAGTTCCATTATTATTATTTGCCTAGTCAAGTTTCCTCTCTGCTTTTATTTACTTTCCTCCTGCCTGCATTCCTGATCCCCAGTCTAACTATGAGCATCAACTCTAATGTGTCTGACATGTGTTTGTAAATGTGCATACATGTCTTGAGTAAGAAGAATATTAGTTTGTGTTTGTTTCAAAAGCTTGTTTTGGTCATGTGCTATAAATCACCTCTGCTTATTTATAAAAACTTCAACTATATTTAACATCTATTCATCTTACTGTTTTCCTAGTCATATTTCTAACTACTGGTTTTCTGTGACATAAATTCATGACATTTTATTTTTTCATTCCTTAACTGATTTAAACTTAGGGGCTTCCAGTGCTCTGCTATGAAAAATTAACACTATTATATTAAACATCCATCTAAAAGCATTCTTATACATCTCTGAGAGTATTTATTTAACATATATCTGGGTGAGAGATATCTGGGTTAGTACATATGCACAAGTAAAGCCATTTGATTTTCCCAGAGTTGTTTTCAGAATAGCTATGTTAGTTTAGTTTACATTACTGCCAGTAGTACATAGGCATTCTTGTTCACACCTTTGCTAGGTCTGAATATTATTTACCTTTGTCATCTTTCATAAACTCAAAGGTTTAATATTGTATCTTTTTTCTAATTTTTAATACAAATTTATTTTAATTGGAGGCTAATTACTTTACAATATTGTATTGGTTTTGCCATACATTGATATGAATCTACCACAGGCATACATGTGTTGCCAAAAATATAAAGTACAGATTTCAAATGTGCATTCAAAAAGTTTGAAAAATGAATAAATCTCTGTAACCACCAATCCAGTCAAGACATCCAGCTTTGCTATCTTTGCAGAAAATTTTCTTGATTCTCTCTCTTGTTTGTACTTTTATGTGAATTTTCATGGTTTTTAATGAGATTCTGTATCTTTTCTCATGTTATTATAATACTTCTTGATGGTTACAGTTTTTTTGTTAAATAATATCATAGTTTCTATCTTGCTTTCTGGGTGAGTTTTGTTGGAATAGAGAATTGTTTATTCTATGTTGATTACATCTGGCAATAGTAATGAATTCTTCTATTAGTTTTGATACTGTTTATTCTATTCAGTTTTTTTTTTAATGTAGGAGATCATATCATCAACTAATAATGAGAATTTTACCCCTTACTTTCCAAATTTGACATTTCTGCCGTGTTTTCAGATATATAGCATTGACTACAAATGTTATAGTCAATACTGACTATATGAGATGCCAAAACATGAGATATATTATGTTAAGCAACAGCAGTGTGAAAGGTCGCTCTTGTTTTGCTATCTTAAATGAGAATGTATCAAAAAATCTCTCTACTGGTCTTTAGCTTAATGTAGGGTGAGGTTTTTAAAGATGTTCGTGTGTATTACTTGCTCTCTGGTGGTTTATATGTATTTAGATTGTTAGGTCATGTAGTTATCTCATTCGTTCTGGGTCTCAGTTTAGGATATGGAGGGGTGAACAAAGAATTGGTGTTATGAAAACTCACCGGGTCATTGGGAGCATGTGGAAGATGAAAAGACAGAGATAGGGCCGCTCATTTTGGGGTAAAATTAAAGGAGTGGCATCAGATTCAGACAAAGGAGGCTCTAGTGAAGATGAGGCCTGTGATCCAGGTCACGGCATAGGTGGATTCAGGACTGGCTTGGATGAATTATGTAGTCTGTGCATATAGTATATTATTTTCTCTATCAGGGCAATGGGTTGAATTGATAACAGATGGCCCTTACTGTGTTATATGTTGTGAGGTGATGGAAAATCCATCATATTCTAAGGATATTATATTCGATTGGCCAAATGTTCACTTTTTGTAAAATGGCATGGAAAATTCCCAAATGAACTTTCTGGCCAACCCAATATTTAGCAATTAATAATATAAATAAATGACTTAATGAAATAAGTCAAATTTGCAACAAAAAATGTAATAAGAGGTGATTTTTTTTTTTTTTTTTACCTAGTGTGGAGTATGGCCATGCACCAAATTTAGTAGGAGACATGAGCCTATTGATTCCTCAAGTTTTTGGAGTTAGTGTCAGAGTTATATTCATGAACTTACGAGGACGTGAGCTGTGTGGGTCGTTGGTCCCAGGTAGCTGCACAGGAGCAGGGGGAGAATGTAAGAACAATTTAATAAAATATACTTACTTTTTATGATAACCTACTAATATCTTCCCCTCCCCCAAACAGCCTCAATTCTGGCTGATCATGGGAACAAGAACACAGAACAGTGGAGTGTTAGGGACTGTCTTCACATTCCATGATAAGTCCAAAATCCTTCCATCCCTTTAGCCTACACACAGTAGAGGAGACTTGTTGGTGAAGGTCAAGGCTGCAGGTGAAGCTGATCCATGCTTTTTGGGTGTGCGGCCCATGAATGCTGGGTTTAGGCTCTACTGTCACCATCTACAGATTCTGAATCATTTTTGAACCAAGGGGCTTTGTGTTTCCACTCTGCACTGGGCGCTGAAAATTATGTAGCTGGTCCTGAGCAAAACATGGCAGGTGCACGTCCCTTGTGTCTAGAAGTGTTAGAAACTCCGAGGATTGCCTTGATCCTTCTTTTTCACATAATTTTCATTGAAGATCAGACTTTGGGGTTCTTCCTAATCTCATGAAGTTGGGGTGGCCAAAGACCCCCCTTATGATACAGAAATCTAATAAGAAGGGAAGAGAAACTTAGGAAGAGAGAAAGGACTGCCTAGGTTTACAGTTTATCAACAAATGAGAACCTATTGGAAATAATGAAGGTGAGACCCTATGACCCAGCCAAAATAGTTTCTGAACACTCATAAGAAAATAAGGAAATTAGTCTAAATGTTTAATGTTCAGTTCAGTTCAGTCGCTCAATCGTGTCCGACTCTTTGCGACCCCATGAATCGCAGCACGCCAGACCTCCCTGTCCATCACCATCTCCC
>SJYX01002076.1:235079-247070 GCA_006410675.1 Oreotragus oreotragus
CCACCTACCTTTATGTCTGAGGTGCCATTAAAAAAATCCTAGCCTGTTTTATCACAGGAAGATGAAGCATTTTTAGCATCCCAGGCTTCTGTGGGAATATTAGTATTTGCCCGTCTTTTTCTCCTAACCATATGTGGGTGTTAAAACCCTAATTCTCAGTTATTGGAATTTCAGTTACCTCCAAAGTAGCTGAAATGTCAGTGCCTACTCATGCCTGATTTCAAATTCTCCTTCACTTTTGGTCCTTTGATATTTCTCTTATATTATTTAGAGACCTGCTATGCATTAAAATCTTGTTTATTATTTTTCATCAAATTTTTTTCTAGGTGTTGTTATCAGTAGGACTTATATGATATATTGTCTTCCCAATTCCCAGGAACAGCACTCCTGAATATTTGCAATCCTCTCAAACTTGGAGATCTGTTTTATACATGCATATCAACTTGGAGGCAGAAATGTAATAAGGGAGTTTGCTGTGAGCAAACACATGCCTGAGACATAACATAGAAATAGAGAAGACAGGGAACATAGAAGCAGGCCAAAACAGAACATGTCACAGCCCATGTTGCTGCTGATAAGCCACTAAGTTGTGTCCAATTCTTTGTGACCCCATGGACATGTAGCCCACTGGGTTCCTCTGACTGTGGGATTTGCCAGACAAGTATACTGGTGTGGGTTGCCTTTCCTTCTTCAGGAGATCTTCCCAACCCAGCAAATGAGCCTGTGTCCCCTATATTGGCAAGCGTATTCTTTACCACTGAGCCAGCAGGGAAGGCCAACAACAGTTAGTGCAGGACGATCATCTCTACATATTTCAATAAGCCTGAGGGTCATCTAGGTCCCACAGCTAAACTTGTGCTAATAATGGTGACATCAAGGAAATTAAACATATATTTTTTTCCCCACTGTACTGACAATAGTAACATATGTGAAGTATTTTTAAAATGATTTTCCCTGAAATAATTTTCAATATTATGTACTTAAAAGAGTTGATCATAATAAGATAAAAGTGAACATCATTTCCAATTATTGAGCTTCTACTAGATGTCTGGTACTGGGCTCTTTTTTTTTTACCTAATTTTTAATGCATTATTTTAATTCCCACAATAAATCTGCAAGAGAGCTATTATAAATCCTTGCTTTGTAATAAGGGCATTAAAGTTACACAGTTAGTAAGTGGCCAAGACAGAACTACAGTTCCTCTGCTCTTTCTGTTTTCTATTCCTATTCTTTCTCATCCAGGAAAACCTCTTATCCTATAGACACATTCTAAGAATGTCCCAGATGGCCGAGACGTTATCTGTCATGCTTCCTTGCCCAGAGGATCCCCTGACATTTCAGGAAGAGGAAACCGGTACTCAGTGTATCCCTGACCTCTGTTTATGACTCCTCTCGAGCAGGTCCCCGGGATGGTCAGAGCCTCTAGCAGAGAGCCTTTGATGGAAGTATTTTGCATACATGCCAAATATGTGGCATTGAAACCAGTGGGGAGACGAAGAAGGGGACCTGAGTAGTGAGTCAAAAATGACAAAACCAGCAACAAACAGGAGGGACACGTTTTCGAAGATGATAATTGTGTCTGGACAGTTGACAGAACAAATGCTCCCTTGCTCCCTGTGGAAATGATCATTTGAAAAAGAAGGCCGGGGAACATTAGATAATTATTTAGTCCTTTTAAATATTTATGAGTTCCAGTGTGCTACATACATTTTAAAAGACAGTTGACAACTGCAGCATATATCATCTTGTTCCCTCTGCAAGCTAAAAATAGTTTTTTTTTTTTTTTCATATGAAAACAATGTTTTCAGTTTTGGTGTCCCTGAAATAAGAGACTATAAAAATGCTAATTTTCAGGTATGACGGCAAAGAATGTTTGAAGAAATTCTGCTTGTAAACTTTCAGATGAGTCATCTGGTATGTCCATTCTGCCTAGAAGAGAGACTGCCGAGGGCACCTGTGAATAGTAGACATGACAGGGGACTAAGTTCCGAGGGCCTGAGGTTGAGGCTCCCATTCTCTAAATGGGGCCCTGGAAGTTTAAGGAACCAGCCTGGCCAATCCCTGGAGGAGTAAACTTAGATTCGCTTCAGAAATGAGAACCAAGCTTGGGGTCAAAAAGGCACAGTATTGGCGAGAACAGGGGAAAAAGAACAGACAGAATACAGAGGCCGAGAAGCACCATTTTGACCATTGTTTCCAGGAGGGCTCATGTTTTCGATGCAGGTGTGTAGAAGAGCCTGGCTGGTTTAATGGGACAGTTGGGCACCTCCAACTATTCTCTGTGTCTTGCTGGGGTAGAAGGTTTTCCTGGAAGCCATCAGAGCCCCATACAGATCTGCTTCATCAGCAGGTACCCCCTTGCCATAACTACTGAGCGCACTGGCTGTTAGAATCCCATAGCCACTCCTTTCTCTAAAGAATTACCTCTGCTCTTAAAGGAGCAACCTTATTTTATGGGACACTTCCTCCTTGAATCAGAACTTGATCAATGATTGACTGACATAGGGTGCAAACCACCAGCCCCTTTGCTTCCACGCAAGATCTGTGGTGCAGGTCATGCCCCAGAGGTCCCCATGGGATCAAGCTGAAGTGCCTCTTCTGTGAAGACTGCATTCTTCCCCTGCTGTCTTTCCCTCCTCACATATTTTACCTAAGTGCACCCCCTCCATAAATGTTTTTGATGAGATTCTTTGAGTTAGGTCCTTCTAGGGAAACCCACTAAGCCAGAAAGATAAGGAGAGCGAGTTGTTCTGTTAGTCAAATGGGGAAACTGAGTCTCTAACACAGAAGTGGCACCTCTCACACCATACTGTATGAAGTGCAATCAATGCCTTTGATTTTTTGCACAGGAATGATTGGGGGACCCTGAATACAGCAGGAGCTTAGTGAGCCGAGCTGCTCTCCGTGTGTAAAACACCCTTCTCCTCCTGAACACGCTGCTCAAGCTCTAGGACTCAGTTCTCGTGTCACTGTCTTGGTGGATGCGTCCTGCTGACCCCGACTCCCTCCTGAGCTGGCGCTGACCCTGATTCTTCTTGACTTAGACTCCCTGGTGGCTCATGTTGCCCTCTGTTACTGAGATGCCATCATGTGCCACGAGTTGAGCTCTAACATTTGTTGAGTAAACGCCCTAACTTGCTTCAGTCAGAGACAATGTTCTATTCCTGAGGTCCTGCTTCTGAGGGTGGCCATTATTTTCACTTCCTCCCCACTGGTGAGGGCACCAAACTCCCTATACTTCCCTGTTTCACAGTCTGAGGGTAACAGGAAGGTGGTGTCTCCAAATGTCTGACTTTACAGGTGGGTTTGGAGACAGAAGGACACTGGCATCTTCCTGGGAACCAGTGTCTCCTTTATCTAGACAGAACAGGAAGGTGGCCTATCTTCATGAACATTGGCTGTCTTTGCTGAGTGATATACTGAGTCACACCTACAAGCCATTCAGTTCAGCCTCTAGGGGAAGGGACACTATGAAGCTCACTTGAGGGAGCTTCCTTGATCCACAGGCTGGAGGTCCTGACCCTGTGGCTGCTCCTTCTTCTTACACCTAGACCTGGACTCTCAAGCTAAGTAGCCCTCATCCCAAGGTAGCTCAAGAGTTTTAGGTGCACGCAAGGTATTCTTGCTTAGAGAATCCCGAGGACAAATGAGCCTGGCGGGCTACAGTCCACTGGGTCACAGAAAGTCAGACATGACCAAGCAACTAACACTTTCACTTTCACCAGAGTCTAGTGGATGGACCAAAAGTGATGGAGAGGCCCAAGGTCACCCCAGGGACACCTCTTCAGACTAAGCATAGGGCTCTTTAGTGGCAAAGTGCAGACAAGCCTGTGAGAAGGCCAGATACACAGAGAGAGGTCAACCAAAGAGTGAGGAAACGGTCATACTCAGCCTCAGTCAGCTGGCAGTGGTCACAGTCTTCCTGCAACTGGCCAAAACCCAGGGACACACAGTAGAAGAGCTTGGTGAGTGTATGGAAATGGTTGCAGAGAAAATATCCCTCCTGTGCTCAGGAAACAGTCTGTCCTGATCAACAAGATATGTGTGAGTGCTGAGGTCTTCTGTCGCCATTCAGGCTGGAAGGGGAGACTCCACTATGAGCCTAGAGTGGTCTCTTTCAGACCCACAGTGCTTGGTCTGAGCCCCAGGCACATCAGTTCTGCTGGCAGACTAGCAACAAAGGGATTAAAACTCTCAGCCTCCTACTAATAAGACCATTTATTGGTTGTCAGATTTTTAAGAAAGTAACATTAGCCTCAGAGAAGGCAATGGCACCCCACTCCAGTACACTTGCATGGAAAATCCCATGGACGGAGGAGCCTGGTAGGCTGCAGTCCATAGGGTCGCTAAGAGTCAGATACGACTGAGGGACTTCACTTTCACTTTTTGCTTTCATGCATTGGAGAAGGAAATGGCAACCCACTCCAGTGTTTTTGCCTGGGGAATCTCAGGGATGGTGGAGCCTGATGGGCTGCTGTCTGTGGGGCCACACAAAGTCAGACATGACTGAAGTGACTTAGCAGCAGCAGCAGCAACAACATTAGCCTCTTTCTTCATTTGCAGAAAGGGTACAGCGATACCCTGTCACAAGGTTATGGTGAACACTAAATGAGATCACTGTCGAAAAGGTACGAGCATTCTGCCAACTACACAGTTAAAACATTGTAGATGTTTAATAAGCATCTATTATCTGTTAAATTCTTCATTAAACTAAATAGTGGTGATACAGAGATGAATAAGACAAAATCTCTTCCTCCCAATGGGCACACCATAGCTGCAGGTGATCAGATCACAGGCAGATTAGGATGTATTACATGATATTTAAGCCCCTGCAAGAGAAATCTCAAATATGCCTGGAGCACAGAAGCCTGACTCTGTTTCTCAGCTTCATAGAGTTGGAATTAAACTCAGTCCAAAGCTAGCCCTAACCTCCTGCAGAGACATGTGGTTTCTTTCGTGCTAAAGCTGGAACAGAATTCAGACTTTCTGACTGCCAGCACAGAGGTATTTTCACTGCATCACACTTTAAAAAAATTTTTCCATCAACACTAAAGGCAGTAATTTTGGCTTCAGAGTCTAAATGAAAGCACTGGTGTTGACCTTTTGGGAAGCTACTGTAGACCAAATACTTTTTTCCCAAAGCATCATTTTTTACAACCCTAATTAGAGCTATTTTATAGCAGCCTAATGCCAAAGCACAGATTCCTAATACATTTTTTCCTTTATGATCTAGTAATAAAGTCATCTGATGCTTAGTTAGGTTGACAATCTAGTTGCTTCTCTCAAAAGAGAAAACAATGACATTGCATTTGAAAAGCAGGCTGTCAGGTTTGAGAAAAGTTGATTTTTCATATCAGGCTGTTGAAAAGCTGAATAGAGAAATAAATATCACAGCTCCTTTTTTTTTTTTTTTTGGAAGCTGGGGGGCTGCCCAGTGGGACTGTGCCATGGTGTTATCATCCACCACAAATCGCTCTTGGGGGCAGAAAGGTTATAGATTCAAAGCAAACCATAGTTGTGGTTGATTCCACTTGGAAAGTTGCCCAGGTCAGCATTGTTTATCCAAAACAGGAAATCATCTGCTGTATCCTTGATGCCCCCACCTATTCCTAAGAGAGAGAGAGAGCTCCGGACTAGGAAAGGAGTGGCATTATTACTCAAGCAAGAATAGGGATAACATTTAAAACTGATAAGAACAATTCAGCTGAAAGGAAGTTGCCTAACACTTTGACACTCAGGATCATTATTCAAAGGGTATCTGTTACTTATGTTAATTAAGAAAAATAAACACTGCTTCACATTGCCCCATAACGTCAAAGCAAATACACAGTAGGGAGCATAATCCATTTACCTCCCTGCATGTCCTCACTGCTGAAACAAGCCATTCCGAGAAATTGTTTAGCTCAGCTCAGGGCAACTTTATCAAATGCTGATTCTAACCCTTGTGCCAACATTTATTAAGCTTCTATGCTGGGCCAAGAACTGTGAATGTGAGCAAAGAGATAACTTTTCATTTCTCAGTGCCTTGCATTGTAACTAGAAATTTTTATGATAGTTTATATTTATAGAGAGTATTTTTATGTTTATCTATCCACTCAACAAGTATTTATTAAGCACCCAAGTTCTAAAAGCTGAAGGATCAATCCTGAACCTAAAAGAGACAGTTACTGCTCAATTTCTTTTTAAAAAACTATGTATTTTGTATTTATTTACTTGGCTGAGCCAGGTCTTAGTTGTAGCATGCAGGATCTTGAATTGTGGTGTGTGAACCCTTAGTTGTGGCTTATGGGTTCTAATTCCCTGACCAGAAATTGAACCCTGGGCCCCTTGCTTTGGAAGCATGGAGTCTTAGCCACTGGACCACTTGGGAAGTCCCATGGCTCAATTTCTAATGCAGGAAGTCTGATGAACATAAAAAGTTAAATATGTGGTGTGATAGAAACCCACCAGTGATCTGAAGAAGAATAAAGTAATTTAAAAAGGATCCAGAGTACTGAGGATGGGGTTGGGAGCATTATTCTGTATGGAGTAGTCTTAGGAAGATGTCTTTGTCAAAAGACATCTGAGAAATCAGAAGAAAAAGAGAAGGTCACGTGACTATGAGGGAAAAGGTATTACAGGCAGAGAAAACAAGTGAATGGGAAATGAGCGGGGAGTGACCCGGGAGCCTTGGACCAACAAGGAAGTGGGTGTGACTGAAGGAGGGTGCTAGGAGAAAGGCTGGCTGGTGGGGAGGGTGCTGGGGGGAAGAGCTGACAGAGGTGAAAGAGCCACATCAAGCTGGGCCTTGCAGAATCATTAAAATCTTAGCCTTTACTCTGAAGACAGTGGCTTAACTGTCTTCACTGAAGGAGTGGTTCAGCAGAAGCATGACATAATATGGCTAAATTTGAGAAGGAATGTTCTGGGTCCTTTTAAAGAATAAATGGTACAATAGCAGATAAGCAGAGCGACCAGATTAAAAACAAACAAAACTACAACAGTAACCCAGGCAAGAGATGCTGGTGGCTAGGACCAGGGTGATAATAAGGAAAGAGGCTAGATTTTGGATATATTTCAAAGATGGAGACAAGAGGATTTGTTGGTGGATTTTCTATTCAGTTTGGCTTCTGGATGTAGGTATAAGTATCATAGCTCCCTCACCTCTTAGTCATAATAACTATACAACTTTCTGATATGATATTAAGTTTCCCTTGCTCACTGAACTTCCCTAGTAGCTCAGCTGGTTTAAGAATCCGCCTGCAATGTGGGAGACCTGGGTTTGATCCCTGAGTTGGAAAGATCCCCTGGAGAAAGGAACGGCAACCCACTCCAGTATTCTTGCCTGGAGAATCTCCACGGACAGAGGAGCCTGGCGGGCTGCAGACCATGGGGTCGCAAAGAGTTGGACACGACTGAGTAACTAAGCATAGCACGGCTCACTGTAGCAGCAGCTTTAAAAATGCACTTTATGGGTTTCCTTTCCCTTCACTTTCTTTTCTTCCAACCGGTGTTACCTTCACATCCTAAGAACATTTTTGTACAAACAAATCAGTAATTGTTTCTGAAGGAACCTAAAGCTAAAACAGCAGATACAATTTAAACGGAGATCAGACCATCTCTGTTGCTCTTTTATATTAATAAAAGTTATGTATTATTATTATTTTTTTTGCTGATGATTACAGCATTGACCTGTTTTGTGGTGAGAATGAATGGCTCTAGTTTTTAATTTGCATTTCCTGTCACCCAGGAGATGAATGCTGGTCTCGCCTTTCCTGCACACCTTCAGGAAGAGTCACTGATTTGTGTCCCTTTGTCATCTCATTTCAGCAACAAGGGCTCAGGTCACTGGGCCTGATGGGAGCACAGGGATTGCTAGCAAGGGCCAGTTATACAATTCCACTTTCCTCTTCATTCAGCAGGGAGCACAGTGGAATAAGAAAGACAACTCTTTCCAATTTTAATTTAAATTGAAGAGCGTTTGTGTCTCTGGTCAAGTTTTTGCAGCCATTCTCTGTGAGGCAACAATAGTGTGCTGGGCAAGAGGGGCTCTGATTTTCTGGGGTCCTCTCTTCTCTGTGTAAGGACCCTCTGTGGTCATTACTGATAATCTGATTTCTCATAGATCGATCCAATATCAGTATGAAACACCGCTGTATGAGAAACACCGTCATTTAGAAAATGCAATGAGCAGGTCTCCAAGACATTAATTACTGAAAGAGGTTTTAAGTAATTCCATCTCTGATGGTTAGAGTTAATCAGGCACGTGCCTGAGAAATAAATAAATTTCTGAGGGAGGGAATTCATGTTTCTAAAACACCAACCATAGATCATGTGAAGCTTCAGCTTCTTTCACATCTATTACATTCCTGAAGCCAAGTTGCTTCAGTATGTCTGACTCTTTGTGACCCCGTGGACTGCAGCCTGCCAGGCTCCTCTGTCTATGGGATTCTCCAGGCAAGAATACTGGAGCGGGACATTTCCTCCTCCAGGGGTTCTTTCCTCCCAATGAAGGGATCAAACCCGAGTCTTCCACATTGCAGGCAGATTCTTTACTATCTGAGCCACCAGGGGAATTCCATTGTGTTACACAATTGCCCTTAAATTTTACAGATGAACAAGATGAATCTAAAAGAGGTTAAGTGGTGTGCCCAAAACAACATGTTATTTCACGATGGGGCTGATATCTGAATAGGACCTGCTCTGGTTTCAAAGCCTTGATTTTATAATGAGATTATCCTCCTCAAAAGTGGAGAGTGAAGAGGAGCAATGTCTCAACATTTTTATTTTCTATTTTCCCTAAAATGAAGAGCTGCTGAGACAAGGTAACGAGGGATATTGAGCCAGATGAAAACGGATGGAGGGTTTTTGTGTTTCTCAGACTCAGAATGCATTCAGGGGAAGGAATGAGCGTCCCAAACTTAACTCCAGTTTAAGGAGACACCAGAGACTGTCCCTCTGGCAAGGAGCTAAGAGTGACACAGGCCAGAAGACATGTGTGACCTGCATCCAAGGAGCATGATCCTGTCAGACCTGGTGTCTCTGGACAGCAAGAGGCTTCACAGTTTTCTGGACACAGAAGCCATTCCCTGTAGTCTTGGGCATTCAGCCCAGAGGGAGGCTGGGTGATAAAGACTGTGGCAAACAGGGGAATATACTGCTTATGTTCTATATTAGTCTATATTATGTTGCATAAGAAACTATTGCAAAATGTTGGAGCTTAAAACAAGCAGCATTTCTTTAGCTCATAATTCTGTGGGTCAATTGAAAGGCATTCCAGGTCTAAGTTGGTTTGACTGATCTTTCCTGGGATCCCTCAAGCATTTGTCATCACCTGGCGGGTGAGCTGCTGCTGCTGCTAAGTCACTTCAGTCGTGTCCGACTCTGTGCGGCCCCATAGACAGCAGCCCAACAGGCTCCCCTGTCCCTGGGATTCTCCAGGCAAGAATACTGGAGTGGGTTGCCATTTCCTTCTCCATTGTGTGAAAGTGAAAAGTGAAAGTGAAGTCGCTCAGTCGCGTCCAACTCCTAGTGACCCCATGGACTGCAGCCCACCAGTAGCTGAAAAATGAAGGATAACTGTGCTCCCATATCTGGCAGATGGCCAGCTTTGTCCAGATTGACAGAGGTGACTCTACCTTATGTCATTCTTTATTCAGCAGGTTAGTCCAGGCTGTTTCTCCTGATGAATAAGCTAGGGTACTAGGATCAGCAACAAAGGGCACGTTTCAGTGGACAAGTTTCCCCCGAAAGACGCCATCTCACAAAACTATAGTGCAATATCACAACCAGGACATCAACACTGACACAATCAAGACAGGACCTTTCATCACCCCTCTTATTGCTCTTTTCATAGCCATGCCTCCTGCTCTCCTGCTCCTGATTCTTCCTTAACTCTTCGCAGTTATTGGTCTGTTTTCCATTTTGATCATCTTGTCATTTCAAGAATGTTATGTAAATGAAATCACAGAGTTTATAAGCTTTGCTTGAGATTCATCCAGGTTGTTGCAGGTAGCAATAGATATCTCCTTTTATTGCTGAGTAGGATTTGTGATGCTGCGTCCCTGGCGGCTCAGTGGTTAAGAATCTGTCTGCAATGCAGGAGGTGTGGGTTCTATCCCTGGGGCAGGAAGATCCTCGGGAGGAGGCAATGGTTACCCACTCCAGTTTTCTTGCCTGGGAAATCCATGGACAGAGGATCCTGGCCTGTTAAAGTCCATGGGGTCGCAAAAGAGTCTGACACAACTTAGCGACTGAACATATACACAAGCACCACGCGGGATTTAGGATACTGCAGTTTAACCCTTTACCCATTAAAAGACCTCTAGGTTGATTCCAGATTTGGGATACTCTGAATAAGGCTGCCGTAAACTTTTGTGCATGGGTTTTCATTTCGCTGGATTATATGCTAACGAGTGTAATTGTCGAATCATATGCTATTTTCATGTTTTCTTTTTAAAGAACATTTCAAAATGTTTTCCAGAATGGATGTACCATTTTACATTCCACCATCAATATGTAAGGAATCCCATTTCCCCACATCCTCATTAGCATTTCATGCTGTCTGAAAGGTTAGTAGTGATGTGTTATTTTAGTATTAACTTGCATTTTCAACATAGTCAACAATATTGAATATCTTTTCCAGTGCTTATTTTCCATTTACATATCATCTTGGGCGAAATGTCTCTTCATGTCTTTTGTCAATATTTTAATTGGATTTTTTTAACCTGCTGAATTTTGAGAGTTCCTTAGGTAGTCTATGTACTAGGCATTGTCTGTTACGTGTTTGGCAAATGTATTCTAGTCTGAAGCTTATCTTTTCATCTTCTTCCCAAGATCTTGTATAGAGCAAATGTTTTTAACTTTGATGGTTTAAAAAAGTATCTGTCTTTTGGTATCATGCATAAGAACTCTTTACCAAGTGCTAGGTTCTGAAAATTCTTTTCTGTTTCTTTCCATATTGTTTCCTACTAAAAGTGTGGCTTTATGTTTATATATATGATCCATTTTGAGTTAATTTTTATATCATTTGGGGATTTAGGTCAAGGTTTTATTCTTGGTCTATGGATATCCAATTGCATCACTTGTTGAAGATATTATTCTTCCTCCATTAAATTAATTTTGTACCTCCTTTTTTTTTTTTAAGAAAGGCTGTTGGCTGTACTTGTATTGTGCAATTTCTGAGTTTTCTTATTTTATTGCAATGACATATTTATGTCTATCTCTCTGCCAATACCACATTCTTTATTACTGTAGCTATATAATATAATAGGTCTAGAAGCCAGGTATATTTCTTCCTCTATTTTTATTATCCTTTTCAGAATTGTTTTAATTATTCTATTTTTTTTTTTTTCCACATACACTTAAAAATACTTATTCTATTAAGTATTGGAGAAGGAAATGGCAACCCACTCCAGTATTCTTGCCTGGAGAATCCCAGGGACGGGGGAGCCTGGTGGGCTGCCGTCTATGGGGTTACACAGAGTCGGACACAACTGAAGTGACTTAGCAGCAGCAGCATTCTATTAAACATCTTGCTGAGATTTTTATTATAACTTTTAAGACTATAATAACTTGGAGAAAATTAACATCTTTATTTTGTTGAATCTGTCAATCTATACACACAATGTGATTCATCATTTGTTTAGAACTTCTTTGATCAACATTTTGTAGTTTTCAGTATACATGTTTTGTTAGATTTACACTGAAGAAATTCATTTTATGAGCAATTATAAACTGCATTGTGTTTTTAATTTCAGTGTCCAAGGGTTCATTCAGTTCAGTTCAGTCAGTCAGTTGTGTCTGACTCTTTGTGACCCCATGAACTGCAACACGCCAGGCCTTCCTGTCCATCACCAACTCTCAGAGTTCACTCAAACTCATGTCCATTGAGTCAGTGATGCCATCCAGCCATCTCATCCTCTGTCATCCCCTCCTCCTCCTGCCCCCGATCCCTCCCAGAATCAGAGTCTTTTCCAATGAGTCAACTCTTCGCATGAGGTGGCCAAAGTA
>SJYX01002076.1:253513-265627 GCA_006410675.1 Oreotragus oreotragus
GACTCTGTGTGACCCCATAGACGGCATCCCACCAGGCTCCCCCATCCCTGGGATTCTCCAGGCAAGAATACTGGAGTGGGTTGCCATTTCCTTCTCCAATGCATGAAAGAGAAAAGTGAAAGTGAAGTCGCTCAGTCTGTCCAACTGTTAGCGACCCCATGGACTGCAGCCCACCAGGCTACTCCGTCCATTGGATTCTCCAGAACAAACAAACAAACAAAAAACAAAATGTGAAGAGATTAGAAAGGTTGCATACTTCCAAGGATGCTCAAACAGCATTTTAGTGATAGAAGTTTGAGAGGGAAACTTTATGAGAGTTTTCTGAAGATAGTCTTAGATACCTATAAGTGCTGCAATAATTCTTATCCTGAGCTTAAATGAATAAATGCTGACATACTTCTCTGAGATATAAGAATCAGAGTAAACTTACAAATAAAAATCCTTCATCTTATTCCTCTTGACCACTTACTTGCCCTGTTCAGGCCAGTATTAAAGCAAATACATCTTTTTCTAGCATCTCAAGTAATGGCAAATCTTTCATCCAACCAATAAATGCTAACATGCTTGAAATGAATAACTACAGAATATCTGAAGCGTAGCCCTCTCTTTCTGAAGATAGATATTATTTACAACTCTTACAATTCTTCTACAGTTATGGGGATATCAAAATTGTGAGAATGACAATCATTAAATTCACTCTTCATAAATATGTGCAGACTGATTGCTATCACCTGGAATCATCGGTATATATGTGGGATGTGAGAACTGCCTCTTCTTTCAAAGACCCATTGGCAGTGGGGATCCTATGACAGAGGTGCCTTAGGAAGACACAGAAAAGAAAACGAACTCTCAGGACTGGGAGATGAAAAGGGCCCTAGAGATTATGTTTATTCATTGATTGCTTCATGTATTAGCATGCTCAGTCATAGTAGGCATCATGAAACACAGTGGACAGATTGGATGCTGGATTCATGCAGACAATCTTCACATCTGACTCTGACTTCTTGTTTATACTGCTTATCCTCTCTGAACTTGGGTTTTCTCATATGCAAAATGGATTTTCTTAAAGGATGAAACTCTCATCATTATGAAATTATCTTCTTTTCCCTGGTTGTATTCTTTGTGATTCTTTGAATTCGACTTTGATATCAATACAGCCACATCTGCTTCCTTTTAGGCTTCAAGTTTGCATATCTATCTATTTCCATCATTCTATTTTCAATCTGTCTATGCCTTAGTTGAAGTGTGTCTTCTAAATAGCATATAGTTGAGTCTTGCTTTTTATTCATTTTGAAAATTTTTACATTAAATAGAGCATTCAGACTGTTTAGATTTAATGTAACTACTGTATGGTTGGAGTTATATTTACCATCACCTAACATCATCTAGCGGGGAAGGCAACGGCACCCCACCCCAGTACTCTTGCCTGGAAAATCCAATGGACGGAGTAGCCTGGTGGGCTGCAGTCCATGAGGTGGCTAACATTCGGACAGACTGAGCGACTTCACTTTCACTTTTCTCTTTCATGCATTGGAGAAGGAAATGGCAACCCACTCCAGTATTCTTGCCTGGAGAATCCCAGGGATGGGGGAGCCTGATGGGCTGCCGTCTATGGGGTCACACAGAGTCGGACACGACTGAAGTGATTTAGCAGCAGCAGCAGCAGCAACATCATCTAGATAATCTACCATCATCGATCACATTTTGCATTCTGTTAGCCACTCTTTTTTTTTCCCCCTTTTCTTCTTGTTTTTTATACTTTTCAGTCTTCCATTGGGTTAACTATTTATTTATTTAGAATTTATTCTATCACCTTTACTTTTTTAAAGACTGAATAGGGTTTTGGGGTTTGTTTTTTGGTTTTTTCTCTTTTGAGTTGCTTAACCCAGTGGTTAGGATGTAACATGATATTAATAGCTATTTCATAATCATAAACATTTCACACAACATAATGAATAATCTACTATTGCTGACATTGTTTATTGTTGATGAGTGGAACACTGATTTTTGATTCATTGTTGAAAATGAATGGAACATTATTTTTGCACTAGAAGGGACTAATGATTTAATGGGGAAGCATAATATATAGACTACCTACAATGACATATATCAAAATGGAAGTATATTGACAAGTATATTCAAGAAAGCATTGAAACACAGGTTAGGTAGGATTTGGAGAGGAAAGATGAGAGAAATTTTCCAGGTGACATATTGGGAAGAAGGATGGCGTATTTGCAAATGTTCTTGTCCAGAAAGGAAAAGGTCATGTTAGCAAACTCTACTGTAACTAGACTTAAATGTGACATATATGTGCATGTGTGGAGAAGGGGCATAAAAATGGCAGATTACAGATCACAGAGTGTTCTAAGATCAGTCTAAAGAATCTGAATATCGTTTTAGTGGTGATGAGGAGTTACTGGAGGATTTTAAATCATTTGGGTGCTATGACCTGATACACATTTACAAAGTTACCCTGGGTCAGGAAGATCCCCTGGAGGAGGACATGGCCACCCACTCCAGTATTCTTGCTTGGAGAACCCCCATGGGCAGAGGAGTCTGGCGGACTGCAGTCCGTGAGGTCACAAAGAGTCAGATAGGACTGAGTGATTGAGCACAGAACACACAGCATACTGGTGGTTGTTTAATGGATGTTGATTGGAAGGAAAGAAGCATGAAGGCAGAGAAGTCACACTCTATTTTGCATGTAAAGGAAATGAGACTCAAAAAACTGATGTAATTTACTCAAGTCCCACATTATTAAAAGGTGAGCCTGACATAGATAATCCTGCCCCAATACACTTTAATACAGTTATCTGGTAATTTTATAAATTACATATTACATGCTCATATAATAAATGCTTTTGATAATGTTAAAGGTAGTAATATAAAATGGTTGCTTCACAATACAGGTGCACTGATATTTGCAGTCAAAACTACACTGACCTGAGTGGGAGAAATGTCTTATATATGTATGTATTAATACGTAAGTCCTAAAGGGAAGAAGGAAAAATGATGGAGTCATTGAAGTTATCCAGTGGCTGGTTTAAGAGGACAAACTTTCTGTTCCAAACTGAACTGTGTATAACAAATACATTTTTAACACACACATTGTGTCAGCCAAGTCATCTTAACAGCTTTTTGCCCCTCTTCCATCTTCAGCTAGATATATGACTGACTGGAGACATTTGATTGACAGATGTAACAGTTTAAATATAAACACTTATTAAACCTGCAAGAGTATCTTAAGAAAAGAACGTGATGGAGATAGACATACAATGTACATGGCTGATTTCTATGCCCATAGCCTTGTAGCTCAAAGTGGCAGAAGCAATGAATCAATTGGAAGGCTGTGAAAATGGTTCCAAAGATAGCTTCTCCACACTCTTTAAATCAGCAGCTCCCTGTAAGTAAGCAGTGCTAAAGGATTATGCAAAGGCTTAATGCTTTCTTGCCCCTTATAGTATTTTAACTTAGATTCAATTCTCTCTCTCTCTCTTTTTTTTTTTTTTAAGAGACCTTTGATGGCTTAAGGAGGCTGCCGTACTCTGTCCTATGACTTTTTTTTTTTTAGAGACCTCTGATGGCTTAAGGAGGCTGCCGTACTCTGTCCTATGACTCCGGCTGCACCTTGACCTTGTAGGATGACTCAAACACCTGAGTCATCAATTTCTAAATGAGTCAATGGGCAAACAACAAGCAGTCCTGGCAGTGAGACCGAATGTCCCCGGTGTCAGCGGAGATCATGTGTGAGATAGGAACTCTCACACCAGCCCAGGAGCACGTTAGGGATTTTTCTGATACTGAGAGGACTCCTGGTCTCTTGCCCTGCTGCTCACTGACTGATATATCACCAATGAATCCATACATCTCCTCCCCGTTGTCTTTTAGCACAAATTCCACTGTTTAAAAAACAAACAAAACATTTTTAGGCTTGACCTTTCAAATAAAGTCAATATTTTTGGGCCGGGCAGTGAGGGGTCGGATTAAGAACTCTGGTCTATGGCCTGCTTCTTCCCTCAGGAAATCTCTCTGACCCAGAGCTCACATGCTAACAGTGGGGGAAATGGAATATTATTCTCTAGGTAACAATCCTGCTTTAGGAGCTGAGAATCCATGGATGGGTGGTCTGCAGTCTGGGTCTCCTCAGCTTTCCTAATTTGGGGTGGCACCACCAGCCCAGGAGATGAAGAAAGGGCCTTGGGTATTCTTAGCTATGCCAGACCCAAGGAGCCCTGTCTTATGAGGGAGGTTTGGGCAGATGAAGGGAGCCCCCAGCTCAGGGCTGCACTCACCAGGACCGTAATCTCAACAGCAGGTATCTGGGGCAGGCTGCAAATGCTGACATTCTGCCCTTCCCAAGGAGGTGGCCTTCTGACTGGGAGCTGGAGGAAGGGCTCTCCCCACTTTTGGCTGTACCAATCTGGTTGTACCAGGCAACCTGTGATGGCTGTTTTGTCTTGCTCTCTGTCTATCGCTTGCTGGACCAGTCCCTAGTCACCTGACTGATCTTCCTTTTTAGTCTTAAACCCTAGGTGGTAAGTGAGTAAATGCCTAGGTACTTGCCCCTGGCCCCTGCTAGTGATTGTTCTAATGTTAAAATCAGAACTATCTCCACTATAGTAGTTTATCAAAGGGACAATGAGGGATATGCCCCTTTGCTTGGTTTCCCTGGCAACAGATGAGCCAACTGGATGTCAATTTCCCCTATAACTAATAATCTCCTTCTTTCCCTGGGAGTCAAGACTATTACCATGTCCTACTCACTGTCTGCTCCAGGACCTTGTTTCAGATATATTTAAGATCCTTCCATCCATTAAACAATTGATGTCTCTGTTGCTCACTCAAGGCTCTTTCTTTAGTCTTGAGGCTGGGCAAGTATAGGATTTAAAGTCCAGTAGGCTTCTTTTTGGAGAAGGCAACGGCAACCCACTCCAGTACTCCTNCATGTCCTACTCACTGTCTGCTCCAGGATCTTGTTTCAGATATATTTAAGATCCTTCCATCCATTAAACAATTGATGTCTCTGTTGCTCACTCAAGGCTCTTTCTTTAGTCTTGAGGCTGGGCAAGTATAGGATTTAAAGTCCAGTAGGATTCTTTTTGGAGAAGGCAACGGCAACCCACTCCAGTACTCCTGCCCGGGAAATCCCATGGACAGAGGAGGCTCGTAGGCTGCATTCCCTGGGGTCGCTTGAGTTGGACATGACTGAGTGACTTCACTTTCACTTTCACTTTCATGCATTGGAGAAGGAAATGCTAACCCACTCCAGTGTTCTTGCTTGGAGAATCCCAGAGGGGAGCCTGGTGGGCTGCCATCTATGGGGTCGCACAGAGTCGGACACGACTGAAGCGACTCAGCAGCATGGTAAGTGAGTAAATGCCTAGGTACTTGCCCCTGGCCCCTGCTAGTGATTGTTCTAATGTTAAAATCAGAACTATCTCCACTATAGTAGTTTATCAAAGGGACAATGAGGGACATGCCCCTTTGCTTGGTTTCCCTGGCAACAGATGAGCCAACTGGATGTCAATTTCCCCTATAACTAATAATCTCCTTCTTTCCCTGGGAGTCAAGACTATTACCATGTCCTACTCACTGTCTGCTCCAGGACCTTGTTTCAGATATATTTAAGATCCTTCCATCCATTAAACAATTGATGTCTCTGTTGCTCACTCAAGGCTCTTTCTTTAGTCTTGAGGCTGGGCAAGTATAGGATTTAAAGTCCAGTAGGCTTCTTTTTGGAGAAGGCAATGGCAACCCACTCCAGTACTCTTGCCTGGGAAATCCCATGGACAGAGGAGGCTTGTAGGCTGCAGTCCCTGGGGTCGCTTGAGTTGGACATGACTGAGCGACTTCACTTTCATGCATTGGAGAAGGAAATGCTAACCCACTCCAGTGTTCTTTCTTGGAGAATCCCAGAGACAGGGGAGCCTGGTGGGCTGCCATCTATGGGGTCGCACAGAGTCGGACACGACTGAAGCGACTCAGCAGCAGCAGCAGGATTGTTTTGCTGAGAATTTACTTTTATTTTCGGTTTGAAGGATTTGTTAACAAAAGAAACTATTTGTCACCCACAGAATAAACAGTTTCGATATTTAATAGATGATTATTTAACTTAATTTCAATATACAATCATTGAAAGAAAAAAGAAAGAGGAACAATAGAAAAGAGTAATAGCACATATATCACCAAACTGGGCTGACCAACATCCAGATTAAACAGCGCTAAGCTGGATGGCATCACCGACTCGATGGACATGAGTTTGGGTGAACTCCGGGAGTTGGTGATGGACAGGGAGGCCTGGCGTGCTGCAATTCATGGGGTCGCAAAGAGTCGGACGCGACTGAGCAACTGAACTGAACTGAAGTCACTTGTTAACAGCAATCTGGTGCTCCAGTTGGGAAAACCCTGGGCAGTGCTTCCACTCCATGGATGAGACTTCAAATTGCAATTTCGTGTGTCCCCACTTATAATCCCAGGCTGCAAACATATCATCATCAGTTTGTGTGCAGAATTCAACTCTGGTTTCACTTTAACCTTTTTCAATGCTGTCTGTTTTATCTTGCGAGTCATAACATTTTGTTAAACCCCAAGCAGCTGGCTAGAATACTGGAGTGGTTTGCCATGCCCGCCTTCAGGGAATCTTCCCAACCCAGAGATCGAACACGCATCTCTTCTATCTCCTGCACTGGCAGGCAAGCTCTTTACCACTAGCGCTACCTGGTATAAAATATTATCGACTGAAATAAAAATGCACAATCTAAAAGTTGAGAATTGTGTTTTATTTGGCAGACAAAGCTGAGGACAGAAGCCCAGAAGGCAGCCTCTCAGATGCTTTAAGGGACTGCTCCAAAGAGACAAGGGAAGAGCCAGGATATATGAGGGAATTTGCAACAAAAATCAGGTAGTTGGAACATCAAAAGATTATGATAATTAAAGAAAATCAGATATCTCAAGTTAAGAATTGTGTTTTATTTGGCAGACAAAGCTGAGGACAGAAGCCCAGAAGGCAGCCTCTCAGATGCTTTAAGGGACTGCTCCAAAGAGACAAGGGAAGAGCCAGGATATATGAGGGAATTTGCAACAAAAATCAGGTAGTTGGAACATCAAAAGATTATGATAATTAAAGAAAATCAGATATCTCAAGTTAATGAATTTAGTGCTTTTCTGTGTATGGGAAGATGCAAGAGTCTGGGCTCTTTGAAGTCCTTTGATATGCACCTTAGCTATCTGGGGCTTGTATCCTGTTTTTTCCCAGCCTAAGTCCCCTAAGGGTGCACTGCTGGGGCAATGGTGCT
The DNA here is from genome assembly GCA_006410675.1 of Oreotragus oreotragus. Lineage (NCBI taxonomy): Eukaryota > Metazoa > Chordata > Mammalia > Artiodactyla > Bovidae > Oreotragus > Oreotragus oreotragus. The sequence continues at coordinate 260,809 of SJYX01002076.1, forward strand.
AATGGCTTGGGCCACAGCTATCCTTTGTTTGCAGACATGGAAGACAACACTTTTTCATCTAAACTATATAAACATTTCTGAAGAAATATAGTTGAACTGGCAGCTCTGAGGTGCTCCTTTCCCTTGGAGGAAACAAGTCCATGGCTTTATTCAACATCTCACATTTTGTTTCCTCACTCACTTGTTTAACAAAGAGCTAATGAGGCAACCCAATCCAGTATTCTTGCCTGCAGAATTCCCATGGACAGAGGAGCCTGGTGGGCTGCAGTCCAGAGGATCACAAAGAGTTGGACATAAAGTGACCTAGCACACACATACTCAGTGAGCACTTTGCTAAGGCTGATAATAAGCCAAGCTCTGAGCTTAAGGCACTAATTACAGTTGGCTTCCCCAGTGGCTCAGCAGTAAAGAATGCACCTGCAGTGCAGGAGACATGGGGTCAACTGCTGGGCTGGGACCATCTGCTGGAAGAGGGCATGGCAACCCACTCCAGTATTGTTGCCTGGGAAACCCCATGGACAGAGGAGCCAGGCAGGCTATATAGTCCATGACCCAAAGCTACTAAGCACGCACACAGTGGGAACCCTGAAGAAGAAGCCAGTGAATGCAGAAAGGTGTGGGAAGTACAATGATGAAGGTCAATCTCAAGAACACTAGATGGCTCAGGGGAGGGAGCTGTCGCTTCCTGGCAGAGAACTTGCCCAAATCCTTTGATTTCTAATTCAGTGCTCTTTTACTAAACTACAAACAGAACACTGGAGGGGAGAGGGTTCTTGAGGAATTCCCTAGAGTTTATATTGAATCATAATCTTGTTAAACACATCAGACATCACATTATGCACTGCTACAGTAAACTATTAAAATTTCCTGTGGTTATAAATAAAAAATGGTGTTGTTTTTACTTCTATAAATTTAACTCTGCCTTCTGAAATAAATATAATTACATTTATTGGCACACTTAGAATGGGTAACCTTGTGAAAATTATTCCTATGTGTTAAGAGAGACAGCAGGGGAAAGAAGCTAAGGGGAAGAACACACACGATATTATCATAACAATTGGAAAATGATTTTCATATTTACTAGTGAAACGGTCTGAAAGCATGTTCTAAAAATCTTTCTTCACAGCATTTTGATCATTACCTACGTAGCTGAACCCCTCCTAAGTGTTACTGTCCTATAAATTTGAATCAGAGAAATATCATAAAAATGAAAACACATTCAGTACAAAACAAGGGCAATCTTTATGCTGTTTTATAAATTTTTTCTATTTTACAAAATCTTGGTCTATAAATTGTTTTATTTCCATTGTATATCTATTAATCTTACTTGACCTTTTTCTTTTGAAATATTTCAAAAGAAATGTATTGTATATATACAATAATATGTATATATTGTATTGTATATATACAACAATATGTATATATTGTATTGTATATATACAATAATATGTATATTAGTTCTGTGACATTTGAATTAATGCTTATAGTCATTTTAATTTTATTGTGAATTAGGAGGAAAAAAATGATTATTATTTCGAAAAAGACAAGAGTATATCTTTTGTCACATTTTCTTTTTTCTTTACAAGAAATTGTCTATGGAGAAAAATGTATGTGCATTCTGCCTTTCAACTGTATCTAAGGATAAGTTCTAAAATCTATTGAAATAGAACTGTAGTTTATATTCTTGCTAACTGGTATAAGTAATACCCACTGAATGTGGGTATTTCCTAGGGCTGCCGTTAAAAAGTATCTCAAACTATGTGCTTTGAAACAACAGAAGTGGACTGTCTCAAAATTCTGGAAGCTAGATATAAAAAACTCAAAGGGTCAGTAGAGTTGCTTTTTTCTGAGGGATTTCAGAAAGAGTCTGCTCCATGCCTGTCCCCCGTCATCTGTCCATGTCTCCTAATACTTGGTGTTCCTTGACTGATAGATGCATTTCTGCCTGCTGCATGTGGCTTTCAGAAAGCAAGATGTCTGCTTCCAGGATACAGTGGTGGGCATGCACAGGATAGATAATCCCATTCTAAAAGGGAGAAATTCCAAGGGAAAAAGGCATCCAGGGTCTAAAGCAAGCTTGCAATTCAGCAGGGCAAAATTCCATTAGACTCCAAGACCTAAGAATGGTTCTGTGTGACTTGATGCTCTGTCCCCCGACTCGGCTGGAGTGGCCCTGCTCCCACTGGCTCTGGGTTGCCCTGCCCTCTAGAGACTAGGAGTTCTCCTTGGGCCAGGTCTTTGCAGTGGTGATTCTGTCCCAGGAGTCATTCCTTCTTCATTTCATTTCATCTCATCTTCATCCTTCTCAGTCTAGACACGCAGTATTTCTGCTGGTAGAAAATTCTCAAAACTTTCTTGGTCTTCTTTGTATATTGAGGGGCTCACAGCATAAAACAAGTGGTCCCTACAGAGCCTTCTCAGAGAACCACACCTTTATTTGTAGTTACTGCTGAGATGGCTGATTGGAGGTTGATTGGATCAAGGTACCTAATCTCTCTAGCAAATGGTTGTCCAGCTGCAACCTTGACCCTGTCTCCAGAGTAAGTATCTGGGTATTCCAAATCATTAAGCACTGGTTCCTTTCTACTTAGCAATTCTCCTTTGATTTATCATCAGCAAGGAGAAACATTTCTTCTACTCTTTGCTTGGAAATTGATAGGGCCCAGATGGGGTCTCATTGATAAGATGGCTTGTTATGTTGACCTCACAAATGAAGAATAAAATCACAGTGAGACTGACCAAATTGCCCAAATGGCATCCTGTTATCTCACTGGCATTTATCTTCTCAAAGCTGCAAGACCACCAGATTTCAGACCTCTGCTACGTGACCATCCCTTCAGATAATTTTTCATTGGTGGGGTATAAGAAGGACTCCATCAGAAAAGGAGAACACTGGTTCTCCTTAAGAGCCAGTCACCCTCTCTTTTCCCTCTAATAAATTTCCTTTTCCTTGCCTACTACCCGGCTCGATCTCTTTTTCTCTGCACTCGCCTTACAGAAATATCTTCAGCTACATTTATAAGTTCATCACTTGCAAGTTTTATTTTTCAAAAAACAGTAGAACAAAACTAATTCACGTTCTCTGTCACCAGAGAGACAAGAAGGATTCTGTCTCCTCCAGCATCCAATAGCATGTTCCTCAGTTCAATCTCAGACCTCACCAGGGCCATCTTTATGTACATATTTCTATCAGCAATCTTTTCAAGCAATGTAGGCTTTTTGTATCAAGCCCTTCAAAATTCCTCCAGCCTCTAACCATTACTGTATTTCAAAGCCATTTCCACATCTTCAGGTATTTGTTATAACACCACCCTACTTCTTGACACCAAAATCTGTAAATTCAGCTCAGTTCAGTCTGAATTGAATTCATTTCAGTCTCAGTTCAGTTGCTTAGTCATGTCCAACTCTCTGTGACCCCATGGACTGCAGCATGCCAGGCTTCCCTGTCCATCACCAACTCCTGGAACTTCCTCTAAGTCATGTCCGTAGAGTCAGTGATATCATCCAACCATCTCATCCTCTGTTGTCTCCTTCTCCTCCTGCTTTCGATCTTTCCCAGCATCAGGTTCTTTTCCAATGAGTCGGTTCTTCGTATCATATGGCCAAAGTATTGGAGTTTCAGCTTCAGCATCAGTCTTTCCAATTAATATTCAGGACCGAATTCCTTTAGGATGGACTGGTTGGATCCCATTGCAGTCCAAGGAGCTCTCAAGAGTCTTCTCCAGTACCACAGTTCAAAAGCATCAATTCTTTGGCACTCAGCTTTCTTTATAGTCCAACTCTCACATCCATACATGACTACTGGAAAAACCATAGCTTTGACTAAATGGACCTTTGTTGGCAAAGTAATGTCTCTGCTTTTGAATACGCTGTCTAGGTTGGTCATAAGTTTTCTTCCAAGCAGTAAGTGTCTTTCAATTTCATGGCTGCAGTCACCATCTGCAGTAATTTTGGAGCCCAAGAAAACAAAGTCTGTGACTGTTTCCACTGTTTCCCCATCTATTTGCCATGAAGTGATGGGACCAGATGCCATGATCTTAGTTTTCTGAATGTTGAGTTTTAAGCCAATTTTTTCACTCTCTTCTTTCACTTTCATCTAGAGGCTTTTTAATTCTTCTTCATCTTCTGCCATAAGGGTGGTGTCATCTGCATGTCTGAGGTTCTTGATATTTCTCCCAGCTATTTTGATTCCAGCTTATGCTTCATCCAGCCCAGCATTTTGCACATAAGTCAAATAAGCAGGGTGACAAGATACAGCCTTGATGTACTCCTTTTTCTATTTGAAACCAGTTGTTGTTCCATGTCCAGTTCTAACTTTGCTTCTTGACCTGCATACAGATTTCTCAGGAGGCAGGTCAGGTGATCTGGTATTCCCATCTATTTTAGAATTTCCCACAGTTTGTTGTGATCCACACACTCAGAGGCTTTGGTAGAGTCAATAAAGCAGAAGCAGATGTCTTCTGAAACTCTCGCTTTTTCAATGATCCAGTGGATGTTGGCAATTTTATCTCTGGTTCCTCTGCTTTTTCTAAATCCAGCTTGAACATCTGGAAGTTCTTGATTTATGTACTGTTGAAGCCTGGCTTGGAGAATTTTGAGCATTAGTTTGCTAGCATGTGAGTGCAATTGTGTGGTAGTTTGAACATTTTTGGCATTGCCTTTCTTTGGGATTGGAATGAAAACTGACCTTTTCCCGTCCTGTGGCCACTGCTGAGTTTTCCAAATTTTCTGGCATATTGAGTGCAGCACTTTCACAGCATCATCTTTCAGGATTTGAAACAGCTCAACTGGAATTCCATCACCTCCACTAGCTTTGTTC
>SJYX01002076.1:265791-294610 GCA_006410675.1 Oreotragus oreotragus
TTGCTTAGTCATGTCCAACTCTCTGTGACCCCATGGACTGCAGCATGCCAGGCTTCCCTGTCCATCACCAACTCCTGGAACTTCCTCTAAGTCATGTCCGTAGAGTCAGTGATATCATCCAACCATCTCATCCTCTGTTGTCTCCTTCTCCTCCTGCTTTCGATCTTTCCCAGCATCAGGTTCTTTTCCAATGAGTCGGTTCTTCGTATCATATGGCCAAAGTATTGGAGTTTCAGCTTCAGCATCAGTCTTTCCAATTAATATTCAGGACCGAATTCCTTTAGGATGGACTGGTTGGATCCCATTGCAGTCCAAGGAGCTCTCAAGAGTCTTCTCCAGTACCACAGTTCAAAAGCATCAATTCTTTGGCACTCAGCTTTCTTTATAGTCCAACTCTCACATCCATACATGACTACTGGAAAAACCATAGCTTTGACTAAATGGACCTTTGTTGGCAAAGTAATGTCTCTGCTTTTGAATACGCTGTCTAGGTTGGTCATAAGTTTTCTTCCAAGCAGTAAGTGTCTTTCAATTTCATGGCTGCAGTCACCATCTGCAGTAATTTTGGAGCCCAAGAAAACAAAGTCTGTGACTGTTTCCACTGTTTCCCCATCTATTTGCCATGAAGTGATGGGACCAGATGCCATGATCTTAGTTTTCTGAATGTTGAGTTTTAAGCCAATTTTTTCACTCTCTTCTTTCACTTTCATCTAGAGGCTTTTTAATTCTTCTTCATCTTCTGCCATAAGGGTGGTGTCATCTGCATGTCTGAGGTTCTTGATATTTCTCCCAGCTATTTTGATTCCAGCTTATGCTTCATCCAGCCCAGCATTTTGCACATAAGTCAAATAAGCAGGGTGACAAGATACAGCCTTGATGTACTCCTTTTTCTATTTGAAACCAGTTGTTGTTCCATGTCCAGTTCTAACTTTGCTTCTTGACCTGCATACAGATTTCTCAGGAGGCAGGTCAGGTGATCTGGTATTCCCATCTATTTTAGAATTTCCCACAGTTTGTTGTGATCCACACACTCAGAGGCTTTGGTAGAGTCAATAAAGCAGAAGCAGATGTCTTCTGAAACTCTCGCTTTTTCAATGATCCAGTGGATGTTGGCAATTTTATCTCTGGTTCCTCTGCTTTTTCTAAATCCAGCTTGAACATCTGGAAGTTCTTAATTTATGTACTGTTGAAGCCTGGCTTGGAGAATTTTGAGCATTAGTTTGCTAGCATGTGAGTGCAATTGTGTGGTAGTTTGAACATTTTTGGCATTGCCTTTCTTTGGGATTGGAATGAAAACTGACCTTTTCCCAAAATCCGCAAATTGGGTGTATTAAAATAACACAGTTTTGGATGCTAGAAGTCTGAGATTAAGGTGTAAGTGAAGGTTGGTTCCTTTGGAGGACTCTGAGGGGAAATTGGTTCCATGACTGTCTCGCAGCTTCTGATGATGCCTGCAGTCCTTGGTACCCCTGACTTATAGCTAAACCACTCTAGTCTCTAACTGCATCTTCACAGCATTCTTCTGTATCTCTGTCTTCACATGGCCATCTTCTTCTGAGGTCAGTCCTATTAGATTAGGGACCCACCTTATTGCCACTGGACCACCAGGAAGTCCCCAATAGCATACATTTGGGGGTACAAACTCAGCAGTTTTAGATAGGAACATATGTTTTTATCACCATCTTTTCTTTTTGCACTAATAAAAGCTGTCCATAGAGAAAGAGTTACAGGCAAAGTGACCTTGTACTATTTCAAGAATGGATTGTAAAATCTGTTAACAAAACAGAACAAAACAACAACCGCAGTTCTTTTCTTGCTAAATGATAGAAGTGGATTCAAACGGGCATTTATTTCAATACCTTTCTGAAATCTTACAGAAATGATAGGAAAGGGATAAAATAAAATAGAAATAGTGTACGATAAAGATATAGAAGAGGAAGCAAGAGCCGTAGCATTCAGAAGCCTGGAGGGGAGACAGAGGAGCAACTGTGGACTTAGCAGACCTGGGAAAGCTGAATCCTGACTTCACGGTGTAGATGGCCAGAGGCGCCTGCCCCACTGCATATACACACAGACCCTGCCTATTGGAGGTTTCAAGAAGGCCTAAGAGTCCAGGAGCAGGCAGACTGACAACGGGAGGACTGACTGAAAGTCTAGATAAAAACAGGCACCTGGATCCCTTCCCTGATCATGCTCACCTGGGCACCCAGTTCCTGATCTCAGCAGAGGGCTGGGGCTTATTGGCTGGAAAGCTGAAAGAAGAGGGACCGTGGTCTTGGGGAATGCAACATGTCCTTGAGTGTCAAGGGATAGAATAAAATCATGGGGTTGAAATGATAGTCAGAAAAAATACTGGAAAGCCAACTTATATCCCTTACCAAGAGAGAATTTCTCTCTGGAGAAACTAAAAATGCAGTCCAAGGGAATCTCCAACACCACAGTACAAAAGCATCAGTTCTTCAGCACTCATTCTAATTGAAATAAGCTAGACACAGAAAAACAAATATTGAATGATCTCATATGTGAAACCTAAAATAAAAGCAAACTCGCTGAAAAAGAAATCAAACTTTTGGTTACCAGAGGTGGAATGTAGGGGGATGAAGAATTGGAGGAAGGTGGTGAAAAGATGTAATATTCCAGGTATAAGGTAAATAATACTAGAAATGCAGACGCACATTAGAGATATTGTGTGTTCAGTGCTAGAGTACCACAATATAGCAAATATCTCAATAAACCAGATCACACAAATTTTTCATTTCCAAGTGCATATAAAAATTATGTTTATACTATGCTATAGTCTATCAGTGTACAGTAGCATTATGTCTTAAAAAACGTGCATGCTTTAATCAAAAACACTTTATTGCTAAAAAATGCTAACCATCATCTGAGACTTTAGCACATCACAGTAGTAAAATAAAGGTCACTAATCACAGAGTACCATAACAAATATGTAATAATAATGAATGAAAAAATTGAAATATTGTAAGAATTACCAAAATGTGCCACAAAGACATGAAGTGAGCAAATACTGTTGGAAAAATATCATTGATAGATTTGCTCAATCCAGAGTTGCCTTAAACATACAGTTTGTAAAAAAACACAAAATATGTGAAGTACAATTAAGGAAAGCACAACAAACTAAGTATGTCTGTTATGTAGATGATGGCTATAAACACTGATGTATGATTTTTAGGAAAGTTAAACATATTAGGAAAGTTGAGAGTAAATCCTAAGAGTTCTCATCACAAGGAGAACTTTTTTTTAAATTTTATTTTTGTTGGATCTATATGAGATTATGGATACTAACCAAACTTATTTTGGAAGTATTTTCACAATATTTGTAAATCAAAGCCTCAGGCTATATACCTTAAACTTATACAGGGATACATGTCTATTATCAATAAAACTAGAAAAAATTAGTAAGTATTTTGTAAAACATAGAGGTCACTATATCCTAAAGTAAAAACCAGAGAAAAAGGAACATTTAAAGAACAAAAAAACTGCCTAACAAATGGAAGTCACGTATTTTAGGTAACATCATCCCAATATATAATTGTTCTCCAGAACACCAGAAACAAATACAGGATTTCAAAATCCCAAATGTGGGATCTTAGCTCTCTGACCAGGGATTGAATTTGCAACCCCTGCTTTGGAAGGTGAAGTCTTAACCACTGGATCATTAGGGAAGTCCCTATGGATTCATTCTCTGCTGATGGGAGTTGGGGTGTTGAGTGGTCATTCTGGGGAACAATTTACCTGTACTGACCAATTTTCACAGAAGTGTGGATGTACACCTGACCCAGCTCTTTTTGCTTCTATAAAAGCGGATATAAGTATCCATTTCTGTGATATTGGTTAAAGAAAAATGACAAAAATCCACAAGAGTTAGCAGTAACATGGTAACGTAGTTTTTTAAAACTACGTAGATTTTAAAAGAGGATGCTGAGAGAATGAAAGAATATGAGAAATATTTAGAAGCCATGCCACTGGTTGAACTGAGAAGACACACATGCAAAAGGATACATGTTGAAACCATTTGAACACATCAGGGAGGAGTGGAGGAAAGAACTGTGGCAATAAAGGGAATATAAAAATGAACAAATAAAGCCAGAGAAGGGCCCTCCCTCGATTAGTGCTCCTGGTCTAACTGCCGCTTCCCTGAACTCCAGGTAACTCTGCGGCACTTGCCCACTGTCTGTGGTTGAACTTCCTCCTGGATCTTCCACCATCAAGGGAAGAAAGCAGAGACAGCTTCCGCCCACTCTCTGGGCTCTCCACAGCACTACTTCCCAGGTAACTAGTGGAATTTCAATGAACTTCATCACTGGCAGAATTGAGAGTGCCCAGTTTTCATCTTGGTAATACAATTACATAATCTGAGAGCTTAAAAAATGTAAATGGAAAAAATGACACCTCTAGGCACATATGTAAAATCTTTTGTTTCCTAACTTAAGAAAGGACTATCATAGTTTCTGCTTTTAGGGTTATTTGAAATTCAAATGACATTATATATGTAAAATCCTTACCATAATACCTGGTCCAGGGTAAAACTGTGACTACGTAGTAGCTACATTAAGAAAAATTGTTTTGAAGATGGTTAGTTGGAATTCTGAACATATCTTTGCCTAAGAAACAATATTAAAAGTGGAGATAGCCAAATATCCAGGGTAGATCCAAAAAATTAAGAATCTTAAATAATTTGAAATATTACAGTGTTAACTAAACCACTGCTAATCGACTAACATTTATTAAGAGTCTACAGTGTACTATAGTAGGTGACTAATCTCCAGTATGAGACAAAGTGTTTGGACCTGGAGAGTAAGTGTCTCTGACTAGCCCCTGTGTAAGTTACTCTCAAAGTATGGTATGAATACAGTGGTCTCTGCCGTCCATTTGCTGTTAGTGGTCTGTGATTAGAAAAGAATAGTCATTGAGAACAGACATTCAGAAAATTCTACAGAAATTTGATCAGGTGATTTTATACCTATTGAATCTAATAATTTCAAAAATTGGACTTAATTTTTGGTAAATTATTTGTATTGTAATTTACAAAAGTTTTGGCCCATAATGGATGAGGTGTTGGGTGTGAGAATAACATGTCCTCAACACAGACAGACCAGAGACAGTTTGAGATACATGAGTGCAAATTATGTACCTACTTGGGTCACTTGACCAGATCACCTTCATTTATTTTCTTTGCAGAAGTTACCAGTATCTGAAATTGACATGTTTGTTGAATTTTTCTCTTGTCTCCCTCCTTCTATTAGAGGGTGATTTGGGGAAGGGGAGGTCGTCCCTTTCTTAGTTCTAACCATCAAAACATTGTCCAATGTATGCTAGACACTAAACAAATTTTAGTTGACTGAGCAAGTGGATTCAATTGTAAATCTCTGTTAATACAATAACAATTGTTGTCATTCAAGAAGCAGAAATCCTCAAAGCTCTATCCAGGCATGAATTCCCAGCTGTTCCTAGGTGATGAGAGAGGCCAGTGGCTCCCTTTTCCAAACTACAGGATTCAAATCTGTGACTCCAGAAAAAACTTTATGAATAATTAACTCCTTTGAACAACAAGGTTCTACTTTCTGATCAATTACTATGCTAATTATCAACCTTATTTTTAAACTAAAATTTTGATTAGACTCTATATGGTTAATGTATTTGAGTTAAACACTCCATGTGCTTTCGGTAATGAGCTCTATTTTTTCAAAGTATTTCCACTTATTTCAGACCATTTTCTCATCCAGACCGACCTCCTTTGCCCTATTAGTGTGAATTACAGATTATTCACTGTCATGGTTAAAAGAGAGTAAGTTAATTTAGATCCCCGGATGACTAAAGCTGGGAGGATATTTTTAGTGATTCTAATGACTGAATCCTGTGGTTTGCTGCAATGACGGTGTCAGAAGCTTATATTGAAGTTAGAAAAGGGATGATGAAGAGGTGGGTGTTCCAAGGGTTTAGGGGGCTTAGGGGAGAGATGGGAAATAGGGAGGAAAAAAAACCTATTTTCCAATTACATAACAGCAAATGCCATGGCTGTCCTTATAGAAGGTCAGAAACACAGCAACTGAAGCTGTCACGTAATAGACAATTTGATGATAGTAACTAAGAAAACACAAAAGGCAGCTAATCTCCCCCCTACTGATAAAGCTGGCTGAGGTAGATCAATTTAGTCATGGTTGTTGTGAGGAAATTGCACTTGTTTGATGTTTCACAAGCCGATCATGTAGTTTCCTAGGAAACATCCTTTTTCACTTAAATCTAATTCTCCCACGTCCTGGGATCTGATGAGTCACTCCGCCTGGCTTTCCTCTCACTTCCCTCTCACCATTAAAGGGGACTGACCAGCTGGAAATCTACTATTAGCTCTTTGCACCGTGTTCTTCACTTAATTCTTGGGCTTCTTTCTCATAAATCTAACTGCTTCCCTGGTGTGAAGGGCCAGGGGTAATGAAGAAGTGAGTGGGCACATAATAATGTGAGCCAGTGCTGGACAGCAACTTCCATCAATTTCTTGCTTATTAAACTGTATCTCAGCATCTACCTTTAAATGGAAGGCATTGCATGTATAGAGATGTTTTTGACTTGTAACCTGTGGTGGAATTTGATGTCAGTATAATTTTAAATTCCCAGTTATACTTTGCTGTATGATTATGAGAGACAGAAAGGGAGGCACATGCAACTAAGAGAACTTATGAAGATGGTTTTATTCTTATTCAAACCCATTAACAGATACATTGTCACAAAAAATCTAGAACTTCAGGGTAATCAGAATACAATTTTAATTTGTGAAGTGAAGATATATAATATGATTTAATATGGGCTTTCATGGTGGCTTTATAGTAAAGAATCCTCCTGCCAACAGAGGAGACATGGGTTTGATCTGTGGGTTGGGAAGCTCCCCTAGAGAAGGGAATGGTTACCCACTCCAGTATTCTTGCCTAGGGAAACCCAAGGACATAGGAGCCTGGTGGGCTACATTGTATAGGGTCCCAAAGAGTCAGATTTGACTTAGCAATTAAACCACCACTGTCATCATTATTTAATATAATATAATTTGATATGCATGTGTTCATGCTAAGTTGCTTCAGTCATGTCCAACTCTTTGTGACTCCATGGACTATAACCTGCCAGGCTCCTCTGTTCATGGGATTCTCCAGACAAGAATACTGGAGTGGGTTGCCGTGCCCTCCTCCAGGGGGATCATTTAATATAGATTAAATAAAAGTATGCAATAGATAAACATATATTTAATATATATAATACATAAATAAGTATATAATTATATATAATATATTTAATTTTTATAGGTATGTAAATTAAAGTAGCATGCTCACCCCTCTGAAATACACAGTTAATGCGGCTCACATATTATTTTTTTAATCACTCCCTATTTTATTTTCTTTTTCTGGCTACATCACATGGTATGAGGCAATCTTAGTTCCCCCAATCAGGGATCAAATCTTTGCCTCTGCAGTAGAAGCATCGAATCTTAACCAATGGACCACCAGGGAAGTCCTGGGATCACATATTGTAAGCAGAGTTGTCTCTTTGGTAATCGAGGAGGTGGCATAGACATGAGTGACAGAGGGGAGGTCTGTAGAGATTCAGCATGAATAAAGAGTTCTCAGAGCAAAATCTCACCGTTTGCCCCACTGGCAGCTCATGGAAGAGACGAGACTGTGGTGTCTGAGTTTGCCCTCACTTGCCAACATTGAATTAGCTGTATTGTATTCTTTTCTTTTTGCTACACTCACTGAGCCTTTATTATATGCCAGGAACCATGTTCATTACTTTCCTTATTTTATCTCATATGAGAGGAAGTATGGTATTTTTATGTCCATTTTATAGATGAGAATAATCAAGGTCTAGAAATGCTTTGCCCAAAGCCACATGGGTTGGGACAGTTTTAGGGATCATACTCAGCTCTGATGTCCATAATCTTTATTATATTTCCACATTCTTTCTCTCATGGGCACATATCTTTGGTTTAAATGAGAGATTGTAGAGGCTCTGAATATGCCTGTATCTGAGCCATTAAGCTACTAAATTCCCAAAAGCAATTGTAATTATATCCCAAGCCTAGTTGGATCTCATCAATGTGGCTCAAAAAAAGCAGAATCAATATGATTAGAAATTGAATTTTTGCAGTAAAGTCACCTAGGACAGAATGTCTATCAGAGATTTACTATCATAGCATCCGATAGTCCTGAGGATGAATTTTCACTCCTAGTTCAGTTCAGTAGCTCAGTCATGTCCGACTCTTTGTGATCCCATGAATTGCAGCACGCCAGGCCTCCCTGTCCGTCACCATCTCCCGGAGTTCACTCAGACTCATGTCCATTGAGTCAGTGATGCCATCCAGCCATCTCATCCTCGGTCGTCCCCTTCTCCTCCTGCCCCTAATCCCTCCCAGCATCAGAGTCTTTTCCAATGAGTCAACTCTTCACATGAGGTGGCCAAAGTACTGGAGTTTCAGCTTTAGCATCATTCCTTCCAAAGAAATCCCAGGGCTGATCTCCTTCAGAATGGACTGGTTGGATCTCCTTGCAGTCCAAAGGACTCTCAAGAGTCTTCTCCAACACCACAGTTCAAAAGCATCGATTCTTCGGTGCTCAGCCTCCTTCACAGTCCAACTTTCACCTCCATACATGACCACAGGAAAAACCATAGCCTTGACTAGACGGACCTTAGTCGCCAAAGTAATGTCTCTGCTTTTGAATATGCTATCTAGGTTGGTCATAACTTTTCTTCCAAGAAGTAAGTGTCTTTCAATTTCATGGCTGCAGTCACCATCTGCAGGGATTTTGGAGCTCCGAAAAACAAAGTCTGACACTGTTTCCACTGTTTCTCCATCTTTTCCCCATGAAGTGATGAGACCGGATGCCATGCTCTTTGTTTTCTGAATGTTGAGCTTTAAGCCAACTTTTTCACTCTCCACTTTCACTTTCATCAAGAGGCTTTTTAGTTCCTCCAGGACCTTAGTCGGCAAAGTAACGTCTCTGCTTTTGAATATGCTATCTAGGTTGGTCATAACTTTTCTTCCAAGGAGTAAGCGTCTTTTAAATTAATACAGCACTAAAAATTAACTACACTTCAATAAAAATTTTAAAAACGTGATGTAATTGGTAGAGGGTTTAGTACTCTTGCCTGGAAAATTTCATGGACTGAGGAGCCTGGTGGGCTACAGTCCATGGGGTGGCAAAGAGTCGGACACGACTGAGCGACTTCACTTTCACTTTAGGGTTCCCAGAAGCAGAGGAATCATGTTTCTGTTTAGTTAGCCAAAGCCTGGCTTGGAACCCAGAAGAGAAAGCCCCCCAGGATGTGTGAGGCGGGTGTCTTGAGGCATGATGGCCCAGAGAGGCTTCCAAACTTTCAGCGGGGACCGAGAATTGAGAGTGCAGGGTTAGCCCCAGGGATTCAGTCCACACGCGGAGCTGACTTTGAAAGTACTCTCAGTTGCCACACTAATGCCAGACTGCACTTTCCTGCCCTTATAAAAGATGCTCTTGCTGCATCCTCACTGCAGATATTCCTGACCAGAAAGTTTGTGGAGTCACAGAACCACACATCAGAGGTCAGTGACCAGCGCATCCGCTTGACCAGTGAAACTCTCACCAGCATTAAGCTGATTAAAATGTACGCCTGGGAGAAGCCATTTACAAAAGTCATTAAAGGTACGGAATACCTGGCTTTCTGCTCTGAGCCTGGGATGTCATGGCGGACTGAGCCTTTCACCTTCTGGGGATTCTTTCATCTGCTGGGGCTTGATCTATGCTCCTGGGAGAATGTTCTTGTGATTCATTTCTTCATTTTGAATTTTCCAGATCTCAGAAAAAAGGAAACAAAGCTCTTGGAGAAGTGTGGGTTTATCCAAAGCCTGAACACAGTCATCTTGTTCCTAGCCCCCTCCTTATCTGTAGTATTGCTGTTCCTCACCCACACAGGCTTACGACTGAAACTCACAACTTCAGTAGTAAGTGCTGGGGTACTTTGCTTCCTCGCTCATATTGATAGGGAGTTTTGTCATGTGTCCTTTCTCAGTCCATGCCCCACGAAAGATTTAGAGGTTTTGTAAACGAATAATGCAAATGAATCTTGATTTTCCAGACTGTTGGGGTCTTGAGCTTTCTTCCATTTCAGTCCATGTGCGGAGCTGGTATGCCCTGCATAGCAGCTGTGGGGGCTGGAGTGGGGTGGGGAATGACTATCATCTTGGGGTGCAGTGGAGGTGAAGTGTGTAGTTAAAACCCAGATGATGATGAGGTTGAAAATCCTCAAGTGGGAGCTCCTCTGATCTCAAGATAGGGCCTTGAAAATGCACTTTAAATGCAAAGGTCTGGCTTCTTCCGTCTTTTCTTTTGTGGTCTGACCCTGGCCTTGGGGAGCAGCAGCTGCCTTTCAAGGTTAGGAATTTGATTATTTGACAATAAGACAGAGGGCTACTATAGAGGCTTCCCAGGTGCTCAGTGGTAAAGAATCCATGAGCTTGACCCCTGGGTTGGGAGGATCCCCTGGAGAAAGAAATGGTAACCCACTCCAGTATTCTTGCCTGGAGAATCCCATGGACACAGGAACCTGGCGGGCTACAGTCCATGGGGTCGCAAAGAATTGGACAAGACTTAGTGACTAAACAAGCACAAAACAGTTCTTAGAAACTGGGTTGGGAGGATCCCCTGGAGAAAGAAATGGTAACCCACTCCAGTATTCTTGCCTGGAGAATCCCATGGACACAGGAACCTGGCGGGCTACAGTCCATGGGGTCGCAAAGAATTGGACAAGACTTAGTGACTAAACAAGCACAAAACAGTTCTTAGAATCCATCCAAAGAGCCCAGGAGCCTGCATCTGAAACAAGAGAGGTAGCATTTGACAGTCTGCAGCCAAGGGCTTGTTGGTGCTCCAGACAGCAATCACCTCTGCTAGCCTGACACACACCAAGCAACACCCCAGGGAGTCATTGGGTGGTAGGAAGACTGTGTAAGGAGAACGCTCAGTGGAACTTTAAGATCACACTGCACTTACACCACACCAGGTTCGACTAAAGATTAGACTAAAGCTCTGTTGGAGTGGAGGTTAATCTGGACCAAGAAGAGGGTAGAGACAGGGCATGAACTGCATGAATTGAATGGAAGTTTCCCAAGGTACCTCCAGGAGGTCATTCTCTTGGATCCTGAGAACCAAGGGTGGTTTGCTACAGTCAGGAAAGGTCTCCTGACAGGGTAAGGTGAGGCATGGATTAAGCTTGATGCTTAGGGAGTTTTTCTTTCTTTTCTAAATTTTTATTGGATTGTAGCTCATTTACAGGGGAAGGCAATGGCACCCCACCCCAGTACTCTTGCCTGGAAAATCCAATGGACGGAGTAGCCTGGTGGGCTGCAGTCCATGGGGTCGCTAACAGTCGGACAGACTGAGCGACTTCACTTTCACTTTTCTCTTTCATGCATTGGAGAAGGAAATGGCAACCCACTCCAGTATTCTTGCCTGGAGAATCCCAGGGATGGGGGAGCCTGGTGGGCTGCCGTCTATGGGGTCACACAGAGTCGGACACGACTGAAGTGACTTAGCAGCAGCAGCAGCAGCTCATTTACAATGTTGTGTTAGCAAAGTAAATCAGATATAGCAATTCTTTTTCAGATTTTTTTTCCTATATAGCTCATTACAGAATATTGAATAGAGTTCCCTGCGCTATATAGTCGGTCCTTGTTAGTTATCTATTTTATATATAGCAGTGTGTATATGTTAATCTCAATTTCCTAATTTATCTCTTCCCCCACGCTTCCCCTTTGAAAACCGTAAGTTTAATTTTGAGATCAGTGAGTCTGTTTCTGTTTTGTGAATAAGTACATCTGTACCATTTAAAATTAGATTCCACATATAAATGATATGTGAGATGAGTGCAATTGTGTGGTAGTTTGAACATTCTTTTGTATTGCCTTTCTTTGGGATTGGAATGAAAACTGACCTTTTCCAGTCCTGTGGCCACTGCTGAGTTTTCCAAATTTGCTGGCATATTGAGTGCAGCACTTTCACAGCATTGTCTTTCAGCATTTGAAATAGCTCCACTGGATCTGAGCAAAAAGTGATACATTCTCAACCTCCCGAGCTAAGGGTTCCTCAGACCATTCTTTGTATCCACATGGATGGAAAGAGCTAGGTTAGAACACATTTCCTGGGTGGCCAGGAATAAAGTTACCTTTGGTTTAAATCGTAATAACCTGCTTACTTATATCTGCTTCCCACTTCAGGCTTCTTAGTAAAGATTGTTCTGATGAATGGGCTTCACTGGTAAACTCTTGAAAACCAGTAGTCTAACTCTAAAACAGTGCATTCATTAGCCCCTCATCCATTATGAACCACTATGAATTTCAATGACATGCAATAATACATCTAAATGTACAGTAAAAACTGTTCTAGTCTGGAATGACCATGGATAGACTCACATGTCTGCAGCTTCTTGACATCTAGGCTGAACTTGGTTAGGGAGCCTCTGTCTGTTCACCCATCTCCCATCCTTCTCCTGGTTCCTGTGGGCAACCCAGGCACATTCTTTTCTTCATGGTGACAGGGACTCTGGAACACAAGTATAAAGACAGAAGGTCTGGCTGAGGTCAGAGTCTGAACTCACAGACCGTCACTTTCAGAGATCTACTGCCCACATGAGGCGGGATGGC
Source organism: Oreotragus oreotragus (assembly GCA_006410675.1). NCBI lineage: Eukaryota > Metazoa > Chordata > Mammalia > Artiodactyla > Bovidae > Oreotragus > Oreotragus oreotragus. The sequence continues at coordinate 278,471 of SJYX01002076.1, forward strand.
AGAACCAGAGGAGGAGTGCCCTGCTCTGCACAGAGTACTCAGGGCTCAGTGGCAAGAGATGTGGGTACAGAGACGATGCAGAACTGAGGCTGATCATGAAACTTACCAGAGACAATGGACCACATTTTCAGTTCTGTGTCTGACAGTAATGGTGTGAAATTGGGCATTTTATTTATAAACTGAGTCTTAATTTCTTTATTTTCATTCTTGTTAAACTACATTATTCCCAGTACATGGAGTGCTTGTGAGACCTGATTGATGAAAAGCACATGCAATTCCCCACCATGAAAAGGATAAAGTAGCTGACCTAGGACTCGCCAAAGCTCCACCCCGCTTTCTACTCTGACCAGTGCACTCATTCACTCATTTTCTTTCAGTGTTCACATTTCAGGAATGTTCCCTTATGATGTTCAAGGAGACGTCCTCCTGAAGTCAGGAGACTGAATTCTAAGATTCTATATTCTTTGTTTCATCTCATCTTTAGGCCATTATAAGCTGCTATATGACAACTAAGACTATACAAGCAATTATTTTCCAGGAGGCACAGATGTTGTTTGTTTCATCTGAAAACCCAAGTCCTTATTGGTCCCACTTTCAAGGTCCATTTCCTGGGAAACATTTCATCCATAGAACAGTAAAGAGCAGCAAATGACATTATTAATATCTAAAGACTCATCAGATTCTACTCTGTATTAAAATGTCCCAAACTCTCAAGAGAGTTCTGAATATAAATGTTCCTTTAACCTTCCTTTAAATTGCAGTGTTAGAATCAGAGAAGGAATCAGATTTTGGTCAGCAAATGTTACATAACAGCTGCTTTCAGAGGGTTCTTGTCTGTTCCACTTCTCTTGGATGTTTGCATTTGTAACTGTAAGAAGTCTTTTCTAGGGTATAAACTTTCCTTTAACTTCAGACTCAAAACAGCTTCCCTCATTGCTCTTTGGGGACAGTCATTGGAGAGACCTCCGTGTCCTAAATTCCAGTAAAAATATCACAAACCCTTCTGGAATCCATCAGTGACAACTTCTGTCCTGGAAGAGGAAAAGAAGATTAAATCAGGAAGAATAAGAAGCTTCGTGCTTCTTTTGGGAGACTAGCATGACATTTTGTGGCCTGGCTGAATCTGGAGGAGTAGCTTTTCTGAACTTCCAGTGTGTGAATAAGTGCTGTTGTTGTTCAGTCATCAAGTCCTGTCTGACTCTTTGTGACCCCATGGACTGCCACACGTCAGGCGTCCCTGTTCCTTCCCTGTGTGAGTAGGTGCAAATGTATTCATACTTGGCAGTGTGAGGATGACTCTGGATGCACTGGAAGAAGGCCATTAGTGGACAGCTAAGCAACCAACTGGGACCCTAGAGGAGTGGTGATAGTAGGTACCCCTTGGCTTCAGTTATTGAGTGGCTTGAGGATTGTGATGGGAAATATGAGCAGGGTATCTGCGGGTTCACAAAGATGTGCAGACAAAGGGGTGGACTTATACTGTGGAGCAACATTGGGACCGGTTCAAAAATCAGGTCAAAAAATTTACTAGACCTGGATACAAGGTTAAAACTAGATTCTCCAGGTCCATCACATTGATGCTTCTGTTTTGATGCTGAATTGAACTGCTCTCACCCCCAGCCCTGTGACACTCATTGGATAAAAATAGCTCTGCATATGTGAAAGTTTGCTTCCATCCATTTCCACTTCTGGTAGAGACTATTTGGCACCATTCAGACCTAGCAATGAGAACAGACAGAAGTGGACTGTGGGTCTGTTTCTAAGCTGAGCACTTCAGAGATCCCATAAGTGCTTAATAAAGTCACTCAGTCATGTCCGACTCTTTGCGACCCCATGGACTGTAGCCTACCAGGCTCCTCAGTCCATGGAATTTTCCAGGCAAGAGTCCTGGAGTGGGTTGCCATTTCCTTCTCCAGGGGATCTTCCTGACCCAGGGATCAAACCTGCTTCTCCTGCATTGCAGGCAGATGCTTTACAGTCTGAGCCATCAGGGAAGCCCCCCAAAGATCCCATAGGGCCTCAGAATACAACAGAAAGTTGGAATTTCAAAGAGAACATAATTAAGTGACTATAGAGATGAAGTTGGGTTGTTCAAGTGATGCTGAAGCTCCCAAGGATTAATGAAAGTGGAAAACTGCTTACCCTTCAGAGGCCTGACACGACAAGGCGAGGAAAGAAAGGGTGGTGAGAGCTGAAGCTGAGAACTTGAGACCATGTGACATAGGTCATTCTAGAGGTGCAGGGTTCCTATTACAACTGAGACACTGAGGTGGGGAGACAGCTAGGGATACATGCCTTGATCTCTCTCTGTCCCAAACTCTTGCTGGGATGGCCCACTAGGAAATCAAATCAGAACCCAGAAGGTAAGGGGTCAGATGTTGGAGACCAGGGCCTGGCAGAGAAGGTAGGATTTGGATATGATGAAGGACTGTTGGAAAATTATATAAAAATCTGTAACATGACTATTGTTGTTGCTGTTTAGTAAGCCGTGTTGACTCTTTTTTGATCCCATGGACTGTAGCCCACGAGGCTCCTCTGTTCATGGGATTTCCCAGGCAAGGATACTGGAATGGGTTGCCATTTCCTTTTTCAGAACGTCTTCCTGATCTAGGGACTGAACCCACATCTCCTGCAATGGTAGGTGGGTTCTTTACTGTTGAACCACCAGGGAAGCCCATGGCATGGTAAAAGCCATTGAAAATCATTTAGTCTATAAAGGTGACTTTCTTCTTCAGATAAATTACCCTCATTGCCTTTAACAATCTTATTCTTATCAAAGGCAAGGCCTTCAAGATGACATATTTCATAAATACATTCATATTATTTTAATAATTTCTGAGTGTAAGATTGCAGAGATTTGTATGCATTGCTAAAACAAGAAAATGCAAAAACCAAAAAACATATCTGTTAAGTTTCTGTATGTGTGGACATGTAATATGATCTCCATTTCACTGAAAAGGAAGCTCAGAGACCCTGCAGGAGCTGAGGTCGGTCTGTATCCCTAGAATGACATCACAGTGAGGTCTGATGCTAAGGTTACAGAACTCCCTGATTACCAACACACCTCCATGCTACCATGAAACTCTGTGAATGCCATGAGACCAATGCAGTAGGACCAATTCCATTCTGTATTTACTGACCACCTAATATGTCCCAGGCACTGTGTTAGGTGCATAGAATGACAGAATGGCAGTAAGACATGGAATCAGAAACTTGAATCCTTTTAGAGACCTCACTTAAGAGTGCCTGCCATCTGCATACTGCTGGTGTGCTAGTGATGTTTTTCCTGTTTTTATAAAAGTGGGAGGGCTTCCCAGGTGGCTCAGTGGTAAAGAACCACTTGCCAAGCAGAAGATGTGGGTTTGATCCCTGGGTTGGGGAGATCCCTTGGAGATGGAAATGGCAACTCTCTCCAGTATGGCAACTGGAAACAGCAACTTCTCTCTCTTGCCTGGGAAATCCCATGGACAGAGGAGCCTGGTGGGCTACAGTTTATGGGGTCCCAAAACAGACACAACTTAGTGCAAGAAGAGATAAGAAAACCTTCTTCAGTGATCAATGCAAAGAAATAGAGGAAAACAACAGAATGGGAAAGACTAGAGATCTCTTCAAGAAGATTAGAGATACCAAGGGAACATTTCAAGCAAAGATGGGCTCAATAAAGGACAGAAATGGTCTGGACCTAACAGAAGCAGAAGATATTAAGAGATGGCAAGAATACATGGAAGAACTGTACAAAAAAGATCTTCATGACCCAGATAATCATGATGATGTGATCACTCATCTAGAGCCAGACATCTTGGAATGTGAAGTCAAGTGGGCCTTAGAAAGCATCACTATGAACAAAGCTAGTGGAGGTGATGGAATTCCCGTTGAGCTGTTTCAAATCCTGAAAGACAATGCTGTGAAAGTGCTGCACTCAATATGCCAGCAAATTTGGAAAACTCAGCAGTGGCCACAGGACTGGAAAAAGTCAGTTTTCATTCCAATTCCAAAGAAAGGCAATGCCAAAGAATGCTCAGACTACCACGCAGTTGCACTCATCTCACATGCTAGTAAAGTAATGCTCAAAATTCTCCAAGCCAGGCTTCAGCAGTACATGAACTGTGAACTCCCTGATGTTCAAACTACTTTTAGAAAAGGCAGAGGAACCAGAGATCAAATTGCCAACATCTGCTGGATCATGGAAAAAGCAAGAGAGTTCCAGAAAANTATATATATATATATATATTTAAGGAACCTCCATATTGTTCTCCATAATGGTTATACTAATTTACATTCCCACCAACAGTATAGGAGGATTCCCTTTTCTCTACACCCTCTCCAGCATTATTATTTATAGATTTTTTGATTTATTTATTTTTAATTGAATGATAATTGCTTTACAGTATTACATTTTTTTTCTACCAAACATCAGCATGAATCAGCCATAGGTTTATCCATGTCCCTTCTTGCTTGAACATCCCTCCAACATCCCTCCCCATCACACCCCTCTAGGTTGTTACAGAGCCCCAGTTTGACTTCCATGAGTCATACAACAAATTCCCATTGGCTGTCTATTTTGCACTTGGTAATGTATGTTTCCGTGTTAGCCTCTCCATACCTCCCGCCCTCTTCTTCCCTCTCCATCTGTCCGTAAGTCTGTTCTCAGTGTATCTCCACTGCTGCTGTGCAAATAGGTTCATCAGTACTGTCTTTCTAGATTCCATATATATGCATTAGTGTACCATAATTGTTTTTCTCTTTCTGATTTACTTCACTCTGTATACTAGGTTCTGGGTTCATTCACCTCATGAGGACTGACTCTCAAATGTGTTCTTTTTTATGGCTAACTAACATTCCATTGTAAATATGTCCCACAGCTTCTTTATCCATTCGTCTGCTGATGGACATCTAGGCTGCCTCCATGTCCTAGCTGTTATAAACAGAGCTGCAGTGAACATTGGGGTACACGTGTCTTTTTCAGTTTTGGTTTCCTCAGGGTATGTGCCTAGTAGTAGGAATGCTGGGTCATATGGTAGTTTTATTCTTAGTTTTTTCAAGGAAACTCCATGCTGTTCTCCATAGCGGCTGTATCAATTTTCATTCCAACCAACACTGCAAGAGGGTACCTCTTCTCCACACTCTGTCTAGCATTTATTGTTTGTAGACTTTTTTATTATAGCCATTGTGACCAGTGTGAGGTGATAATCATTGTCATTTTTGATTTGCATTTCTCTAATAATTAATGGTGTTGAACATCTTTTCTTTTTTTTTTTTTCGGTCATCTGTCTGTGTTTTTTGGAGAAATGTCTGTTTAGTTCTGCCTATTTTTTGATTTTTTTTTTCTTTTATTGAGCTGCGTGAGCTGTTCGTGTATTTTGGAGATTAATCTCTTTTAACAACAGTAATAGTTCAAAGCTATGTCACCGGTAGCTCTCTGGGTAATTTTTCAGTGTTTCCCAACTATTCCTGTACCACAGTCAGGATTTGGGGCATTTTGCCAATGGGGAAACTGTGGTGGGAGTGACCTGTCTGAGTTAAGGAATTACCCAGTGCTAAGCTATAAACGCAACCAGGCCTTCACTCAGTGACTTTAAGATGAGTGCTCATCCCCACTTTTCCTAGTCTTCCCGAAATACCATATGAAGAACCTGCTTGCTGGAAGCTGCAGGTCTGGCTTTGCAGCCTGAAGCTCCGGGATGGGGTCTTCCTTGGGATGGGGTCTTCCTTGGGATGGGGGAGCAGGACAGTGTTGAGACACTCACTGCCTCCTCTCTGCCTCATCCAGGCCTTCACCACCATGGCCACCTTGAGTCCCATGCGGCTGTTGGTGTTCTTAGCACCCTTCGCAGTCAAAGGCCTCACAAACTCCATATCTGCCGCGGACAGGTTCAAGGTGAGTGGCCAGAGGTCTGACCATACAACCCTTTACTCCATGTTCTCATGTGCCTTCAGCCCCATGACATTCCTCCTGAGTGTGACCTCAGGCCAGGCAGAGTCCAGCCTAGATGGAGAGGGACTAACTAGTAGTAGGATTGCTAATCCATCTAACTCAGTGACCTCCTGTGCTCAGGGTGGTGTGGGGCTGGGAAGACAGATGAGTCAGGCTAGTTCCCAGGCCCCAAGGACATTCTAGGACATGGATCCAAACCACATCTCAGCCAGATGTGGTTTGACCTGCAGACCCTGTTCAGGTGTGGGTAGAGTTACCATGATGGTTTTGGTTTTTTTTAAATTGCATCTGTTGCTGGCATTTAAAAAACCAGAAATTGTATATTAAAAACTTAGATTTCTGGATTTTCTTAAATAATCAAAGATCTGGCAAGAGTCAACCCACATTATTCTGTGGCCACAGCAGCTCTAGCCGATAGCTAGCTCTAGTGATAGCTGCCCCTCATTTAGTCAGGGAATTCAGGTGGAGTTTGCTGCAGCCTCCACCATGCCATCACACACCTCCAGGCCGGGAGCTTACTTTCCATTCACCATCTCAGCAATGGTTTACTTCACTTCTTTACATTTCTGGTCTTGTCCCTATAGGCATCAAAGTTGAAAAACTCTAAACCAATTTCTAGATGCATTTTATAGTCATCTCTCTTACATGTATGCAGCCCCCAATCTACATCATCCATTCACTCATACACTTATTTAAAAAAAAAAAAATTAGCAAGAAGTTTCCTGGCAGTCCAGTGGTTGAGACTCTACACTTTCACTGCTGTTGTTCTGATTCGATCCCTGGCAGGGAACTGAGATCCTACAAGTACACAATGTGGCTTAAAAGAAAAAAGAAAAAAAAAAAAAATANAACAACAGCATGGTAGTGGGAAAGAGTGTTTACTCATTTGCCTCCGTAGTCTTCTCCCGTCTCTGTTTTAGATCCTTCTATGATATCATGTTAAGTCCTTCTCTTTCTCCATCTCTTCCATCCTGCCCACACCCCCTCACCCCCATTTGCCTTCCCACAGGACTGGGAGCCCATAGTCCCAGGGAAACACTGTGCCAGGATGAGGCTGCCTCTTGACACAGGGATCTAAGATATCCTTGTTGCTCTGAGCACACTGGTCCTCTGGATACAACACTATGTAGCTAATTAGCAAGCATCTCCAGGTACTTGGCATGGAAACAGGCAAATTACACACTTAATCTCCTTCGTTTGTATGCGTGGAATTTACTTGCAGACATCAGTTCTCTGCTTTCAGTGCTGCTGCCACCAGAATGATTAGTGCCATGAAACTAACAAAAACCAAATCATTTCTGCTTTCTGACTTTGCTGGCACTAAGTCTCAGTCTTCCTGGGTTATGTGGTTCTCATTTGTTTTAAGGCACACAAGTTTGAATACACAAAAAAGTAAAAAATGGCTAAGTGAAGGGAGAGCTTTGAACAGGAGAAATGAGACGTCCCATGGCATGTGCTAGACTAACCGTGAGCAAGTGTCATGAACACACATAACAGTGATGGAAAGGCAGCTTATAAACTGATGGCAATGGCACCCCACTCCAGTGCTCTTGCCTGGAAAATCCCATGGGCGGAGGAGCCTGGTGGGCTGCAGTCCATGAGGTCGCTAGAAGTCGGACCCAACTGAGTGACTTCACTTTCGCTTTTCACTTTCATGCATTGGAGAAGGCAATGGCAACCCACTCCAGTGTTCTTGCCTGGAGAATCCCAGAGACAGAGGAGCCTAGTGGGCTGCCGTCTATGGGGCCACACAGAGTCGGACACGACTGAATTGACTTAGCAGCAGCAGAACACTTGGTGAGTCCCCCCACTCCCTTATTCTGAAGAAGATCTCTGATGGGATTAAATTTCTTTCCTTCTGTCTTGAGCTCTCTTTACCTGAAAACACCTCTTGTTTTTTCTGCCACTTTTTAGAAAACCAGCCTTGACTTTGTGGGAGGGCTTCCTCAGCAACTTTGAGAAAAACTGAAATCAGGAGGCAGTTTGGATATCACCTGATTCATCTTTCTCATCTCACCTACTAAGAACCCGTCGTCTAGCAAGGCAGAAATAGACATTTCCATGAGGATGAAAGTTTTCCAAATATGCACTCTCTGATATGGTAGCCACTAGCTACGTGTAGCTGTTGTACACCTGAAATATGGGAGTCATTTTCATTCAGTCACTAAGTCATGTCCAGCTCTTTGCGACCCCCTGCAGCATGCCAGGCTTCCCTGTCCTTCTCTATCTCCTGGAGTTTGCTCAAGTTTATGTCCATTGAAATATGGTTAATGTGACTGGATTCTAAATTTTATTTGCCTTTAATTTAAATTCAGATAGTCATATAAGGATAGAGGCTTCCGAATGGAATAGTGGAGGTCTCANCCCCCTGCAGCACGCCAGGCTTCCCTGTCCTTCTCTATCTCCTGGAGTTTGCTCAAGTTTATGTCCATTGAAATATGGTTAATGTGACTGGATTCTAAATTTTATTTGCCTTTAATTTAAATTCAGATAGTCATATAAGGATAGAGGCTTCCGAATGGAATAGTGGAGGTCTCAAAAATTCTTGAATTTATCCAATGTCCCACATCTTTAAAGTGGAAGAACTCACCTGATTGTATCAGCAGCCAGTGACTCAGTTCAGGGATCTTTAATAGTCTTCAAGCACTCGAGTGAATCAACCTACTAAGCCCAGAATGTACAATTAAGGTACAGGTGTGACGTGTCAGCTGCCTTGGCAATGACAAAGCATAATGGGAGCTGTCAGTATCTGGCAAGGCAAGAGGAAGAGGGGTGCCTCAATAACATCATTTTATAATATGATTACACCAGATATGATGTTCACATTGATAAAAAGAAAGAGAAGTGTGGATGTATTTTAAAATTTTTATAAANCAGAATGTACAATTAAGGTACAGGTGTGACGTGTCAGCTGCCTTGGCAATGACAAAGCATAATGGGAGCTGTCAGTATCTGGCAAGGCAAGAGGAAGAGGGGTGCCTCAATAACATCATTTTATAATATGATTACACCAGATATGATGTTCACATTGATAAAAAGAAAGAGAAGTGTGGATGTATTTTAAAATTTTTATAAAGACAGCTGAAATGGAAACTAAAATATTTATAGAACCATACAAATTAGGAGGTGGGAGAACAAGAAAGACAAGATTGAATGGGTATAAGAATATGAAACTGATTATTGAGAAAGAAGTTAATAGACAGTGTCCTAAAATGGACAAATTAAAGAATAAATAAGCATGAACAGTCACAAAATCTTTGAGCAGAATAGGTGAAAGCTCTCTCTCAGGAGTGGGGCAATGAAGAGGAAGAAATGGAGAGACACATAGGATGTTAATACTTTCCAGCATTTTATTATTTGGGGCTATGTTTGTGTTTTGTTTTAAATAAAAGCAATTGCTATGAGCATCATAGGTTTAAAATTAGGGCAGAAAATAAATTTATCTGATTTTTTTTTTTAATGAAGGGATGCTCAGAAACAACACTGAAGGCAGAATTAAGTAGATCACTACTTTTTCTCATATATTTAGCCATATATACAAAAATATTTACCCACAGAATCACTTGTATTTGTCTAATTTATAAAACCATTGATTTTCCTCTGGCGATCTCATACTCTGGCTTCAGTAAGTTAGCTCTTCTAAATAATTTTTCAGTGCAGTCAAAATAAGAAAAAGCAGGTTGAATATCACACACTTTCATACAGCTCTAAATAGACTCCAGTGGAAGATAGGAAATGGAAGAGCAGACGTGATCTTGCCTATTGGAATATTCCAGGAAAGAGTGTTCCCTGTACATGGTCCAGCCTGGCTATTTGACACACATGCTGACCTTGAATGAGGGTAGAGCCAAGAAAGTGCTCACTTATGAGAATTATGGGAAGCAAGACAGAGCTGCCCAGGTTGTGGCAATTAAAGCTCTTTTTTGGAGGGGAGGGGCAATCAGACAGCAGGTTTTGTTGGCAAGAACTCAGTGCAGGAGCTGGGGCCTCCTTCTTTGTTTCTCCTCCTTGAGATGCTTGCAATGCTGCTTTTCGCAGTCCTGCAGGCTCCTCGGGTCCACATGGTGCCACAGGCGCTCCTGGCCTCAGCCTGCAGCTGGGCCGTGCACTCCTCTTCCACTGGCTCCTCCCTCTGCTCCTGCCGCCACCACCAGCTGTCACTCCTCTGGAGCATCCTGTCCCTGGGCTCTTCCACGAGCTGCAGAGCTGACGCTTCTGCTCCCCTGCTACCAGCTGTACTCATAGCGGCTCCCACATGGCCACCAGGCTCAGGTAACATTCGCGCTCTTCAGCCTTGGGCTCCTGAAACTGTTCCCACCGTGGCCACAGGGAAGCCACCCCAGAGACGCGTAGCATGGCCCAGCTGCCAGTGAGAGGTTCAGGGGGTCATCTGGATCTGGCCACCAGAGTCCTGGAGCCTGCTTCCAGAGTGGTCACCACCCAGAGCAGGCTGCAGCCCTGCATGGCCACTGCCATCTTGCCTCTTAAAGTCCACTTTTGAGCATGGTTTTGAGAATCACAGACACCTGGTTGCAGATAAGAGCTAAAGATGAGCAGCTGACCTTCTCCAGAGCTGTTGTACAGAGACTGAAGGGCCAGCCTCATCGTGTGGAGAGTCCACAGATCCTAACAAGGTGTGAACATCTGCACAAATAACAGGGTCCATAGGCTGGAGAGTAGACTGGTAAGATGAACTTGAAGACTGGACCCAAACCAGCTAGTGGTCATGAAGAAAGACCTTGCCTAGCACCGTCAGACTGGTCCAGCCATCCCTCTTCTGCAGAAGCTCACTCTCCAGGTTTACACCTGAGTAGAGGTAAGTGGAGGTACAAACCAGTTGCACCATAATGGAACCTTCTGGACAGTGAGTTCCTGACCTTCTTCCCATGGTCTGATAAGACTCTAGGAGGTGTGATGAAACTATTCTTTAGACAGATAGGTAAACACTTTATTCAGCACTTTATTCTTATATGATCCTTGTACTTAACTTTCACATCCCTATCTTCAAGTTTCCTTTACTAAAATTTCATTCTGAATTATTTCACATTCTTGAATATGATCCATACAGTAAATCTCCTAAAAAGTCTCTGTACTTCTGCAGTCTAAAATGCTGCAGGATGCTCTCCATCTGGGCTGCCATCTATGGGGTCGCACAGAGTCGGACATGACTGAAGCAACTTAGCAGCAGCAGCAGCAGCAGGCCCTCCTAGGGCAAAGGAAACAAAAGAAAATAAACATTTTAATTGCTTTCATTCCCTACAATCAATAAATTCTGGANGCTGCCATCTATGGGGTCGCACAGAGTCGGACATGACTGAAGCAACTTAGCAGCAGCAGCAGCAGCAGGCCCTCCTAGGGCAAAGGAAACAAAAGAAAATAAACATTTTAATTGCTTTCATTCCCTACAATCAATAAATTCTGGAGATGGTCTAGTCTGTGGTTTTTCTATGCATGACAGACGTGGAAACATTAATCTCGAGAATTTCATCCTCCTACCTAAGTTGACTGCAGACTGCCAGTCTCACTAACCCAATGGGCACTGACCCAATAGATACTTTTCCGGGTCTCCAACACCAGGTTCTTGCCAGAAATTCCCAAGGAATCTGTAAGCTAGCCCTGTGTAGGATCTAGACTTCCTTGCTCTCCTCTAGTTTCTGTAGATCCTTTCTATAAACTGNCATCCTCCTACCTAAGTTGACTGCAGACTGCCAGTCTCACTAACCCAATGGGCACTGACCCAATAGATACTTTTCCGGGTCTCCAACACCAGGTTCTTGCCAGAAATTCCCAAGGAATCTGTAAGCTAGCCCTGTGTAGGATCTAGACTTCCTTGCTCTCCTCTAGTTTCTGTAGATCCTTTCTATAAACTGTGGATCTTTCTTCAGAAGCCCATTTGCTTCAGTCTTGGGCTCACTGCTCTTGCAGGATACCAAGAATTATCATGGGTGTCCTACTTATTTCAAAACTGATTTCAAAAAAAAGTCATCTCTCCTGCCAAAGAATTGATGCTCTTGAACTGTAGTGTTGGAGAAGACTCTTGAGAGTCCCTTGGACTGCACGGAGATCAAACCAATCAGTCTTAAAGGTTACCCTGAATATTCATCAGAAGGACTAATGCTGAAGCTGAAGCTCCAATACTTTGGCCACCTGAAGAGCGTCCATGTGAACAGTCTGCTCATTGGAAAAGACCCTAATACTGGGAAAGACAAAAGGAGAAGGCAAAAGGAGAAGAGGATGAGATGATTGGATAGCGTCACCAACACAATGAACATGAGTTTAAGCAAGCTCCAGGAGCTAGCAAAGGACAGGGAAACCTGGGATGCTGCAGTCCATGTGGTCACAAAGAGTTGGACATGACTTAGCGACTGAACAACATGTCTAGTGTCTTGATCTTCTTGGCTATCATGACAAAATACCATAGTCTGGGCACCCTAACACATTTTAGTTCTTTTACATTTCTGGGGGCTGGGAAGTCCGAGGTCAAGGTGTCAACAGACTGGATTTTGGCTTAGCTTTCCTCCTGGCTTGTATATGGTTGCCTTCTCACTATGTCCCCACATGGTCTTTCCTCTGCAGGCCCGTGGAGGGAGAGAGAAAGAGCTCTCTCTATTCCTCTTCTTATAAGGCCTCTAATGACATCATGAAGGCCCCACCCTCACTACTGGTCAAAACCTGATTTCCACCCAAAGGCCCTACATTCAAATACCATCACAGTGGGGGTTAGGCTTCACTATATGAATCTGTGGTAGAAAACAAATATTCAGTCCAGAACATCCCACCCCTGGCCCCTTTCCCCAAATTCATGTCTTTCTCTCATGCAAAATACATTCATTCCATTCCAACCTGTCTCTTATACACATCTAGATGTGTAAAAAGAGCTCTCTCTATTCCTCTTCTTATAAGGCCTCTAATGACATCATGAAGGCCCCACCCTCACTACTAGTCAAAACCTGATTTCCACCCAAAGACCCTACATTCAAATACCATCACAATGGGGGTTAGGCTTCAATATATGAATCTGTGTAAAAACAAATATTCAGTCCAGAACATCCCACCCCTAACCCCCTTCCCCAAATTCATGTCTTTCTCTCATGCAAAATACATTCATTCCATTCCAACAGTCCCCAAAGTTTTTATTTTCCAGCATCAAGTCTAAAGTCTGAGGTCCAAAATCTAATCTAAATATATCTAGATTAGACATAAGTGAGACTGGAGGTATATTCACCCTGAGGCAAAATTCTGCTCCAGCTGTGAATCTGTCAAACAAGACAAGTTATGTGCTTCTGAAATACAGTAATGGTACAGGCATAGTCTAGACATTCCCATCCCACTGGGAGAAATAAGAAAGAAAGGGTGACATGTCCCAAGAAAGTCCAAAACCTAGCAAGGCAAATCCACCTCATCTTAAGGCTCAGGAATAACTCTCACTTATTTCATTGCTCTTACCTCCAGATCCACTGGGTTGGTTCCATCTTTTAGACTCATGGGAGCTGTGGTCCCATCTTCAGACCCCCTGATTGGTGGTCCATCCCTCAAAGCTCTGCCAGGTGGCAGTAAGCCCCCAAGGATGGAGCACCCCTGTCCCCAGGTTCTGGACAGCAGCCAGTACAGTGCAGGCAGTCCTGGTCACCTCTGAATCACCTTCAGGATTGTTCTTTTCTTTTCTCAAAGCATAGCCCACATTCGAGCTTCCCAGGTGGCACTGGTGGTAAAGAACTTGTCTGCCAGTGCAGGAGACATAAGAGATGCAGGTTCAATCCCTGGTCAGGAAGATCCCCTGGAGGAGGGCATGACAACCCACTCCAACAGGATGCAGGATGCTTGGGGCTGGTGTATGGGGATGATCCGGAGGGATGATGTAGGGTGGGAGGTGGGAGGGGGGTTCATGTTTGGGAGTTTGTGTACACCCGTGGCAGATTCAAGTCAAAGTATGCCAAAACCAATAGAATACTGTAAAGTAAAATAAAGTAAAATGGAAAAAATAATAATTAAAAAAAAGAAAATTGGGTTTTTTTGTCCACTTGATTACCAGATGGTAGTGTTTCACTTGTATAATCCCATCTCTATTCCTGGCTTCTGCTGAGATAGCAGCTTAAGTTTGCAAATGGTACCCACGATCTCTTTTGTAAATGATTGTTCAGTCATCCCCTTAGTGTCCTCTTCAGAAAAAGCTTTCTTTCTTTCTTTTTTTTTTGTGCTATGGATAAACTAATAATTTTGCAACATCTGCAAGTTCTAGTTCATTTTTGCTAAACTGTACTATCTGCATTCCTCTTCTTTTGCATTTTACTATAAGAAGTAAGGACGAGCCAGGCTACCCCTTCAATACTTTGCTTAGAAAGCTCCTCTGCTAAATATATGATTTCATTACTCACAAATTGTCTCTTTCACAAAACACCAGAACATATTTTAGCCACGTCCTTTACTACAAGGATCTCCTTTCTTCCCGTTTCCGATCTGAGAACTGACCAGAATTGCCTTTAGCTTTCATATTTCTAGCCCAGGTCTCAAAACATGATCAGCTTCTACCCATTACCAGTTCCTAAGTCACCTTCACAATTTCAGATATTTGTTACAGCAGTATCTTCTTGGTATCAAGCTCTGTACTGGTTTTCTCAGGCTGCCATAGCAAGATATCACATGCAGGATGGCTGACACAATGCAAATTAACTTTCTTACGGTTCTGGAGGCTTGGAGGTCCCAGGTCAAGTTGCTGGATGATTCTGTTTCTGGTAAGGGCTCTCTTCCTGGCTTGCAAGTGGCTGCCTTCTTGTTATATCCTCAATCCAGTTGCCGCCCCCAAGGTTCTATCTCCAAATAGCCTCACATTGGGATTTAGAGCCTCAGTATGTGAATTCTAGGGGGACATTAACATTCAGTCCAAACAACTACTTAGCAGCAATGTGTGTTCATGCTCACAATCCTGACTAAGGGTGGATAAAGATCATATTGCCTTGCTTTCTGATCCAGCCCTCTGGCTTGGCCAGTTTATCCCTCTTGGTGTGGTTTCTTCCAGGCCACCCTAGTGTTTGAACTTGATCACACAATCCACAGGAGATGTGTGCATGCATTTTGGCCCACATAATATAATTTATGAATTTCTGTAATCTCTCTTTTCCCTTCTCCAGAGTATCTCTCACCTCAAAACCCAGCACGTATATTTTTCCTCCATTTCAACTACATCTTCTGGCCAGGATCAAGGTTTCCTTGGGTGACTAAGAAATAGTGTGTGTGTGCTAAGTTGCTTTAGTCATGTTCAACTCTTTCCAAACCTATGGACTGTAGCCTGCCAGGCTCCTCTGTCCATGGGATTCTCCAAGCAAGAATACTGGAGTGGGTTGCCATTTCTTTCTCCAGGGGATCTTTCTGACCCAAGGATCAAACCCACATCACTTATGTCTCCTGCATTGGCAGGTGGGTTCTTTACTGCTAGCACTACTAGGGAAGCCCTAAGAAACAGTACAAGACCAGAACTCAGACATACTTGACAAGCATGTGGTGCTGCTGAGAATTACTCTCATAACAGAGTGATGTGAAGACAGTCCACCACAAACTTCACATTCACTCTCAGTCTCAGGTTTTGTAATAGTTCTCAATCTGTTTATCTTTATTTTTTATTTATTTATTTTAAAATACAAATTCATTTATCTAAATTGGAGGTTAATTACTTTACAATATTGTATTGGTTTTGCCATACATCAACATGAATCCCCCACAGGTATACACGTGTTCCCCATCCTGGACCCCCCACCTTCTTCCCTCCCCGTACCATCCCTCTGGTTCGTCTCAGTGACCAGCCCCAAGCATCCAGTATCATGCATAGAACCTGGACTGGCGATTCATTTCGTATGTGATATTATACATGTTTCAATGCCATTCTCCCAAATCATCCCACCCTCTCCCTCTTCACAGGGTCCAAAAGATTGTTCTATACATTTGTGTCTCTTTTGCTGTCTCGCGTACAGGGTTATCATTACCATCTTTCTAAATTCCATATATATGTGTTAGTATACTGTATTGGTGTTTTTCTTTCTGGCTTACTTCACTCTGTATAATAGGCTCCAGTTTCATACATCTCATTAGAACTGATTCAAATGTATCATTTTTAATGGCTGAGTAATACTCCATTGTGTATATATACCACAGCTTTCTTATCCATTCATCTGCTGATGGACATCTAGGTTGTTTCCATGTCCTGGCTATTA
>SJYX01002076.1:300069-325705 GCA_006410675.1 Oreotragus oreotragus
CCAGTCTTTGTCTTTTGGTTGGGGCATTCAACCCATTTACATTTAAGGTAATTATTAATAAGTATGATCCCATTGCCATTTACTTTATTGTTTTGGGTTTGAGTTTACACACCCGTTTTGTGTTTCCTCTCTAGAGAATATCCTTTAGCATTTGTTGGACAGCTAGTTTGGTGGTGCTGAATTCTCTCAGCTTTTGCCTGTCTGTAAAGCTTTTGATTTCTCCATCATATTTGAAAGAGATCCTTGCTGGGTACAGTAATCTGGGCTGTAGGTTATTTTCTTTCATCACTTTAAGTATGTCCTGCCATTCCCTCCTGGCCTGAAGCGTTTCTATTGAAAGATCTGCAGTTATCCTTATGGGAATCCCCTTGTGTGTTATTTGTTGTTTTTCCCTTGCTGCTTTTCATATTTGTTCTTTGTGTTCAATCTTTGTTAATTTGATTAATATGTGTCTTGGGAGTGTTTTGCCTTGGGTTTATCCTGTTTGGAACTCTCTGGGTTTCTTGGACTTGGGTGATTATTTCCTTCCCCATTTTAGGGAAGTTTTCAACTATTATCTCCTCAAGTATTTTCTCATGGTCTCTCTTTTTGTCTTCTTCTGGGACTCCTATGATTCAAATGTTGGAGCATTTAATATTGTCCTGGCGGTCTTTGAGATTGACCTCATTTCTTTTCTTTTTTCTTTTTTCCTCTCTGATTCATTTATTTCTACCATTATATCTTCTAATTCACTAATCCTATCTTCTGCCTCCATTATTCTACTATTTGTTGCCTCCAGTGTGTTTTTGATCTCATTTATTGGATTATTAATTATATATTGACTCTTTTTTATTTCTTCTAGGTCCTTGTTAAACCTTTCTTGCATCTTCTCCAGCCTTGTCTCCAGGCTATTTATCTATGATTCCATTTTGATTTCAAGATTTTGGATCATTTTCACTATCATTATTTGGAATTCTTTCTCAGGTAGATTCCCTATCTCTTCCTCTTTTGTTTGGTTTGGTGGGGATTTCTCCTGTTCCTTTACCTGCTGGGTATTCCTCTGTCTCTTCATCTTGGTTATATTGTTGCATTTGGGGTGGCCTTTCTGTATTCTGGGGATTGGTGGAGTTCTTTTTATTGTGGAGTTTCGTCTCTGTGGGTGGGGTTGTATCAGTGGCTTGTCAAGGTTTCTTGGTTAGGGAAGCTTGTGTTGGAGTTCTGGTGGGCAGAGCTTGATTTCTTCTCTCTGGAGTGCAATGAAGTGTCCAGTAATGAGTTATGAGATGTCAATGGTTTTGGAGTAACTTTGGGCAGCCTGTATATTGAAGCTCAGGGCTGTGTTCCTGTGTTGCTGGAGAATTTGTGTGGTATGTCTTGCTCTGGAACTTGTTCTCCCTTGAGTTGTTCTTGGTTTCAGTGTGGGTATGGAGGTGTTTGATGTACTTCTATCGATTAATGTTCCCTGGAGTCAGGAGTTCTCTGGTGTTCTCAGGATTTGGACTTAAGCCTCCTGCTTCTGGTTTTCAGTCTTAGTTTTACAGTCGCCTCAAGACTTCTCCTTCTATACAGCACTGTTGATAAAGCATCTAGGTTAAAGATGAAAAGTTTCTCCACAGTGAGGGACACCCAGAGAGGTTCATAGAGTTACATGGAGAAGAGAAGAGGGAGGAGGGAGTTAGGGGTGACCCGAATGAGATGAGGTGGAATCAAAAGAGGAGAGAGCAAGCTACCAGTAATCACTTCCTTATGCGCACTCCACAGTCTGGACCACTCAGAGATGTTCTAGGAGTTATACAGAGAAGAGAAGAGGGAGGAAGGAGACAGGGGTGGCCAGGAAGATAAAAGTGGGGAATGAAAAGAGAGAGACAGATCCAGCCAGTAATCATTTCCCTAAGTGTTCTCCACTGTCTGGAACACACAGACATTCACAGAGTTGGATAGAGAAGAGAGGAGGGAGGGAGAAGACAGAGGCAACCTGGTGCAGAAAAAGGAAAGTCGAAAGGAGGAGAGAGCAGTCAAGCCAGTAATCTCGCTCCCAAGTAAAACTGGGTACTGAAGATTGAGTTTTTAAAGGTACAAAATTGATAACAAATACCAAAAAGCAAAGACGAAAATCTACAGTAGAGGTTGGATTTTCAAAAATACAATATTCAAGAAAAGAAGAAGAAGAAAAAAGTCACAAAAATTATTTATATATATATATATGAAATTTGCTTTAAAAACAGGGTCTTTTTTTTGAAAAGTAATAGTAGGTTATAAAAATGAAA
Source organism: Oreotragus oreotragus (assembly GCA_006410675.1). Classification (NCBI taxonomy): domain Eukaryota; kingdom Metazoa; phylum Chordata; class Mammalia; order Artiodactyla; family Bovidae; genus Oreotragus; species Oreotragus oreotragus. The sequence goes on from SJYX01002076.1 coordinate 302,316, forward strand.
ATTAAAGGAGTAATAGAGGACTTAAAATTTTTTTAAAGTTAAAAAAAAGAAGAAAAAAAAAAGAATGAGCGTAAAAATAGTAAAGATATATCTAAGACTTTCTCTGGTGTTGTTGTGGGCAGTGTGGGGTCAGTTCATTTTTGGATAGTTCCTTGGTCTGGCTTATATTTCTCAAGATCTATAGGCCCCTTCCTATGTAGTCGGTAACTTCCAAGGCAGTTCCCTCTGTTTTAGCTTCTTCTGTTTGCTGGTCTCTTCAGTGTCTGATTTTCGCTCTGACACAAGGGGGGTGGTGGTGGACACTTTTTTAGGCTCACTTGTTCCGTCGCACTGTGGGGAGGGAGGGACGCTGCAAACAAATAACACTGGCGTGTGCCTGCAATATCTCAGCCACACTGGGCATGCCCCCGCTCATGGCACACACAGCTCAGGCTCTAGGTTGCTCCACCAGGAACCGTCTGAGACTGGCCCTGTGCTGCATGCACCTCCCAGGTCTAAGCTGCTCAGATTCAGGCACTCAGGTAGTCCTCAGAGGTGCAGACTCGGTTGGGCCTGCATTTTGTGCCCTTTCCAGGTCCAAGTAGCTCAGGTGTTTTCCGAGCGCAGTCGCTGTGACTTATCTCCTCTCCCATCCCTGCTGCTCAGTTTTCTGGGTATACAACTGGTGCACCTTCTCAGGCGGATGATGACTGTCCAGAACCCCAAGAAGTCTTAGTTAGCAAAGAAGCCTGCTTGCAGTTTGGTAGATAATGTCTCTCTCGGGCTGCAGTTGCCCCCTCTGGCCCTTCCGGCTCTGGCTGCCTGTCACCGGAGGGGGATGGTCTGCAGCTGGCTAATTCTGTTCTGTCCTTTGTTCTGTGTGTGGTCCTGGTGGTGTCTTATGTTAGAGCTTCTTGCATGGTAGCTATCCCACAGTCCGGTTTGCTAGCCCAAGTTAGTTCTCTCTGATTATGCTTGGGGCATTTGGGCCCGATCCTTACTCTAAGCAATGCAACCCGTGCCTCCCTGCCCAGCCCCCACTTGCTAGTGCCAGATGCAGGCGTCTGCGCTGCTTCCCCACTGGGGGAGTCACCGTTGGGCTCGTAATCTGTGGGGTTTAATTATTTATTTATTTTTCCTCCCTGTTATGTTGCCCTCTGTGCTTCCAAGGTTAGCCAGAGACTCGGCCTTGAGAGTGTTTCCTGGTGTTTGGAAACTTCTCTCTTTTTAAGACTCCCTTCCCAGGACAGAGCTCCATCCCTACCTCTTTCATCTCTTTTTTTGTCTTTTAGATTTTTTCCTACCTCTTTTCCAAGATAATAGGCTGCTTTTCTGGGTGCCTGATGTCTTCTGATGGCATTCAGAAGTTGTTTTGTGGAATTTACTCAGCGTTTAAATGTTATTTTGATGAATTTGTGGGGGAGAGAGTGGTCTCCCCATCCTATTCCTCCGCCATCTTCTGCATTTTTCCTCAATCTGTTTATTACACTTTCCAACTCTGTGTTGTTGGCTTCTGGCATTCTGTGTTCAGTGCTTTGACCATTTGGAGGTCAACTTGACCTAGGGACACTGCAATCTGACAGTCTAATTTCTTTCATGCCACCTGAGGTGTCCTCTGAGTTGCTGCTGGGGGAAATTCCATGCTAAATTGTTTCTGTAATTGTGGATGTGTTGAAAGCTTGAGGTGTCCATCTTCAAAATCAGGTGAGAGAGGTTTCCAGCTGCTAGGACTTCAACACAGTAATTCAAAACTTAAGTTGTGGATCCATGACAAATAGATCCTATAGCTCTCTTCTGAAGAAAGGAAACTATCAGAAAGATATTATTAAAATTTTAGATAGGAAGGATAAATATCAAAGAGGGAAGGAGAAAGAGATGGGAAAAGAAAGAAAAGAATAGCAAATGGTTTTTACACATGAAAATTTTCTCATCTTATTATGAGATATGGAGAGTTTTTTCTTTTTACTATTGAATCTGCTTCTTATGTAAATCATAATTTGAAAAAAGCTATTGGCCACTGAGTATGAGTGTTTCATTTTTGTCTTTAGCATCAGTGAAGCTGTAATAAGGTGTCCATGGACTTGGAAGAACACAGATAGTTCAGAGGTTTCACAGGAAGGTTTTCAAGCATGGGACAACTTGCAGCTGAGAAATCTTCATTTAATTCTAAACTCTTCAATTAATGATGATTTATGAATTATTTAAGTTCCTGGGGCCTTCATATCCACATTTGCCAGCTGAGGGAGATGATGAAATGACACTGAAGACTTTCAGAAGTTCTAGTGCTAGTTTGTTTCATTCTTCACTGTTCTTGAAATCATTCACAGATGAGAAAATCATATAATTTATCATCCAAATCAGGACAGTTTTGATAGCCCTCAAAGTCCAAATGAAATATTGCCTTGTAAAAGACATTTTAAAAAGTTTGAAAGATCACAGAAGGGGGGGAGAGATAATTTAATTAACTTTTCTTATGGATTTTGGAAATGAAAATCCCATTGCTAATAGAGAACACTTTGTTTTCATGTATGTTAGTGCTTCTGCACCCCCAGCCCTAATGGTGTTGGAAGCCTTGCCTGGAATTTCTTTTCAGAGGGTTCTTTTGCTAAGAAGAATGCACTCCTCTCTCCTACACACCCATGAGTCAAGGGCCCCTCCTCGGGTCTCCCACAGCATCAGTGCAAACCCGTAGCACAGCAGCCACTGCACTGCTTTATTTATACTTTTCTTGCCTCCCTCCTCCAGAAGACGGAGGGCAGAATCTGAGTCTTTCATCTCTGTTGCCCCAGGATGTGGGCATCAGGGCTGAGACCAAAGGGAGATAAGCCATTCCCTCCTGGGATTGTGCTGTGTCCTGTGGGGCCAGCATTTGAGTGGGCCCGAGTGTGATGCTTCCTGACATTGGGTCCCCTGGGTATTTTGCATACCTCCCTCTAGTCCAGACCCCAGTGGGTAGAGTGCTGAGCAAATAACAATCCTGTAGCAAAGCCAGTGATCAAATGCTGAACTTTGGACTTGGGGAGGATTGTGGGTTTTTTAATATTTGTTTATTCGGCTGCTTTGGGTCTTAGTTGAAGAACGCAGGATCTTTGTTGCATCATTTGGGATTATTTGATGCAGTGCAGGGACTCTCTAGTTATGGCACAAAGGCTGCAGAGCATGGGCTCAGTAGTCGTGGCTCATGGGCTTAGTTGCTCCATGGCCTGTGGGATCTTAGTTCCTGGACCAGGGATCGAACCCATGTTCCCTGCATTGCCAGGTGGATTCTTAACCACTGGACCACCAGAAAAGTCCCTGGGCCTCATTTTTTAATGTAGATTTTATTTTTGTTTCAGTATTGTGAGGCCAACAGGCCAGAAGATGATTGCCATTGAAAAGGTGTTTTGTTACTCACAGTTCCCCAAAGGAGGGGGCATGCCACACTATCCAGGGGTCACATGGGGACACAGTTCTTTACCAGCTCTGTTAATTGGCTCATCCTGAGGAGGCAATCCCTCCAGGTCAGCGAGGCTGTCAGTTGTCAAAACATCAGAATGAAAAGACATGGGATCCAGGCTTGCTTGAGTTTCAACACATACTGCCATGTATAAACCCCATGGCCTAAAGCATACCAACCTGTCTTGGAAAACAGGAGTGTTAATAATACAAGAAGCTTACTGCGTTGTCATGCGGATTAGAGCAAAGAGCCTGGCACACAGTAGGTGCTCAAGATACGGCAAACATTAGTCAGTATGCACGGTAAGATATAGCATGGCATATGCATTTGTGCATATTTACCACAATGTGTGGGAAGAGAGGGCTCTGCTGTTGTTTTGAAAATGACCACTTTTGGCCACTTTTCCGAATAATACTCTGAAATATTTTGCCAAACAGACTAGCTGCTCCTGGAAACTTGAGTCTCTCTCCAGGGTCCTGAAACTTTTCGCTTTGTATGAAGCTAAAAATAATCCCAAGTACCTTCCTTCCCTGGGGGATGAGGGTGCTACAGTCTTCACAGAGGCAGTCAGGAGATATGGGGAACTGTGTATGTGTATTCCAAAGAAAATGCCTGGAACTTTCCAAAGCTTTAAAAAGAAGTTAGTTTTGAATGCTTGGCACATTTCAGAAGAACCTATCCCTATGCTGGTACAGTGACAGCAGCAGCTGCTTCTGACATCAAGCAGGAATTTTTATTAGCACGAGAGCATGTTAAAGAAAGGCCCAGAATACAGCGCATGGAAGCAACAGTGGACAAAGCATGAGCTTTGTCACCAAGCATTAGCTTTCACTTGACAGCATTTAGGGACTGGGGGTGATAGAGAGCCATTAACTTCAGACTTTCACCTCCCAAACCAGGGTTAACATCAGTGGGCTGGAAGAGAAGAGAAATCACAAATGATGTGTTGCATGAGCTGCAGAGAAGACGTACTGTGTTTGTGGCAGAGACAAACATAGCGCCGTTCTCTTGGGACCTGTGCTATTCTCATGCCTGTGTCATTCAGTGTGAAATAGGACCCTGATCAGGACTCCTGTGACAGTGAGATGCCTTCCCCTGGGCCTCCTCCAGGGGTTCGAGTGGATCTTTGCCAAGCAGCATTAGGAGGCTGACACTGCTTAAACGGAACCTAAATATATAGAAAGAAGAGAGTGTGGGCAGCATAAACATGCTCTTCACTTCTCTCATTATAACGGTCTAAAATATTTCTTTGGAATCTTCCCTTTCATTCCTTCCTGCACCACGAAGCACCCATGTACTTTGGAACAAGGACAATGAGCCCATATTCTATCGTGGTCTCGAAAATACTCAAAAACAACATTATTAAATGTGAAGTGGTCTCTTTACTCTTTTTAGTCATTTTTTGTGTATTTCTTTTCAGAAATAGCTACTGTAGCACCTAATATAACTTCCGCATTGTGGAATTTGTTGACAGAATATATGTTACAGGACTGACCTTTGGAAAATTACTTTCCTTATGAGATAATTTATAACCTGTGGAAGATATTTGATGTCTTAATGTTTTCTTTCGGCCTCTTACTCTGTCACTGTTTCTTTTCATTGCATTAAGTAGACACCGTACACAGCAAAGCTCTCAGGGTGAAAATAGCTATCTATTCTACAAATAGCTTCTGAGGGGTAGACTGAGATAGAGTTCAGGGCTATGTACCTATGAGCCTGATTAAACTTGTGTTGTTCAATGAAGGCTCTTCATTCAGGTAAAATAAAAAAGGAGGAGGAAGGGAAGATGAAATGATGGTAAGCTTTTTGTTTGTCTGAACATTTACAGAGTGCCAGGTCTCTTGTGACACTTTTTGCATATTTTCATAGACAACCTCAGTCACAGCTCCTTGATACAGAGGCTATTGCCCCTGATGCAGGGGTTATTTCATAGATAAGGGCATTGAACCACAGTGAAGTTAATTGTCCAACATCCCAATTACTGAGTCAGTCACAAATTGAACCTAATTCTAATGAAACATTTCAATTATTTTTCTTTATCAAATTACACAGGCAATTTTAATATTAATTAAAATCAAATGGCACCAAAAGGCTTAATGTAAAAAATCTTTCCCTATTTTTCAGTCCTTCTCCACAGAGGGTTACATTGTTAGTGCTTTTTGGTTGCTTTCCTGATTTGTAGCTCCATATTTCTAAAAACTGTGACTGTGTTGAGCTTTTAAAAAAAATTTTATTTTTATTTATTTGGCTGTGCCAGGTCTTAGTTGCAGCATTCAGGATCTTTTAGTGGGGATCTAGTTGGAATCTAGTTCCCTGACCAGGTTGAAGCCACGTTCCCTAATGGGGAGCATAGAGTCTTAGCCACTGGACCAGCAGGGCATTCCCTGCATTGGGCTTTTTTATTTATCAAGTTCATCACCTTCCTGTGATGGCTCCTATGAATTTATTTTGCCTAGATATACCCCCACTCTAATTTCTCCCCTCTCAATCTCCCAGTCAGAGTGTTTTATTATTTCTACATAAATGATGTCTTCTGCCAATTGAGTGATTGTTTTTTATTCTTTTTATAGTTTAAAATTTTTAGAATTAACATTTATCTAATTTACTTCATTCACTGATTTAACTACATATCTCTTATAAATTGCTTCTGTTATAAATTGTTCAGTAGATCTGTCAAACACTGCCTCTTGGGATGAGCTCTGAGTCTTATCAGAGAACATCCTCTTGCCCTCCTTCCAGGAGATACTGATTCCCTTTCACCAGTCTTGTTGGATACCCTGCATCCATGTCTGTCTAAAGTGGCACACTCATTTCTGGTAGTCCCTAGCCTGCAGTAATTTCTTTTAGAAGGGGCTGTTGTTTGTTTGAGTTTCTATTCCTTACACTGTTGAGCAATTTGGCTGAATATGAATTCTAAGTTGAAAATCAAAATTCCTACAATGATGCTTCATTCTTTCTTAGTTTCCTGTGCAGCTGTTGAAAAACCCTGTGCCATTTCAGATCCTGCTGTATTACATGCAGCCTAACTTTTCAGCTTTAAAATCTTTTAAGAGCTTCTTTTCAGGCTCACTGCTCTGCAGCATCATTGTGATATGCAGGTGTGTGTGTGTGTGTGTGTGTGTGTGTGTGTGTGTGTGTGAGTGTGAGACGTGTTTTTTGTTGTTGTTGTCTTGGAATCTCAATTCTTTCTATTTCTTTCCTGATAATTCCTATCCTTCAATACTAGAAATTTTTATTGTAGTGTTTCTTCAATAATTTAATAATTATTCTTTTATAATTTTAATTATTCTGTTTCTATTCTCTTTATACTTGCATTTTCTTTTATTTATTTATTTATTTATTTATTTATTTGTATTTATTTATTTTTTTACACGAACTCCCAAACATGAACCCCCCTCCCACCTCCCACCCCATATACTTGCATTTTCTTATCATATCTTTTCTTTTCAGTCTGTCTCCTTTTTAAAATTTTGTTATTTGGAAGTGCCCTTGCACTTTTGGGATTCAAAGCATTGTATGTTTAAAAAAGGCTCCTTGTTTAAGATTTTCAACATCTATGAGATTTTTTTTTTAATTTTAGAAAGTACTTCCTTTAGAGCATTCTGCTCTCATGGTAGCTTCTCTTATTTTTCATGGGCTATAATAGTCTTTCTTTTAAATGTGTTTTACTTACGTAATTCTCGCTCTCTACGTTTCCCTGTGTCTTTCAGGTTCCTATTTTTATATTTGGTTTGGTTTCTGTTCTTTTTTTAATGTTGAACATTGTATTCAATTGTTGGTGCTCTTTGGCTCCCCATTTTATTTCTCAGAAGGAGGCACAAAAAAGCTCATTCAGAACTCTGTTTACAGGCACATGACATACACTCTGTGGTTTCAGTTTAAGGTGATCTGCAGCAGAGAAACAGGGAAGGCAATGGCAACCCATTCCAGTGTTCTTGCCTGGAAAATCCCATGAGTAGCGGAATCTGGTGGGCTGCCGTCTATGGGGTCGCACAGAGTCAGACGGGACTGAAGTGACTTAGCAGCAGCAGCAGCAGCAGAGGAAGCTTTTCACTGGAGACTTATCAGTCAACGTCATTGTCTGGAGATGTTTGCTGCTGCTACTAAATCGCTTCCGTCGTGTTCGACTCTGTGCGATCCCTTAGACGGCAGCCCACTAGGCTCCCCATCCCTGGGATTCTTCAGGCCAAGAACACTGGAGTGTGTAGTCATTTCCTTCTCCAAGTGAAAAGTGAAAGTGAAGTCGCTCAGTCGTGTCCGACTCTTTGCGACCCCATGGACTGCAGCCCACCAGGCTCCTCTGTCCATGGGATTTTCCAGGCAAGAGGGAGATGTTTACTATGGAGCTATTTTATCCTTGTAGTGAGGAAGCTTCTTGTCAAAGTGATGGGGTGGATAGAAACCTCAGTATTTACTTGACAGATTTCAGCTGTGTTCAGGTGCATGTCTCATTTGACCCTCCCTGTGACCTGGATCCTCCACGTTCTACACCTGTCTCTTAACTAAAACTTGTTTTGCTCTTTCCTTTCTGCAGGCACTTCACATACACCTTCCTTTATTCTGTTAATTGAGTACCAACCATCCATCTCCTTTCCAACTTCCTCAAATTTTGGCAAATTTCTTCTTTACTATTGTCATTTCTCCTTTTCCTTTTTGGCTTTGTTGGAGTGTCCTGTTAAGTTCCTCTGCTATCATTTCTTTAAATAGCATTGAAAATAAACAAATATATGTGGCTCATTTACTGTGTTTAATAGCAATCCTTATTGTTCCTCATTGTGTTTTGATATATGCGCTGTGCTTGCAGCATCTTATCTTCATATAATTTGTGTATTTTTCTCTTATGCATCATGTTTTACATCCCTTTGATTCTTTAAGTTTAGGAATTTAAGGAGTACATGTTTAGAAGCACGGTCTTATTTTATTCCTAGAAAAATCCTTGGTCTAAGGCACAGGTATATTTTTCTATTTTTCACACTTGACATATGGAGGGACTTCCACGCAGGGAGTTTAATTAACATGCCCAAGATTACTCAGTCAAGTTTTTTCAAGCTTCTCCAATTACAGATTTTTGCCTCTCCTCCCCTCTACCGCTCAGGCCTAACTTGTGGCAAGTTTATAAAATATATAAATAAAGAGAAAAAGAAAGGGAAGAAGGGAATGAACTTCGAACACTAAGTTTGAAAACTTTTATTTCTAAGCTGTGACTTTTGAAAATCAGGTTGGGAGTAATTTGAGAATTTTGGTGTGTTTTGTGACACACAGTCATCATTGCAGTGGGCAATTGAGATTCGACTGAAATAACAGAATAATCTCTAGTGTTCTGATGTTTGTAGAAACATTTGAGAAGTAAACAACATGTTAGGCTGAAGGAAAGTTAAAAATGAGGGGCACAGTTCACCTGTTAAAGTCCGTTCGGCATCAACATTAAGTAGGTTAATTGTGTAGCATGAACAGAATCCACAGCCACATCTATAGGGCTTTTTCCACCTCTGAACATCATTTAATGGAACTAATGCATATTTATTATAGCATGGTTCTCTTTAAACAACAGCCTTGCCATTAGACATAAATTTCCCACAAGCATCATGATTTACTTTCTGCAAAGGACCTTCTCATCAGACCACAGAGGCTCTGATATGATTATGCCATGTTCTAGGGGCCAGAGGGATACGAGGCAGGCTTTTGTAGCCCAGTCTGCATGGGAGCCCTGTGATGGAATTGAGGCAAATCTGTGCCATGTTCCTGGAGGCAGGGACCGAGGATCAGCCAGGCTGATACCTCCTCCCAGGCTCTCCTTTGTCAGATGCCCAGGTTCTGTGGGCCGAGTCTTGTTGAGGATGCCAGCATCCTCTTTTAGTGTGGGGCAGAGCTTGCTGGGCTGGAGCATTGCCTGTGGAAGGGGAGCCCTACAGCATGCCCTTTATGAACAATCCCTGCACAAGGTCACCCATCTCACTGGCTCTGAGACAGGTGGATAATTCCTCAAGTCCTGACTCAGAGAGCCGTCCTCATCTTGCTGAGTCTCTAGTTGGCCATTCAGTCTAGCTGCCTTCTTTCAGGCCCTGCTTGAATACCATCATGTTTATAAAAACTTCTCCAAGTCAGAAAAGACTGAATCTCTCCAATTCTTACTCTCTCTTTATTTTGGGGGGCTCCAAAATCACTGCAGATGGTGACTGCAGCCATGAAATTAAAAGATGCTTACTCCTTGGAAGAAAAGTTATGACCAACCAGGATAGCATATTGAAAAGCAGAGACATTACTTTGCCAACAAAGGTCCGTCTAGTCAAGGCTATGGTTTTTCCTGTGGTCATGTATGGATGTGAGAGTTGGACTGTGAAGAAGGCTGAGCGCTGAAGAATTGATGCTTTTGAACTGTGGTGTTGGAGAAGACTCTTGAGAGTCCCTTGGACTGCAAGGAGATCCAACCAGTCCATTCTGAAGGAGATCAGTCCTGGGATTTCTTTGGTTTTTTGTAATTGTTTATTTTTTTATTTTTGAAGTATTTTCTTTCTTTTTTTAATTAATTAATTTATTTTAGAGCTTCCATTTTACTTTATTTTACTGGATTTCTTTGGAGGGAATGATGCTAAAGCTGAAACTCCAGTACTTTGGCCACCTCATGTGAAGAGTTGACTCATTGGAAAAGACTCTGATGCTGGGAGGGATTGGGGGCAGGAGGAGAAGGGGATGACAGAAGATGAGATGGCTGGATGGCATCACGGACTCGATGGACGTAAGTCTGAGTGAACTCCAGGAGTTGGTGATGGACAGGGAGGCCTGGAGTGCTGCGATTCATGGGGTCGCAGAGTCAGACACGACTGAGCGACTGAACTGAACTGTGCGCCGTTTACTCTGGTACTTATTGCACTGTGCCCTGCATGATGAGAGGTGGCTCAGACAGGAAAGAATCTGCCTGCAATGCAGGAGATCTGGGTTCAGTCCCTGGGTCTGGAAGATCCCTTGGAGAAGGAAATGGCCACCCACTCCAGTATGCTTTCCTGGGAAATCCCTGGCAGGCTATATTCCATGAAGTCACAGGAGTTGGACGTGACTTAGTGACTAAACCACCACTGCATGCTGAGGATAACAAAGGGTTGATGCCAGTGATGCGGCTGTTAGGACAACATATGCTCCAGAGGCAGTCTTCTCTTTGGATCCTCTTTCTGCTTCCCATGTGGTCCAGTCTCCACGTGCCTCAGTGCCCTCATCTTGGAAACAGTGGCATTCTCCTTGCCAAGCTGTAATAAAGATTTAGGATAAAATTGTTCATACATTGTCCAACACTAAAGTCTTCTTCCTTTCTTCTTTTGTGTTATTTACAAATTATTTATTAATTTAGATTATGCTTTTTTCATTAAATGTAGCATTATATTTTACAATGGATAATCTGCCTTTTGAAAAACTTATCTCACACCTATGGATTTTACCTAAGTCTACCTGGGTCCCTCTAGGTGAATTTACCCTTCGGTAAGAAAATGCTGCTATTTTACCATCAGATTGCTTGCTTTCTGTCACAGGCCCAGGTTTAGACCGACTCCTCTCCATTTCCCTCTGATCTTCTTTATTTCTTTTACTTGTGCATATTGGTGTGATGACCAGTTTAGGCTCTTGGATGTTCTGAATGGTGATGACGGAATCAAGACTGACTCCCTGTGCACATGATCTACATCCTCAAAAGACAGCGGAATCTGCTCAAGAGTTATAGCTTCATCCCCTGATGGGTGGGTCTCAGGGCTTTGATCTGGGAGAAGAGGACTAGGTTGCCTTCATGACCACTAATAGCAAAGAATAGTTCTATGTATAGCCATCACGCATCCTTCTCTTCAGCTCTACAGCTATAATTGGGCTTCCTCAATGACTCAGTGGTAAAGAATCTGCCTGCCACTGCAGGAGGCACAAGAGATGCAGGTTTGATCCCTGGGTCAGGAATATCCCCTGGAGTAAGAAATAGCAACCAATTCCAGTATTCTTGCCTGGAAAATTCCATGGGCAAGGGAGCCTGGCAGGCTCTCGTCCATGGGGTCACAAAGAGTCAGACGTGACTAAGCACGTGTGCAGGCATGCAGAGCTGTCACAGTGTCCCAATAGGCGCTCCCCAGTGCAGTCTGTACTATTGACTTGGAGGTGGGTCACACATCTCCTCTACAGGTGGGGAAATCGAGGCTCAGAGGTGTATGAGATGATGCTCAGGTCAGCCAGCAGGTGCAGGCCTACATCTCACGTCTTCTGGTTCCAAGCTGGTGCCTCGTTTCTGTTTCCTCCATAGAGAAGGAGACCGTATAAACATCTCCTCTATAGACATCTATGCTACTGGCACCTACTCCTATCTTCTCATACTGATCCCACAAAGTCAGACCCCCAGAAACGCACAACATACTTGCAGGCTGTGACTCATTCTGCTGAGAACAGGGAGACCAGAAAGATGTTTTGTTTCAGCCCATCTTCTTAGAAGAACTCTTGTGGGACCTCACCTCAGGGGCCTATTGTAGAACTGTGAAGGAGGATTCCAGCGCGAAACAGCATCCTCTGTGATTGTGACATGTCACTCCAGGAGGAGATCTCTCTCCACTCGATGCTGTTGGCCTTTTAGGAGGATGTTTCTCCATTTACTGAAGGCCAGGTCCTCTGAGAAAAGTGTACTGCTGTGCATACTGATTTATATTGATCCTTCCAACAAGTTGTGTAGCAGATTCATTTATCTGTTGGGTGGTTGGCAGTTTATGGGGATTCTTACATTAGACCCAACTGTGCCTTTTAACCATTGAGTTCTATTATTCTGTCATTTTTACTTCATCTCTTTAAGAAGGGAATTTCTTGTCAACTAGGACTATGTGCTGCTTTTTACAACATAAATATAGTCTCTTAATGACAAAAGGAAGTGCAGGGTCTAGAAAATAGAGCTCAGTCTGATATCAGGGAGACAAAAATCTCAAGTGTCCCTGGGAGAGGGGAATTAAAAAAAATGATAAGCTCAGACTCATGATGGAGGCGAAGCTTGAAGCCCCTCCAGTCTCCAGGACCCGTGTGAATTGCTATGTCTGTGTGTGTTGGTGTCTGGAGGGGCATTCTGAGTGAGAGTCTAAAGTGACAGGTGGTGTTTGAAACCTGCATCCATAGACACAGCAAGGGTGTGAAGCATGGGTGAGTTGACCAGGAATGTCCTAAAGCCTGCTCCAGAGTCCCAGTTAAGTCCGCCTTATGAAGAAAGACTTTGGGGTGATCATTCCAGCCGGTGATCTGGATTCTCCCAGAGCTAAATACAGTCTAAATAAACCCCAGCTTCCAAGCCCCGTAGACATTTGGCCCATAGATCTTTCAGAGAGGCTTTTACTCATCTCACTTACAGAAACTCTTGGTGAGATTATTTAGTGTGTGAAGAATCACAGAGCTGCATTCTAAACATGGTGACTTCTACGTGACCGATAAATATGCCTGACTGTCTGAGGCTAAAATTGGTCTCAGTGGGTATAATTGAAATTGTGTTTTTGATTTCTCATCACTTTGTTTGTTTTTTCCAGTGTAACCAGCATGTATAGGGGATGTTGTTCTGTACAGTTTAGTTGTATAGAAACTTGGATACTTTAAGGAAGAAAAAATGAGAAATAACTCAATTTGACTTCTGCCGCATAAAGAGAGCTGGAGCTTTGGGAATGTGAGGCAGTAATAGCAAGAATCGCTTGTTTCCTAAAAAGGCATTGCCTAGAACAACAGCAAAACTTTTTAAATATATGCCTAGGGCGACTTTAAAACCAGGCTCCAGGGGTTTTAAAAGGGTTTTGCTACCTGTAGTTTGAACACACAGTAAAAAGCAAACCCTTGCATTTACTAATTCCCCGAAATGTGTCTGTTCTGAACTGGGGTGTTCACAGAGACACAGCTGAAGCTGAACTCGTGTCTGTATGCTCAGCCCTGAGATGCTAGGTTTATGTTCATCCAGATTCTGAGAAGCACGATCCCCAAACATTCTGCTAGCATTTCCCAGTGAACATTGTTTGGGCATAAAAAGAAGAGCTGAGATGTGCTTTTACAAATAAATCCTAAAACACCTTGTTTTTGTACCCCATCCCTCAAGAATAACCGCTTCTGCCTTCGCTGCCTCATTCGCTACCAGTAACAGGACCATTCTGAGATGCTAACTCGTCTTAGGATTATACTCCAGACAGTGAGACTTTGACTGAGTCTTTTAGCAAAGGCCTCCTAAATACAGAGAGCAGTGCTGTATCCCACGAGTTTGGCTCAGGATAAAGAAGAAAGTTGGAGAAGGGAATGGCGACCCATTCCACTATTCTTGCCTGGAGAATTCCATGGACAGAGGAGCCTGGTAGGCTACAGTCTATGGGGTGCAAAGAGTTGGACAGGACTGAGCTACTAACACTTACTACACTAAAGGAGAAACTTGCCTGCAGATTGTCATTGTCCCTTTTAGGTCATCATTTCTTAGTTAGCATGCTCTGGGGTCTGGCAGTACAACTTTCTTTTTTCCTTCCTTCAAAAATGCAGGGACTGAGATAGCTTCTTTCACTTATTTTGATTAATAAATTCATGTTCATCATGAGATTTGTTTTTCCTGTAGGCAGCTGCATAACTGATTTCTTTTTTCATTGAGCCTTCCAAAACCCAGCCTTATTCTTTCCTCTCCAAGACCACCCATATTATCTCTTCCCATGAACTATGTGATGAGTTTTTCTGTTCAAAAACAGTTTGTACTCAATACAGTGGTTCCATTTCCCTTTACTTTTGAACAAATGGTGAGAAGCAGCTGAGGCAGGTTAAGGAGTTTTGCACGTGTGAATTCAGTTGTTGGGGGATTTCTAGGGATTCCTCAGGCCGTCTGTGATCATACAATACCTGCTGGAATGCAGCCTTTCCCTCTTCAATATCACCACCTCCTCAATGTCAACATAGTCCCAGAGCTTAGACTAGAAGGGTTCAGCAGAAGGTCTGCCATGCAGGAAGATGAGTGATGCTTTCCTAACAAGGACTTCAGCACGTTCAAAGACAATATGAAGTTGCATAGTACATACAGATTACCTGGAGGTTTTGTTAAGATGTAGAGTCTGATTCAATTGCTAGGTGATTCCCGTGCTGCTGGCCCAGGGACTACACTGGAAATCAGTTCAGCTCAGTTTAGTTGCTCAGTCATGTCCGACTTTCTGCAACCCCATGGACTACAGCACTCCAGGTTTCCCTGTCCATCACCAAATCCTGGAGCTTGCTCAAACTCATGTCCATCAAGTTGATGATGCAATCCAACCATCTCATCCTCTATTGTCCCCTTCTCCTCCAGCCTTCGATCTTTCCCAGCATCAGGGTCTTTTCCAGTGAGTCAGTTTCTTCACATCAGGTGGCCAAAGTATTGGAGTTTCAGCTTCAGCATCAGTCCTTCCAATGAATATTCAGGAGTGATTTCCTTTAGGATGGACTGGTTGGATTGCCTTGCAGTCCAAGGGACTCTCAAGAGTCTTCTCCAACACCACAGTTCAAAAGCATCGATTCTTCGGCACTCAGCTTTCTTTATGGTCCACCTCTCACATCCATACATGACTACTGGAAAAACCATAGCTTTGACTAGAAGGACCTTTGTTGGCAAAGTAATGTCTCTGCTTTTTAATATGCTATCTAGATTGGTCATAACTTTTCTTCCAAGGAGCAAGCATCTTTTAATTTCATGGCTTCAGTCACCACCTGCAGTGATTTTGGAACCCCACCAGAAAAACTCTCTCACTGTTTCCATTGTTTCTCCATGTATTTTTCATGAAGTGATGGTACTGGATGCCATGATCTTAGTTTTTTGAATGTTGAATTTAAAGCCAACTTTTTCACTTTCCTCTTTCACTTTCGTCAAGAGGCTATTTAGTTCTTCTTCACTTTCTGCTATAACGGTGGTGTCATCTGCATATTTGAGGTTATTGATATTTCTCCTGGCAATCTTGATTTCAGCTGTGCTTTATCCAGCCCAGCATTTCACGTGAATGTACTCTGCATATAAGTTAAATAAGCAGGGTGACAATATACAATTAAATAAGCAGGGTGAGAAAATATAATACACAATATACAGTTGTTATTGTAATCATACATAATAACCTGCCTCAGTGGATCCTTCCCCTCTGCCTAACTGTAAACTAAAGAGCCTGTGTTCAGCTCATAGAGAGACAATCTGACCCTGCTCACCTATGAACAGTTACAACGAAAAGAAGAGATTAACATACCCTTCCCTTCCAAAGGTTGACCCTTCTGGAGGAGATGTTTTGCAAGATTCAAGACCCTTTTTACTTTACTTCCTCACTCCCTCTTCCTCTCCATTCTGCCTTTGGATTTTAGCTCTTCACTGTTTCTCTCTCTGACTCTATAAAAGAACCTGCCATCCAGACCCGGACAAGATGGTTACTTTGAGACATTAGTCTTCCATCTTCTCTGTCAGCTGGCTTTCTGAATAAAGTCATATTCCTGGCCTCAACACTTCATCTCTCAGTTTCACTGGCCTCTCATGCGGTAAGCAGAGGGAGCTTGGACTCAGTAACAAGAAGAGGGATATATCAGGACTTTGACATTAACAGATATATACTGGTATACATAAAATAGATAAACAATAAGGACCTACTGTATAGCACAGGAAACTATATTCAATATCTTGTAATAACCTATAAGGGAAATGAGTCTGAAAAAGAATATATACATATATATATGTATGTTACATATAAATTATATATATATATATGAAATTGAATCACAGTGCTATACACCTAAAAGTAAGGCAACATTGTAAATCAACTATAATTCAATTTTAAAAATAAATAATAAATGAGCTGAAGCAGAAGTTCCAATACTTTGACCACCTGATGTGAAGCGCTGACTCATTAGAAAAGACCCCGATGCTGTGAAAGATTGAAGGCTGGAGGAGACGTGGATGACAGAAGACAAGATGGTTGGAGGGCATCACCGACTCAATGGACATGAGTTTGAGCAAGCTCCGGGAGATGGTGAAGTCAGAGAAACCTGGTGTGCTGCAGTCCGTGGGGCCACAAAGAGTCAGACCTGACTGAGCAACTGAACAGGAACAACAGGTTACAGAAATGAAGTTCTGTGTATGATTCATATTTGCGTCCGTTAGCATTACTCTAAAACTCTATGACTTACGTTTCCTTGATTATAAATAATAGTAGCATATTTTATCCCAGTGATCCTCAAACTTTACTGTACATCACAGTTACCTAGATGACTCGTTAAAACAGATTCCTGGCCTACCATCAGACTGTGATTGTGTAGTTCTGGGGTGGGGTCCAAGAATTGCTATTCCTTACAAGCTCCCCAGTGATATTGATACTGCTGGTACAGGAGCTAAGTTTTGGAGTAGCGAGAGCCTGGAGCTCTTTCCCGTAGTGCCTATAACACTTAGCATACTGTACTGTTCACCTAGTGATGTTGGAAAGCTCTTGAAATGGGTTCTGCCTGTTTTTCTTGGTATCTCCAACGCACCTGGTTAAATAATTGTTTTTTTAAGTTGAAATGAATTGGATGTAATGGAATTAATTCCCTCTCTTTCACTTAATTCCCTTACTGGAAGCTCTGACAAGCACAAAATACTAAATCAGGAATAAAATAAAAGAGATAAGGATTGATCTTTAATTGATGTATGGTTTATTTGTAATGTGTCAATTTTTTTTTTTCTGTGTAGCAAAGTGATTCAGTTATACATATGAATTCTTTTTAAATATTATTTTCCATGATAGATTTATCATAGGATACTGAATAGTGTTCTCTGTACTATACAGTAAGACCTTGTTGTTTATCCATTATATATAAAATAGTTTGCATCTACTAACCCCAACCTCCCACTCCATCTCGCCCTCAACCCTCTCCCCGTTGGCAAAGTACCAGTCCCTTATGTCTGTGATTCTGTTTCTGTTTCACAGATAGGTGCATTTGTGTCATATATTAGATTCCACATAGAGTGATATCATATGGTATTAATATTTGTCTTTATCTTTCTGAATTACTTCACTTACTATGATCATCTCTGTTGTATCCATGTTGCTGCAGATGGCATCATTTCATTGTTTTTTAATGACTGAGTAGTAGTATGCCATGTCTTGGCTATTGTGAATAGTGCTGCTATGAACATAAGGGTGCATGTATCTTTTTGAATTAATTTTGTCTGGTTATATGCCTCAAAGTGGGATTGCTGGCTTGCAATAGTAACTGTATTTTTAATTTTCTGAAGAACTCTCATACCATTTTCCATAATGGCTGCACCAACTTATATTCCCACCAATAGGGTAGGAAGGGTTTTCTTTTCTCTACATCTTTTCCAGCCCTTGTAATTTGTGGAATTTTTAATGATAGTCATTATGTGTTGATAGTCTGTTTACTAGTTTTAAGTACAGTATGTTGCATTTCGTTTCTGATCCTCTTCATCAGTTTAGCCTAGTTTATATTTTTTCAATACTTGAGGTACTGATGCTTAAGGCAACGAGTTAGCCCGTTTCAAGTGATAGGTGGATAGCTAGTTGGAATTCCAGGAAAACACTACTAATTATTCTGATGAAATTTCAGTTCAGGTGTCATGGGAGCCCAGAGATAGGAGACAAGCTAGCCTAATGTGCTGATTAAAGCCTTGCTACTCAGAAGGACCCTTATCCTTAGACCGGCAGCATCAGCGTCACCCAGAAGCTTATTTCAAATGAAGGATCTCAAGCCAGCCTCTGAATTTATGGATTAGGATCTGCATTTTGACAAGTATCCCACACTATTTGTAGGCACATTGAAGTTTCAGAAGCACTGAATTGAAAGACAAATGTAGACTCAGGTGCCGTTGAAGACTGAGTGAGCTGTGGGCTTCCTTCCTGCTTTCCCTAAGGGAAGTCTGGACATTTGGTCTAAGGCAGGTCAGATGGCAGAATGCAGGCAGATGCCTCACACAGATGGAGCTCCATTTCCCTGGGATGAGCAGACCAACTGCAACAGCCTCACTCACAACAGGAGCAAATCCCTGAAAGATCTGTGGCTAGGGGAATTAAAAGTGGGAGGGACTCTCAATATGATGGGGAGGTTGTGGCTATCAACCAGCAGGAGGCCGCTGCTCCTTGACAGCATGAAAGGAAGCCCAGCTCTGCCAGCCTACTGTTTGGGAGCCACCTGCCACACAGGAGTGGGAAGCGAATTTACTGCCAGGTAGTAGGCAAGATGGCATCACTTCTCTCTCAGATTGTGGGCATGAGATACATGAAATGTGGGACTAAGTTTGCAAGGATTTTGTCACTATGGGAACATCTCCCCCAGTTCACCTTCTTTATAGGAAGAAAGGGGTGTGTAAGGCCACCAGGAAGGTCAGAACCAATTACAGACCAACTCTAGCAACTTACAAGGCTCAGAGGCCATGTCAGATATTGGTGTTGAATATATTTTCTCTAAATGAGAAAAGTTAGTTGAAGTTTTGATTTTTATTCATGTCTTAATACCATCTTAAGATTACAGTAAGTCCCCTATATATGAATGAGTTCCATTCTAAGAGCACATTCCAAAGTCCAATTTGTTCATAAGTCCAACAAAGTGAGCCTAGGTACCTAACTAACATAACAAACTATACTGTATAGTATTGTACTGTAATAGGTTTGTAATAACTTTCACACAAATGATATCTAAAAAATAATAATAAAATAAAACATGTTAAATGTTACAGTACATTACCTCAAAAAGTACAGTACAACAGCTAGTATACGGGGTTGGCATCAAGTGAATGGGCAAGAAGATTTACTGATTGGAAGGAGAGGACGTGGAAGATGGTAGCTGAAGAATCATCAGCAATAGGAGATGGAGGGCAAGCTGCAACTTCATTCATGTCTGACATTAATGGAACACATATTCACACCTTTGAAAATTTGAAACTTGACGGTTCATATGTAGGGGACTTACTATATTTTATTTTTAATGGAATAAAAGAATTAAAAGAAATATTTAACAGTGGATACATCATTGTGACTGAATTTCTTTTAAGTGAAGAAGACTTTATCAAAGATATTTAAATATGATAAATATCTATTATTTAAGAATGTTAGCAACATGGAAAAATAGGTAAGTAGAAATGATGGAAAAATAATTGAAAACAAAAATAAGAAATATATATTCACAATATGCATAAAAGTTACTGAGGAATTCTAGACAGCTTAAAAGTTATCCCTACTGTAACTGGCAGAAATATTCATTTTTAACTAGGTACTTTTGGAGCATCTATATATTAATATTTACTCATCCAGTCTTGTGTTCATTTATTCAACAGCCATTCACTGAGCCCCATGCATGTGCCAGTTGAGTCAGTAAGTGTTTCAGATGCATCAGAAAACAAGGCAAATCAGGTAACTGTCCTACATTTGCAGGGAAATAACAGCCTGTGAGAGATGATGCATGAGTACTCAGTTTCTCAGTCATGTCAGACTCTCTGCAACCCCATGGACCTGCCAGGCACCTCTGCCCATGGGCTTCTCTGGGCAAGAATACTGGGGTGGGTTGCCATGACCTCCTCCAGGGAGATCTTCCAAACCAGGGATCGAATGCATGTCTCTTGTGTCTACTGCATTGCAGGTGAATTCTTTACCCAGTGAGCCACCAGGGAAGCCCAATGTAACAGGTGATAGTAGAGGAAAATAAATCTATATATGTTAGCGATTGCTGTTTACTGAGTCACCCCAAGTCAGCTAAAATGGCTAGCAGTTATTGAACTCACAATTCAGGAGCTAGTGGTTTTTGCCAGAATCAGCTAAGCTGTTCTTATCTGAGTCAGGCTCATCCAATCTCAGCCAGGTGTACCCCACGCTTCCATAGACAGCTGCTCGATCAGTTCAGGACTGGTGGCTCATCTCTGCTCCATCCTTCTCACCCTCCAGGCCACCCTGGGCTTGTTCATTTGGCAATGGTGCAGGGATCTCAAATAAGGGAATTGAAATACACAATGCCTCTTGAGGCCTGGCCTTGAAACCCAATATATTCCAGCTCTTGATGGTAGGATCTACTGAGAATCAATACCACTTTTTCAATCTAACACAGCAGAGCAGAACACACAGGACCCATCGCCAAAGCATCACAGTGTTTGGAACCCAGTTGAGCAAGGAGTCAGCAAGGAAACCAGTAGACTGTGATGTTCTGGGAGTCACCAGAGGAGGGCAGGAGACAAGAGACTCAAAACAACTGAGACAGATAGAGGGAGCACAGATAAGGAGCCCCAAATAAATGATAATCTTGAGGTGATATAAAGCATAACGTTATGTACATTATAAAATGGTGGGAAACTATCCTAGAGTTTGCTGAAATAGCAAAAGGTAAAAACTCATTGGTCCTCCTGGTCTTTTCATTTCCCACCCAGTCATCTGTATGTAATCTGTGATTTAGATATGTTCTTGTATTTTGTGCTACTCATTGGAAAGGACTTCCTATAGGGAAGCAAGGAATGGGAGAGTATTCAAGAGGGGAGATGTAGTCACATCCTCATGGACAGTAAAGGCAGCAGCAAGCTAGATTAAGTGTCACAGCTCATGACCATAGAGAGGCCGGGTGAGCCTGAGCACAGCAACCTGGCCCAAGCTCAGCAAGTACCTCTGTGCTTGGCTGGGTCATGAGATACTGAAAAGGCACTCAATCAAGAGAAACCTTGGGGAAGCTGTAAACCATCAAGTTATTGAGGCCACACCAGGGGGCAGAAAAGATAGAGAGATCAAGCCCTGAGCCTTTGGAGTGGGAGCACTGACTCCAAGACTCTAGACTACCAGAGGACTAACCCTAGGGAGTATCAAACAGTGAGAACTCACACTAAGGAAACCACATGAACACAAGACTGGCATCACCCAACCACCAGTAGCGCCCTGTGCAGGATGCCTCATCTAAACAATAAACAAAATAAAAATACAAACCATCAGCAATCAGGATTATCAGCAGGCAGGATTACCAACACACTCAGCCTTGCCCATCAGAGGAAAAACAAACAAACAAAAAGTTCAGCAGAAATCTCACCCTATATGAAACTTACACAAACCACTGGATCAATCTTAGGAGGGCAGAAACCAAAAGGAAGAAATAATTCAAACTTAAAGCCTCAGAAAAGGAGACCTCAAAAAAAAAAAAAAAAAGTTAAAAACATTCATATAATGAAAAGGCAGAGAAATACTATGCAAATGAAGGAACAAATTAGAAACACAAAAGTCCAAATAAGTGAAGAGGAAATAGGCAAACTACCTGAAAAAGAATTCAGAATAATGATAGTAAAGATGATCAAAAACCTTGAAAACAAAATGAAGAAAATGCAAGAATCAATTAACAAAGACCTATAAAATTAAAGAATAAGCATACAGAGACAAAAAACACAATTACTGAAGGACACTACATAATCATCAAGGGATCAATCCAAGAGGAAGACATAACAATTGTAAATGTCTATGCACCCAACATAGGAGCCTCTCAATAATAAGACAAACACTAACAGACATAAAAGGAGAAATTGATAGTAACACAATAATAGTAGGAGACTTTAACAACCCATTCATGCCAATGGACAGATCATCAAAACAGAAAATGAATAAGGAAATACAAGTCTTATTAGATGAGATGGATCTCATTGATATCTTCAGGACATTCCATCCAAATGCAGAAGAATACACTTTCTTCTCAAGTGCACATGGAACATTCTCCAGGATAGATACATTTTGGGTCACAGATCAAGCTTCAGGAAATTTGAGAAAGTTGAAATTGTATCAAGCATCATTTCCAACCACAATGCTATGAGACTAGGTATTAATTACAAGAAAAAACCTGTAAGAAACACAAACACCTGGAGATTAAACAATACACTTCTAAATGACCAACAGGTTATGGAAGAAATCAAAAGGGAAATCAAAACATTTTTAGAAACAAATGGCAATGAAAACAGGACAACTCAAAATCTATCGGATGCAGCAAAAGCAGTTCTAAGAGGGAAGTTTATAGCAATGTGATCCTACCTCAAGAAACAAGAAAAACATTGAATAGACAACCTAACTTTAGACCTAAAACAACTGGAAAAAGAACAACCCCCCCCCAAAAATTAGTAGGAGGAAAGAAATCATAAAGATTTGAACAGAAATAAAATGAAAAAGAAATGAAAGAAACAATAGTAAAGATTAATAAAACTAAAAGCTGGTTCTTTGAGAAGATAAGCAAAATGGACAAACCTTTGCCCAGACTCATCAAGAAAAAGAGAAGAATCAAACCAACAAAATTAGAAATGAAAAAGGAGAGGTTACAACAGACAGTGCAGAAATACAGAGGATTATAAGAGCCTATTATGAACAACTATATGGCAAGGAAATGGATAACCTGGAAGAAATGGACAGATTCTTAGAAAAGTTCAATCTTCCAAGACTGAACCAGGAAGAAATAGAAATTATGAATAACCCAATTACAAGCACTGAAATTGAAGGTGTGATTTTTAAAAAATCTCCCAAAAAAACAAAAGGCCAGGACCCGATGGCTTCACAGGAAAATTCTATCAAACATTTAGAGAAGAGCTAATGCCTATCCTTCTAAAACTCTTTCAGAAAATTGCAGAGGAAGAAACACTTCCAAACACGTTCTACGAGGGCACCATCACCGTGATACCAAAACCAAGGACAACACAAATAAAGAAAACTACAGGCCAATATCACAGTTGAACACAGATGCAAAAATCCTCAACAAAATTTTAGCAAACAGAATTCAGCAACACAAGTTGGGTTTATTGCAAGGATGCAAGGAGTTTTCAATATATGCAAATCAATCAATGTGATACATCATATTAAAAAGTTGAAAGATAAACCATATGATAATCTCAATAGATGCAGAAAAAGACTTTGACAAAATTCAGCACCCATTTATGATTAAAACTCTTCAAAAAAATGGGCATAGAAGGAACCTACTTCAACATAATAAAGCCCATATATGATAACCCTACAGCAAACATTATTCTCAATAG
>SJYX01002076.1:357294-369547 GCA_006410675.1 Oreotragus oreotragus
ATCAAGAGGCTTTTTAACTCCTCTTCACTTTCTGCCATAAGGGTGGTGTCATATGCATATCTGAGGTTATTGATATTTCTCCCGGCAATCTAGATTCCAGCTTGTGCTTCTTCCAGCCCAGCGTTTCTCATGATGTACTCTGCATAGAAGTTAAATAAGCAGGGTGACAATATGCAGCCTTGACGTACTCCTTTTCCTATTTGGAACCAGTCTGTTGTTCCATGTCCAGTTCTAACTGTTGCTTCCTGACCTGCATACAGGTTTCTCAAGAGGCAGGTCAGGTGGTCTGGTATTCCCATCTCTTTCAGAATTTTCCACAGTTTATTGTGATCCACACAATCAAAGGCTTTGGCATAGTCAATAAAACAGAAATAGATGTTTTTCTGGAACTCTCTTGCTGTTTCCATGATGTTTCCAGATGTTGGCAATTTGATCTCTGGTTCCTCTGCCTTTTCTAAATCCAGCTTGACCATCTGGAAGGTCACAGTTCATGTATTGCTGAAGCTTGGCTTGGAGAACTTTGAGCATTACTTTACTAGCATGTGAGATGAGTGCAATTGTGTGGTAGTTTGAACATTCTTTGGCATTGCTTTTCTTTGGAATTGGAATGAAAACTGACCTTTTCCAGTCCTGTGGCCACTGCTGAGTTTTCCAAATTTGCTGGCATATTGAGTGCAGCACTTTCACAGCATCGTCTTTCAGGATTTGAAACAGCTCAACTGGAACTCCATCACCTCCACTAGCTTTGTTTGTAGTGATGCTTTCTAAGGCCCACTTGACTTCACATTTCAGGATTTCTGGCTCTAGGTGAGTGATCACACCATCGTGATTATCTGGGTTGTGAAGATCTTTTTTGTTTATAGATGTTATATAAAAACTGAGTATGTATATATGCATGTATGTACACATTTTAAATATGATAATGTTCCTATTAATCTCCAAGAGAAAGATATATAGCATTCAAATATCTGCCAAATATGCTATGTTTGTGTTTGTTCGTTTGGCAGAAGGTCTTCTTGGATACATGTTAAAGGGGGATATCTTTGGGCTGTGCTTAGCTGAAGCACAAGTATAAATGGAGATGGGCTGAGCACCCTGCATGCCATCCAGGTCAAATGGTGAAGAGCCTTATTTAAACAGACAAACAAACAAGATCTACAAACAACCATTTAAGGTAGGTAGAGATGACTTTTGAGTGATTTATTCTCTCAGTGACTGGTACTGTAGCTCCCCAAGGCTCTGAAGTGAAGTGAAATTGAAGTCGCTCTGTCGTGTCCAACTCTTTGCGACCCCATGGACTGTAGCCTACCATGCTCCTCCATCCATGGGATTTTCCAGGCAAAAGTACTGGAGTGGGTTGCCATTTCCTTCCCCAGTGCATAAAATTGAAAAGTGAAAGTGAAGTCGCTCAGTCATGCCCAACTCTTAGCGATCCCATGGACTGCAGCCTACCAGACTCCTCCGTCCATGGGATTTTCCAGGCAAGAGTACTGGAGTGGGGTGCCACTGCTTTCTCCAAAAGAACATAGACTCAGACTTATAGGACCCCTACACACAGTTTATCTACACATATAGAGTGTGTCATTCATAATTTTGTGGGAAAGCAAGTTCAGATCACATTATCTTGCTCTGTGGGCAAAGCAGTCTAGAAATAATCTTAGAAAATATTGATTGTGTCTGGTTTCACATCAGTCCTGAAAATGCTCTTAATAAAGTCATGGAAAGAACCTGAATTTAGAAGACAGAAGCTGTTTGAAAAGCCTTTAGATTCTGAGGTAAAACTCTCCTGGCTTTAGCCTCTTTCTGTTTCCACCCACAATGCCAATTCCTGGAGGTGCTTTTGGCCCACATAATGCATACAGCCCAACATTGCAGCTGCAAAGAAATTGAGGGGCCAGGATGGGGAGCAGACATTAATATCCTGCAACCAGAACCACCCCCAAATCAATAGTAAACTGATTCATGCTGATGACATATGGAGATGTCAACAAGGTGAGACAGAGAGCTTTGCCAGTGGGTGCTCAAGGATGAAGAGTGATGACCTCCAGAGTGAAGTATAGAACAATAAGGAAGAGCAAGTCATGTGTGCAGTTTATTTAAATGGGGAAACTGTAGTGAGAGATAGATAATTTCTCAAATATAAATGGAAGTGGTGGGTACATATGTTCTAGCCAGACAGTGATGCTTCAGCAGGTCACTATTATGAGAGAAGAATGAGGCTAGACAAGCTTGTATGTCAGTTATCCATGGGAGTCACAAAAATAGGCTATAGTTTTCAATTAAATAGCTATCCTATGGTAAAATACTCACTGATGCCTTTGTTCCTGGGCTTTTTTCCCCCCTTTTTCTCCCTAGGGAAGCACAGGTTAGATTTAGGTAGCATCACTGTTGAATGTCAGCTATTTTAAGCTTTCTCCATATTTTTTTTAGTCCTACAAAGAGTACGGTATGAAAGATAGACACAGGATGGTGCCTGCTTCATTTTGCACAAAGCCTTTTAAATTCTCCAAATCCTGGTCTCTAAATACTCTGCTGTGGAAAATACCAGGAGGAAAAAAAAAAAAAAGCACAGGGACAAATAAAGGATAAGATGAATGATGACGATTTTTAAATTTTGGTGTTTTTCCCCCTTTAGAGGTTACATACTCTTATGGTCACTGTCAATTACAAGTACATTTTGGCCTTTAAATAAGTGAGTCAGAATGCCATCTGGGTGTGCACCTTCCTAACAATTAAGCTGTAAGTGTGTTGATTTATGAATACAGTTACACATTTTATATTGCATTATATAAATGTGGTTATATTGTGCAGACCTTTCTTTGAAAAGAACTTAAAAAAAAAAACTGCTCTTCAAAAGTTATCAGATGATTAGAATGCCATCTGGGTATGCCCCTTCCTCACAATTAAGCTGTACATATGTTGATTTATGAATAAAGTTACACATTGTATATTGCATTATATAAATGTGGATATAATCATAGTATTGTACAGACCTTTCTTTGAAAGGTGAAGGTGAAGTCGCTCAGTCGTGTCCGACTCTTCGCGACCCCGTGGACTATAACCTATTAGGCTTCTCCGTCCATGGGATTCTCCAGGCAAGAATACTGGAGTGGATTGCCATTTCCTTCTTTTAAAAATTCCTCTTCAAAAGTTATCAAATGATTATCAAACTATTTTGTCACTCCACAAACCTATTAAATATTGAAACTCTTAACTTTCCTGGTACACACACACACACACACACACACACACACAGAGCTCAATCCTTTGAGTTTCTTTACTGTTCTCCCGCTTTCCATCTCAGGAAACAGAAGGGAAAAACATACAAAAAGATTCCACTGAGACAAGAACTACATCCTTACTATAATGTCAAATTTTGCATGATCTTTTAAAATTGTTGTTTGTTACCAAGTTCAAGCATGTACTGCTCCTCAGCACAACAGGTCCATAAATCAAGAAAGGAGGTATTGGGGCAAAGAATTGCAGCCTTGTTCAGAAAGCTCCGAGACCCAGATCATGGACCCATGTCCCAAAGAACTGTCTTACCTTTGTTGGAATTCAGGCTTCTTTTATCGTAAAAGGGGAGGGAGGAATTGCTGGTTGTTGTAAACTTCTGGGTGCTGGAATTCTGTAGGTGTGGTCACCATGTTTCTATTGATAAGACAATTGTCATTTTCTAGTCTGCAGCTTTTTATCTCTCTATGAATGGCAGTGTTTTACCTTTAAAGGTCAAGCCTGTAGGGCAGAGCCTTGAAAGTGTGCCACCATGCATATTTCAAGCTACAGGCAAGGTTCTTTTGCAGAGGTGCCCAGTCAGCATGGCAATAGAGCACAGGCAATGGAACACAAGGGTTAGAGCTAGCAGACAAGGTCCAGTATGAAGTCTGATTTGTTCTTCTCTGTTACAGTTTTGCTATTAGGTGTTAATGTATCTTGAGTTAGTGAATGATATCCAGTTAAGTTCATTCACTCAGTCGTGTCTGACTCTTTGTGACCCCATGGACTGCAGCATACCAGGCCTCCCTGTCCATCACCAACTCCCAGAGCTTACTCAAACTCATGTCCATCGCGTTGGTGATGCCATCCAACCATCTCATCCTCTGTCATCCTTTTCTCCTCCTGTCTTCAATCTTTCCCAGCATCAGGATCTTTTCCAATGAGTCACTTCTTCACGTCAGGTGGTCAGAGTATTGCAGCTTTAGCTTCAGCATCAGTCTTTCCAATGAATACTCAGGACTGATTTCCTTTAGGATTGACTGGTTTGATCTCCTTGCAGTCTAAGGGACTGATATTAGAGGAAATGTGATATTAGTGAATGATATTAGAGGAAACAAGATAAGGTATTCAGTGTCCCCACCACTGCCCTCTACCACCCTTGACACTTTCCTCCACTGGTACCATCAGTGTTGCTCTATAGATAATAGAGTCACACTGAATATTTATTTATTTATTTGGCTGCACTAGGTCTTTATCACAGCATGTGAACTCTCTCTACTTGTGGCAAGCAAGGCGCTAGTCTCCAGTTGTGGTATGAGGACTTCTCATTGCACTGGTTTCTCTTGTTGCACAGCATGAATTCTAGGTTTCATAGAGGGCTTAGTTGCTCTGCAGCATATGAAATCATCCCAGAGCAGGGATCAAACCCATGTCCCCTGCATTGGCTGGTGGATTCCTAACTATTGGATCACAAGGAGAGTCCAACCCATTGGTCTTAATTGCAAAGTAATAGAGCACTAGGTTTCAAAAATTTGAAAAATATGGTAGATTAAAAAGGAACATGTATCCTTGCCAATTCTGTCTCTTGCTGGGTTTGTGATTTACTCAGAGTCTAGGTTTCCTCATCTACACACGAGAGATAACCTTTTCTTCTCCAAAGAGTTTTCTGAAAATGAAGGAGTCAAGGGCTTACCCGATGGCTCAGTGGTACCGAATCCACCTGCACTGCAGGAGACACAGGAGACAGTGAGTTCATTGCCTGGGTTGGGAAGATCCCTGGAGGAGGAAATAGCACCTAACTCCAATATTCTTGCCTGAAAAATTACATAGACAGAGGATCTTGGGTGGCAACAGTCCAAAGAGTCACAGATAGTTGGATACAACTGAGTTACTGAGCACACACTAATGACTCAAAGCTTTTAAAGGTACTTCTCTAGGATTTGGGACAGAGTAACTGGTTAGTAGCTGTTGTTTGACTTAATGACTAGATAAAAATTTAGTGTCCCTGCTCAACCTGGTTAATTTTAAAACATCTTTGTTTCATTTTATAAGAGGCAAAATTATGTCACAGGAAAATTGGTAGATAGGAAAGAATGCAAAAATAGTTCCCTGTTATGTATTCCGTAACACAAAAGTTTTTTCCCAATCTCCCTTCATTATCACATGTCTCATTTTATCGGTAATCCTCCTGTACATACAATTGGCTCATTCCTTTTTCATACTATTTTCCATATTGCTTCATAACCATGAAATTTCAATACCCTCAGAACACTTCATATCAGAAAAATTATATTTACTATTTTAAATTTATCTTGTTTTTGAAATTTCAAAAATTTATTTAAGACAAATGTACTGTTATGCTGCAGGACATGGGGTCCCAAAGACCTGGGCATGAATTAGCAATTGAACAACAACAGCAACTTGTAACAATTACTTTCATGTATCTACTAAAATGAGTATATTGATTTATACTATGCATGGATTATTATATTATGTCCTTGCTACAGAATTTTTCTTTTTTTTTTAATCTTTTCAGCAGAAGCAATCATTGAGTTACCTAGAGTTTATGTTTGAAATATCTTTCAGCTTAAATAAATGCAGCATACCAAGAAGATAGCACAAACTCTGGATATGCTAACTAATGCATTGTATGTGGAAATGACGGATTTTGCTTGGAAGTAAATTACTTACTTTCATGGTTATCTGAAAACATTAACCAAGCAAAAGTAGTTGCTAAGAATACAGTACATTTTGCAGCAAATTTTTGTCCTTGATAAAAGAGTTTGAGAAGTCTGTGGATCAAAGAAAATTTTTATTCTCCTCCCATTGTTGTCTCCTCCCATTCTTTCCTATCCATGGAAGAAATTCTTCCCTCTAAGATTCATGAGCCCTGCAGGCAAGTTATGGATTAACATTGCCTAAAATTGTGGACCAAATCTAGGACTTTTATACCCATGTGAATTGGCCTTGGGAGAGGGAATGGACTTGCTTCAGAGGATCTAGTGCTGAATTTGATGTTATTTCAGTGTCCTTAAAGGGATGTGGTCCCTGATAGTCTCCTGGTTCAGACTTGCGTGTGGAAAGGTGTGTGTACATGCTGAGACTAATCCTACTTTTCCACTCTCCTTTAAATCCTGCATGAGAAAAATTGAATAGGCTGTAGGAAGAGAACGTGAATACGGAAATCTCCCTGGTATCATGGAGAAATGAACTAGAGAGGTTTGCAGTGGACTGCTAGAAAACAAATTCCAAACCAGCGTCTCCCCCAGTGACAGACTGTTCAGACCACATGGTGTTGTTTGGAGGGGCTCACAGCTTCTGAAAATTGAGGGACTGTACTAGTTATCTCAATATTGCATTCTCTTCTTTAAACTTGCCCCCCAAAAAAAGAACCTTAAAAAACATTATCACTCAGAGAATTGAGCCCAAATCAATACGTTGTAAACATTCAACATTTCTTTTCTTCTCCTTTTTACCATAATAATATCTGTGCATGTGCCTAAAGTAATATGAATTCTATCATGTTTTTTCTTTTCATTATGTTAAAAATGTTTAAATTGCTGGGTACAGAAGGATCTTTTCTAAAAGTCATAGAGTTTGTGCTATATTTCTAGAATATACAGTCAGATCCAGGGGGCATCAATTTTTATTTTGATGCCTAGAACTTCCAAAACAGTGTCAAAGAAAACTAACATGGCCATGCCAGTGGTGTGCATGGCACTGAGCTAAGAGGATTGCTTACATTATTTCATCGAATCCTTACAGCAAAATGAAGAGGCTGTGATTTTCAACCTTATGTTATTTATGGGAAAGCAGTCCCAGAGATATTGGGTAACTTGCCGGATACCTCAAGGCTAGTAAATGGCCAAACAGGGTTACATGCAGGTTTTTCTGATTCTATTGCCCTTAGTCTTTCCAAACTTTACCTTTTCCTTGAAGATACTAAGAATCACATGTCAGAAAATGCATATGCTGATGTGTTCCATGGAAATAAAGCTGACAAAGATTGGGGTTGGTAGCAGTCAAGGCTGAACAGAAGCCACCTTGATGGATCCAGTATGGGGATGCGAAGAAAAGCAATTGCCTCAATGGTCTACAAAGTAATGCTTTCACTACCTAATGGGGGACCTATGATTTTTGCAAAGAATTCTCTAAGAGAACCACCTCATAGATGTGCGTCATGTTTATTCTCTTGGAAAAATGGATCTACTTAGATACAAGGTTTGTCACTACTCCAAATTTGGACCTAGCTCTGCTTTCATTTCTCTAAAATATCCCTACAAAGTGAGAACTCATTCACTCTTAATGATTCTCCTATAAATTTGTTTATGGGTGATTTCAGCTGTGGAGTGTCAACTGGGACATGGAGATTTAATGAACAGGAGTATGCCAAACCCTCCATTACAGCAGGCAAATGAGGCATTTTGTCCAAGACAGTTTACTAAGTGAGCTCTGGTATAATGAGATCTGCATTGTAACAAAGTGAGCGTGTGTCTCCTGTTTGATTTAGGAAAGAACTGTAGCAGAGTTGGTGGCTAATCAGAGCAGCCTGTACAGGGGGGCTGTCGGGGCTATAATATGACACGCTTTCAGAAGAGCTTGGCTCCAGACTCACGTTTGCCATTGCCAAATTAAGGGCTCTTGCCGTTATACTTGGTCTTCTCAGGTGGCTCGGTGCCAATGCAGGGGGCGCAGGAGACATGGGTTTAGTCCCTGGGTCAGGATGATCCCCTGGAGAAGGAAATGGCAGCCCACTGCAGTATTCTTGCCTGGGAAATCCCATGGACAGAGGAGCCTGGTGAGCTACAGTCTATAGGGTTGCAAAAATAGGGTCGCAAAAAGTCAGACATGACTGAACACGCACCGTGGGGTGGGGTCCTTATACTAATGAGGTGTTGGGGAAATTTAAAGAGATAGGCATCTTTTAAAAAATTATGGAAGTCTAATTGATTTACAGTGTTGTGTAGGGTTTTGCTATACAGCAAAGTGATTCGATTATGTATGTAGTTCTTCATATTCCTTTCCGTTATGGTTTATTACAGGATAGGGAATATAGTTTCCTATGTTATACGGCAGGACCTTGTTGTTTATCTCTTTTATATGCAGTAATTTGTATCTGCTAACCCTAAACTCTTAGTTTATCCCTCCCCTACTCCCTTTGCCCTTTGCCAACCATAAGTTTGTTTTCTATGTCTGTGAGCATGCTTCTGTTTTGTCAATAAGTTCTTTTGTATCATTTTTTGGATTCCACATATGAGTCTTATCAATAGTAATTCTCTCCTTTCTGACACACTTCTCTTAGTATGATCATCTCAAGTTCCATTCACGTTGGCATAGATGGCATTGTTCCATTCTTTTACATGACTGAGTCATATTCTGATGTCTGCACATGTATGTGTGTATCTATACATGCCATAAGTTCTTATTCTCTTCTTCTTCTTCCCTTCCTTCATGCTCTGTCTCTCTCCCAGTATCATTCTCTCTCTCTTTTTTAAGAATAAATACACATGTACAGTAGGGGTGGGTGCTGGAAGGAAGAGATCTAGTTCAGGTGATGATACTCTTTTTCTGTAAAAGGTCAGACAGCAGATATTTTAGGCATGTGGGCCATATGGTCTCTTTCACAAACATTCAACTCTGTTATAGCATAAAAGCAGTCATAGACAATACTTGAATGAAAGAGCAGGACTATGTTCCAGTAAAACTTCATTTTTGAATTCAGAAATTTGAATTTCATGTAACTTTCACACATTCAAGAAATATTCTACTTTTTTTAAAAAACAACTTAAAAATATAAAGATTTCTTAGCTCACAAGACTACTTACAAACACAGGCATTACGGTAAGTTTCTGTCAAAGGTCAATTCAGCTCTGGTGTCTACCTGACTCCATATATTGACAAATCTGGCATACAAAGTTTCCATCAAAGACATTACCTCTGCCTCAAAGATCTGTTTACCAATTCTACTCCATGCTTAAAATTCTCAGAATTATCTTTCTCTGCTGACTAGCCAGACTCTTTCAATCCTTTCAGACTACTCAAACGACTTCATTGTGACATCTCTCCTTAGCTTCTGTATTAGTGTGCTAGGGTTTTCATAATAAAATACCCACTGACTGAAATGCTTAAAGAACAGAGACCTATTTATCACAGTTCTGGAAGCTACAAGTCCAAGATTAAGGTTTCAGATGAACTGGTTTCTCCTGAGGCCATTGTCCTTGGCTTATACATGGTCCCTCCTTACAGCAACGTTACATTTTCTTGGATCTCATCCTCTTCTTATAAGGACACTAATTCTGTTGATTTAGAGCCCTACCTTTTGACCTCACTTAACTTTAATTGCTTCCTTAAAAGCCCTATCTCCAAAGACTGTCACATTGGGGGTTAAAACTTCAACAGGTAAATTTTGAATGAACACAATTCTGTCCATAACACTCTAGGTCAGATGTATAAAACCTAAGGGGGAAAAAACCTCAATCATCAAGATAAATACTATTTTAATACAATGTTTTTAAAAAGTTAAATCCATGCAAAAAGTCAATGATTTTTAAAAAAATCAAGGCTTTACATCAAGCAGGTTCTGTATTACCGATTTTTCATTTTACCTCAGGCTTCAGTATGGCTCAGCAAGACTTATTTGGCTTTGTTCCTTCAGCCTGTCCTTCTTTTTGGTCCTTTTTTCATTTATAATATTTGGCTTCCTTTTCCTTTATTGATTGTGAATTTTTTAAAACGGATATTCTATTTCATGGCTGCATTCACCTCCGCAGTCTCTAGTGTACCACCTGACCCAGAGAAGATGCCCAGTAACCATCTGTTGGCTCAAATGCAACCACTACATTCTCTGATGAGGCACCACGGCATTCATGAGGCATTTCAGTTTTTGGAGCATTTTTCTTTAATCAGAAATGTACAAACAAAGAGGCTACAAGGACCTTTATTCTGGTCTTTATGATGAGGACGTTTTGAGAAACTTAAAGGAAATGGAAGGTGGGATGGGAGGAAGAGCTTTATCTTTCTGTGCAGCAAGTGGTACACGCGACTTATCATATGAACACCTCCTTAAATCTCCCACTTTTGGTTTAAATTTATAGGTGAGAAAACAAATGAGCAGAGAAGTTAAGTACCTTATAGCCCTAAGCCAGTGAGTGAATTAGAGAGTATTTGAATTGCTCTGAATCCCATAAGAGCTACTTCCATAAAATTATATTTAGGTACACATTAAGGAATAGACATTCTTCTTCTCTTAAGGGATTTACATTTACATAAAGGAACAGCAAAAAGCAGGGCAAATCATTAGTGGCTTTGGGGTTCTCGAACAAAATGTTCTCTGAAATCAGCCATTCTGCTCTTTCAGATTTCTCCTATCAGATAATTAGCAGCTTGAGAATTAGTCATGCTCTGTTGAACCACGTATTTACCGTGATGTCATGGGTTACCAAGGAGTCCACTGCAGGCACACAGTGGGTTGGAAAAAGCAGGGGTTCTGTCCGTTTCCCAGATTAAATTAGTGTATCCATCCTTTGGATGTACTCAGCCATAGAGCCCCAGTAAGGATACCCCAGCTGTGCTTTTATAGTTCCTTAAGGAATTCGTGACTTCTTCCAAGACAATGGCTGTGTTATTGTGATTCCCTCCTTCGCTTCCATCCACTAGAGATCCTGTTCTTGTTCCTTTGCAACTCTGAACTCTTGATAATATTCTCTTACCTCCCGCCTCCCCAGCATCTTATCACCACTGCTACTCAGGGATCTAAATTTCCCTGATCCTTATTTCCTATTCTACAGCAGGCATCTTCCCTGTTTTGACAGAATGTTTTAACATGTTAGTGTTTGTTAACATGCCCAACACATGCTTCTAAAACTGTATTCTAAGAACTCCTGGTTATTCTTTCCCACATGAGTGGGCTGATGAGACAGAGGGAGATCCAGGAGCTCTGAGAGCACCTCTCGTCATGACTCTTTTTCCCTTTTGTCTGCGCTGGGTCTTTGCTGCAGTGCACAGGACTCTCTCTGTTTGTGGCATGTGGGCTTAGTTCCCCCATGGTATTTGGGATCTTAGTTCTCTGACCAGGGATTGAACCTGTGTCTCTTACATTGGCAAGTGGGCTCTTAACCACTGGACCAGCAGGGAATTCCCTCCTATTATGACTTTAAGGATCATATGTTTGCTCAGCAATCATCACCCCTCGCTGGAGTTGTATATTTCAACACTCAGCATGGTTCCCAGTGAGTCAGAACCCGGTGAGAATGGCAGGCTGCCCTCCATGACCTCTCATAGCAGTGGCAGAACCTTAAAAGCTGGGGAAAAACCCGCGACATGTGTACATTGAAAAAGGGGCAACTGAAGAAAGGAGGTCCTCTTTGGGACCCCCATTTCCTGTCGGCCTATAAGACTAGAGGAAACTGGAATGTGAAGACAAAGAACGCTCATCTCAGAGCCAGGACACTCACTGTTTGTACAGCTCAACATTCAGCAAGTTACTCTGTGGTTTTTCATCAGTATGTGGGCGATAATAACATCCTCATTTTAGGATTGTGAAGCATACTAAAGGAGATGCTGATGAAGCTTAAGCTGCAGGGCCTCTCACTTGCATAGGACTTGAAACTCATTTCATAGAAAAAATGTGTGTGTGTGTGTGTGTGTGTGTGTGTGTGTGTGTGTGTGTTGAAATGTATACATTTGAGGCCCAATAAAATCTAGATTCATGCTAGATATTTCTCATCATAGAACACATTTACTGTCAGATAGTAGGATAATATAAGATCTTAGCAAGAAATAATGGCATACTTATTTTTCTTAATAAACCCTAAAATTAAAAAAAAAACACATGTATATAAAGGAAGAAAGATATTTACTTAAAAAATCTAACGTCATAACAGACATATATATATTTATTCCAGTCCCATCCCAATCTGTATGTGTGTATATATATATATGTATATAATATATATAGCATCTTGTATACAGTTGTTGCCATATCCTGTGTAGGTTTCAAAATTCCCTCCTGTGATCTCCCTGATGACATAGCTAAAGC
>SJYX01002076.1:389449-449997 GCA_006410675.1 Oreotragus oreotragus
CTGAGAGAATTCAGCACCACCAAACAGCTCTCCAACAAATGCTAAAGGATATTCCTGTCTCTTATACACATCTCACCAACTTGATGGACGTGAGTCTGAGTGATCTCCGGGAGTTGGTGATGGACAGGGAGGCCTGGTGTGCTGCAGTTCATGGGGTCGCAAGGAGTCGGACACGACTGAGTGACTGAACTGAATTGAACTGAACCCTTAATGCACATACTAGGGAAAAATTTGAAAGGTAATAAATTAATGAGCCAAGTTACTAATCAATAAATTTGAAAGTTAATAATAGACTAAAGCGAGAGAAAGTAGATGGAAGGATGATAAAGACAAAAATCACAGAATAATAAAATAGGAAACTGAAAAATTATGAGGGTAAAGAAAATCAGAAACTGTGTTTGTCAGTTTTAAAATATATATATATATATATTTATGTATATATATATGAATGACTTTGTTTTATACCAGAAATACAACTGTAAATCAACTATACTTCAGTAAAAAATAATAATATATTTTTAAAATCTGACAAACACAGTTTCTGATTTCCTTTACCCTCTTATATATATATAATTTTCATATTCTTTTGCATTATGGTTTTATTATAGGATATTGAACATAGCTGTCCATGCCTAACAGTAGGATCTTGTTGTTTATCTATTTTATATACAGTAGTTTGTATCTGGGCTTGTCTCATAGCTCAGTTGGTAAAGAATCTGCATCTATAAATATTTTCTTAAAAACATAAGAATAAAAAGGAAATTAAGTAAAATGTTACCCTATGTTGAATATGGGGGTGTCTGTGTTATTATTTTTTCATATTTTAATATTTGAAATGTTTCATGAAAATTTTTTAAATGAAGAAAGGAAAGATAGCTTGAGCACTTCTCCTTGTTCCTTTATTTTTGTCATTTTTAACTTACTAAAGAACTAAGAAAAAAATGGAAACATGAAATATACTATCCTCAATGAGCAGAATATTTCTGTATGAAGTTAGAAAGAGATTGGAAAGAGAAGATCTGACAGAGTAGTATATATTTAAAGCAATTTTCTTCTTGTAATGGAGAAAAAGAAAAATCTTTTAATAACTCTGTCATTCTGTTTCTCTTTGTCTTGTTGAGGAGGAAGAAAGGATTTCTCTTTTTGGCAGATTGTATTGTGTTTATCATGAACTATTTTTCTAACTGCTTAGATGGCTAATTGTCCATCCTATTCAGAGATATCAGAACTTACAGTCAATTTCCTCCCAGTCTCTTGGCCCCATTTGGAACAGCTAAAATAAGGGAGTCCACTCAGCCATGGGCCCAGTTCACTCCTGTTGCCTTCAGTCCTGAATTTTCTCTTATATAACTCAAGGAAGCTTGGGAAAATTCATGTCATGCACAAAGAGTTCTTGCTAGTCAAATTGTTATCATCTGAAGTTGATTATACCTGTTCTTTGAAAAAAAAAATTGTATTGGGTGCACACATTAGACACCATTAAATAATCTGCCCGTGTTTCTTGTATCAATATTTGATAAAAGAGGACTAAACTAGGCCAATCATTTTTCTTTTCTGTCCAGAATAAAAACAGCATCATCTTTGGAAAGAATGTCAGTATGCCTACTTTCCTTCTTTTCCTCCCTCCCTCCTTCCTCTCACCCTTCCTTCCTTCCTTGGATTCTTTGTTTCTTCTCTGCAGTCTTTTCAAAAGATGACCTAAAATTGTCATGTATACAAGAGAAAATCTGAATATAAAGAAGGGCCATCTCCAGTACTACCGAAAAGATAAATCTGATTACTAAAGTATTATAAGGTCCTTGTTACAATGAAGCCTCACTCACTTTAAAGAATATTTATGGATTGTTTTATGTTTTGAAAAATATTTTCACATATATTTCATCATTTACATTCACAGTGCTTTGTGAGGCAGATATCATATCTCTTTTACAAATGAGAAAATTAATGTCCGATGGTTTAAAATGTGTATATTTATATTGTTGTAAGTGGCAGAAACAGAACTCAAGCCTGGGATTCATTCTAGATCCTCTGTCACTGGTGCTGTTTCATGCAGATGGCTTCATGGCATGGGAAGTGTGGGCAGAGGGTTGGCGACTTGTAGAGTGGAAGGTTAGCATTTCTTAGAAGGTTCTGTTGTGTCCTTGGGGATTTCCCCAAGTGAACCATCAATGTTACATAATATTTTTAAGGGCTTTAAACTTCTTTCAGTTTTTGTTTTTGATACTACACAATTCTATTTTGATGTAAAATTTTAAAAGTCTCTAAATCTATTACCAAGAGATTGCATACTTATTCAACATTAAAAATTCTTTCTGAGTACACATACATGCGAAGATGGCTCAGTGATAAATAATCCACCTTCAATTCAGGAGATGCAGGTTTGATCCCTGGGTCAGGACGATCCTCTGGAGAAGGGAATGGCAGTATTCTTGCCTGGAAAAATCCCATGGACGGAGGAGCCTGGTGGGCTAGAGTCCATGGGGTCACAAAAGAGTCAGACATGACATGACTTAGTAACCAAACAGCATGCTACGACCATTTAAACAGAACGCAAGCATATGGAATGAAAAGTAAACACATTGGTCTTTATATCAATCATTTTTTCACCCTAATTTAATCATGATCAAGAGCTTCTGGTGTATCCTACTAGAAGTTTTGTCTACTTCTGTGTCTTATTTTTCTACCACACATGTGGACATATATGTTAGGTTAGTGTGAGTATATTTATCACATGCTATCTACATAAGAGAGATCATATGCTATGTACTGTTTGTCACCTTATCTTTTCACTTAACATGTGTGTGCGTATTAGTCACTGTCATGCCTGACTCTTGCAACCCCACCGACTGTAGCCTGCCAGGTTCCTCTGTCCATGGAATTCTCCGGATAAGAATACTGAAGTGGGTAGCCATTCCCTTCTCCAAGGCATCTTCCCAACTCAGGGATTAAACCCGGTTCTGCATTTCAAGCAGATTCTTTACCATCTGAGCCACCAGGGAAGGCCCTTTCACTTAATATATCTTGATAATCTTTCCGTAGTGGGCAGAGGTTTGTGAGATCGGTATCTGATCACTGCTGTAGGCTGACTTGCTCTGGCCTTAGACCTCCTCATTCTTGTCCACAGTACCATCTATTGTTGCCATGTCTGAGCTCCTAAGGTTCCTCACTCTGGGGAACACGAGTAAGGGTTCCTTACCATGGCCTCTGCTGCATCCTCAGCACCATGTGTTTGGCGGGCGTGTGTGTGGGGTCTTCCCTGTGTATTTTATAGCCAAGAGGACTGCCTCTCAGCCCCTCCATGGCAAGCTCCCTGTTTTTAGTCCTGATAGTTCGATATGAGTAGGAGTCTTAGGCGCACTTTTCTGAATGTGCTGTGGACTGACCTGTGTCCCCATCTAATTCATCTGTTGAAGCTCTAACCACCAATCTGACTGCATTTGGTGATCAGGTCTTTAGGAAGTATTTTAGGTTCAATGAGGTCATAAGGCTGGAGCCTTAACCCTCTAGGATGGTGGTCTTGTGAGAATAGAAAGAGCTCTCTCTCCCCTCTCTCTCTCCCCGACTTCTCTCTCCACCATGTGAGGACACAGCAAGATGGTGACCATCTGCAAGCCTTTTTGCAAGATGAAAACTTCCCCCAAGAGCTGTATCAGCCAACCCCTTGATCTTGGACTTTCCAGCCTCTGTAATTGTGAAAAATACATTTCTGTTGTTACCACCCAGCCTGTGGTGTTTTGTTGTAACAACACAAGCAGATTAAGGCACTGGATATGAAAAAAAAAAAAAAGCCTGGAGAAAAATCAATAAGGCATGAAGTAGATGTAATAGAGAGATGAGGGCCAGGATCTTATTGGTACCATGTATGATGGGATTGGAATCTTGGGACAGGAAGGCCAGGTATGCACCAAGTTCAAATAAAACTTCAGGAATTAGTTACAAACTCTCATTTGCAGAGGACCATGCCTTTTATGTGTGTGAAAAGTCCAAGCGTTAGTTGGTTGGTCATGTCGGACTCTTTGCGACCCCATGGACTGTAGTCCACCAGGCTCCTCTGTCTGTGGAATTCTCCAGGCAAGAATACTGGAGTAGATGGCCATTCCCTCCTCCAGGGGATCTTCCCGACCCAGGGATTGAACACGTGTCTCCTGCACTGTCGGGTAGATTCTGTACTGTCTGAGCCATAGCCACAGTCATCTCTCCAGGGCTGAAGTGAACCTTTCTGGAGCAGAAATGTTCAGACCTTTCAGCACATACCCCTGTCTGCAGAGCACAACTGAAGACACATCCTGAGAGTTCTAGGGGAAAAGTAGAAACATAAGTAGCTTACGAAAGAAGCTTGAAGTTTTAATCCTACTGTGTTTATCTTATGGTATGTGCAACTTGCATTCTACTTCTTAATATATCTGGATTTATTTTACCATGAAATAACATTTAGATTTCCTTACCCTGGTGCTCCAAAGAGATAGGACAGTAAGCTACGTTTATCTTGTATTTCTAGCTTCCATTGCCCCTGCCCCACTTGCACATCACCTAGAGACATCCATCCTGGCCCAGGAAGCCCTGTAAAGGAAACCCAGAGAGCAAGAGGAAGAACTTCTGTCTGCACGGAGGGGCATTTTGCTGCCATCTTACAAAACAAACACAGAAAAGAGATCACACGCCCTTTCTAGATTCTTGCCAAACACAATTCTTCACAATTTTCCATTCTGACTTTCCTTTTAGCAGAGCAGCAATCACAAAGGCAGAGCTCAAATCTAAACCACAGCCCCGTGAGACAAACCCCTGCTCAAGGCGGGTGGAATGAAGAGAACTAAACACAGAAAGATGATCTGAAGCCCTGGAGCAGTTGCAACTCATCTCCATCAGTTTCCAAGCACTGATCTGGGCAGAGAGCTCTATCCTGTCATTGGAACAAGAGCCAGAAAGTAAACCGCCTTCCCCTGGACTCAGGCCATTCATCTGGTTTTGCATCTTCCACTTTACAGTGGCTTTTCAGGACTGATGTGCTGGTGTGTGTGCACAGGGTTTCATGTGATCAGAGGGACTTGAATGATTCACTCAGCAATGCAATCCACACTCTTTGTCATTGTGTAACCTTCATGTAGTCTCTTTATCCTGGAAATGCGATGCTGCATCTATTCCTTGTAGATAAACATTCACAGTAAATGGACTGCATAGCCTCATCTACTCCAGTTCCAGCTAGCATATGGAAACTGTTCCTTGCACTTTGCAGAATTCAAAACAGTGAGGCTTTAGCACAGTACATTTTTTATTAGGTATGTCAAAAAATAGGCACATTTCAGAGCATCTGTGGGCAATGGATATTGTACTGTTGTGATGGGTGTGGGTTGTGGACAGCCCTAACTCACTTCCCAAATTCAAGTATGAGTCAGGATTTAAGGTCAGAACTAGACTGTCTGTAGAGAATTCTCAGTCATGCTAAGGTCTAAATTTGAAGGAGCAGTTTCTGATTCACAGAGGAGTTAGAAGGTCTAGACACAGCATGCAGCCAACCAGGCTTCTATTAACTTCTTCTTTCATACTAGTTTATGAAGGTAAGATAAAATCACTCATTTTCTCTCACATAATCAAGTGGTACTAGTGGTAGAGAATCTACTTGCCAATGCAGGAGATGCAGGAAATATGGGTTTGATCCCTGGATCAGGAATATGCCCTGGAGGAGGAAATGGCAACTCAGTCCAGTATTCTTCCCTGGAGAGTTCCATGGACAGAGGAGCCTGGCAGGCTGTGGTCCATAGGGTCACAAAGAGTCAGACACGACTGAAGCAACTTAGTATGCCTGAATCTAAGCAAATTTGCAGGCCAACTCTTGCCTTTAAAAACCACAATACATGAAAACCTGTTCAGTTCAATTCAGTTCAGTTCAGTTCAGTTGCTCAATCATGTCCGACTCTTTGTGACCACATGAATCCCAGCACGCCAGGCCTCCCTGTCCACCACCAACTCCCGGAGTTCACTCAGACTCATGTCCATGGAGTCAGTGATGCCATTCAGCCATCTCATCCTCTGTTGTTAAACCTGTTAGGTGTCTGAATTCAGATTGAAGAGTTTTTTTGTTTGTTTTTTAAAAGCAAATGAAATCAGTGAAATCACAAAAATTTTTAAATGAAATAGAAATGGTATCTTAAATGTGTTTGCAATGAAAGCAGAGACAACCAAAAGCACAACCATTCAGCCATCTCATCCTCTGTTGTTAAACCTGTTAGGTGTCTGAATTCAGACTGAAGAGTTTTTTTGTTTGTTTTTTAAAAGCAAATGAAATCAGTAAAATCACAAAAATTTTAAAATGAAATAGAAATGGTATCTTAAATGTGTTTGCAATGAAAGCAGAAACAACCAAAAGCACAACCATAAAACAATACAATGCAAAAGACCATTATAAAACTAAGTATTTTAAGGGGAATTATTTTTGCATGATACATTTAGGGTTGTACTTTAATAATGGTTGTCACACTATGTTTCCTTGAAACAGTGATATTCAGCTGATTGGACTGAGGTCATCTCTTCTTAAACTGTAGTCATCATATTTTTCCAACCATGTGTATTATTTGTAACCAGTACACAAAGAGATAGATAAAGACATTGAGAGTGAAGAGCTGGAAATCTTGGTTGGCAAAATAATTTAATATCTGTTTAATCTAGTAATATAACTAAATAGGCTTTGCATTTTTGAGTGGGTTCAATCTCTGGGCAGGGAACTGGATCCTTCATGCTGCAGTGAAGATCCTGTGTGAAGCAGCTAAGACCTGGGGCAGCCTAGTCAATAAATAATTTTCTAAAAAGTCCAGTGAAGAAGAGTTAAGTGAAGACAGCTCCAGCAAGGGGGAAAAAAGGACCAAGACTCAGGTGCGTGTGTCCAGGGCTCAGGAGGGAGAATGTGTCTGAAAGAAAGGAGTTGGAGATGGTAGGAAGTGAAGTCAGCCACATCAGACCAAGCCACATAGTTCGGAGTTACCCTGAGTATTTGAAAGCC
The DNA here is from genome assembly GCA_006410675.1 of Oreotragus oreotragus. NCBI lineage: Eukaryota > Metazoa > Chordata > Mammalia > Artiodactyla > Bovidae > Oreotragus > Oreotragus oreotragus. The sequence goes on from SJYX01002076.1 coordinate 396,444, forward strand.
ATTGGAGGGCTTTATGGAGATAGGTTAATATTTTTAAATAATTCTTTTATTTGCCAGATACTGATGATACATTATCTCAGTAGTGACCCTCATGCGGGGTTGCCTGGTTTAAACTGTAGAGAAATAATTGCAGGAGATAACTGAGATGAATGTAATTTAAATGATATTCTCACTTTCCCAAAATGGCTCTAAAGCAATGGCACGGCCCTGCTAAGGAATTTAAACTACTGAGTAGAAGTTTCAAGGGAGCCATTCCAAATTTCCATGGTCAGAACTGTTCCCTGGGAAATCAGAGAGGAGAATGTGGTGAATTAGAAGGGGCTGTACTGGATCTGGAGAGTCAAGGCAAGAGGTCCTTGCAGTAGCTCAAGAGAATAGGTGAAAGCAGTGTCAGTGGGGAGTAATGAACACTGGGATAAGAGTAGTACTGAAACATATACATTACCGTGTGTAAAACAGATAGCCAGTGGACGTGCGCTGTATGACCCAGAGCACCCAAAGCTGGTCCCCTTTCGACAAAATGAGGGGATGGGATGGGGAGGGAGGTGGCTGATTCATGTTGATGCATGGCAGTAACCATCACAATATTGTAAAGTAATCAGCCCCCAATTAAAAATAAAATTAAATTTCAAAAATGGGGAGTGATATGAGAGTAGAGGTAATGGAGTCATTGCAAAGGTAGAATCTATGTGATTGACTAGTAATGGAATGATAGAGCAAACGAGAGAATGAGTGAGTCCAGGCTTGTGAACGTTTAGATATCTTAGCTGGTGATAATGATGGTAGTAGACAAGACAGGGCAAAAATGGAAAAGTCATTTGAGTTTAGAAAAATTAATATGGAGCCATTTCTACTTGCATGTGAAGCACACAAATATTGCCCAAAAGGCATAAATATTTGCTTTATATGAGAGTAGAACGGACTTCCTGACAAAAGAAGCATAGTATCAATGGAACTCACTCAGCAACACATCATTAGTAAACAATGGGTTGTCTAAAAAATTTGTTTGAGTTTTTCTGTAATAGAAACTCAAACTTTTTTTTTCCAACCCAATATTTTGGGGCCACCAAAATATTGCAATACTATTTTTATAATTATCAGTTTATATTATGCAGGAAATTGTGGCAGGTTGTTTGCAAAAATGGCCGCCATTATAGACCTCCGTGTATCCATGATCCTTTGAAATGTGCTGACTTCTCTCATAAAGAGGTGAAATTGATTTATCTGCCTCTTAAATCCAGGCTAGTTGTGATTTGCTTTGACAAACAGAACAGGGAGCGGGGAAAGAGTAAGTTTGTACATTTTTACACTAGGTCTCACTAGCTCTCAAAACTCTCCCCACTGCCATGGGAACAAGCCTGAGCTAGCCTGTTGGATGATGAGAGGTATGTTTGGCCAGATATATCTGGTGCCCATTCCAACATCACACACATGTGATGAGACCAGGCAGCTGTAAAAAGCCTGGCAGCTGACAGCAGACAACTAGAGTCCAATCAAGGTTAGTCCACCCTGCCTAGATCCAGAACTGCCCAGGTGACCTATGGATTTTTGAACATCAGTAATATATAATTATTATTTTAAGTCACTGAGTTTGGGGATGCTTGTTGTGCTAATATAGTGTTATACATGGGAACCCTGTAGAAAATGTGAAATATAGATTAAAAGATTTAAAATAGGATAATTAAAACCACTTCCACCCAGTTCAGATATCAGGTCTGTTATGGTACTATGGTACAACTAAAGAAAGTGAAAGTGAAATTGCTCAGTCATGTCCGACTCTGCGGCCCCATGGACTGTAGCCCAGTACACTCCTCCATCCATGAAAATTTCAAAGCAAGAGTACTGGAGTGGGTTGCTATTTCCTTCTCCAGGGGATCTTCCTGACCCAGGGATCGAACCTAGGTCTCCTGGATTGCAGGCAGATGCTTTCCCGACTGAGCCACCGGGGAAGCAGGTCATGGTATAACTACATCCTTTCACAATTAGGTACTCCTGATGTGCTATTGGACTGAAGGTTTGTGTCTCCAGGAATTCATATTTTAAAGCCTCACTCCCTAATGTAATGGCATTTGAATGTTGGAATTTAAGTTTGCATGAGGTCATTGGGGTGGAGCCCCCATGATTGGATCAGTGCCCTTTTAAGGGAATGAAAGGATCTGTGTTCACTCAGCCATGTGAGGGAACCAGGAAGAGAGTTCTCACCAGAATCTCACTCTGCTGGCACCCTGATCATGGATTTAGCAACTTCCAGAACTGTAGAAGAACATATTTGTTGTTTAAGCCACCCAGTCTATGCTACTCTTTTTAAGTTAATTAATTACTTATTTTGTCTGCACTGGATCTTTGTTTTTGTGTACAAGCTTTCTCTGGTTGTGGAGCTCGTCTCATTGCAGTGGTTTCTCTTGTTGCAGAACAGCATGGGCTCTCGGGCATGCAGGCACAGACTTAGTTGCCCCACAGCATGTGGGATCTCCCAAGACCTGGGATCAAACCCCGGGTCCCCTATCTTGTTTATCAACCTGAGTTGACTAAGATGCAAAATGAAAAATGGAATGACTCTCAATACTGTGATTGAAACCAACTATTTCCATTTAATATACAGTATGGTTCTCTCCACAAGAGTAAAACCACTTCCACATCAGTTTACCATTTATACTTTATCCATTGCTTATAAATGGACACCTAGAAGTCTCTATTTGTATTATTCTACCCTGAGTGTCTTTATTCCACCCTGAGTGTCTTTATTCCATCAAATGTCTTCTTTGACTGAGGCAGCTTATGTGAAATGTCCAATATCTTAGCAGCAACTAGCATGGAGTTTTGTCTGGAGTGGTCCTGGAAATAGGAAAAAATGCCATTAATATAAGAAAAACATGATGTAACTTATATTAAAGATTCACTTTGTGAAGTGTGATCTAATGAAGTTCACAGCTAATAACTAGGCTGTCTGAAGAAATGCAAGAGCTGATTTGTCAGTATTTTTCATTTGTCAGATTAAAGGAATAATGTTTTCATTTTTAGTAAGAAAGGAATAGAGTGGGAATGTTAATCAAAAGACAGAGTTTCTTTATTTGGGTTGATGGTGCAGGCAAAGAGATTAAAAATTGACATATGATGTTAGGAGGATACTTGGTTTATTTGATCTTCTATAAAGAATATGCTTGACATAAACACTCAAGGGAAAACTGTTTTCAGTAAATGTTTATTAGACACCCTCTTGTATCTGATGGCATATGCAGTGCTGAGAGAGTTATGGATGCATGGATTGCCTGATAACTGCTTTGATCTCTTACTGGATGTGTGCATGCATTCTAAGTTGCTTCTGTCGTGTCTAACTCTTTGTGACCCTATGGACTGTAACCCACCAGGCTCTTCTGTCCATGGGATTCTCCAGGCAAAAATACCAGAGTAGATTCCCATGCCCTCCTCCAGGGAATCTTCCTGAACCAGGGATTGAACCTGTGTCTCTTACCTCTCATGCATGGGTAAGTGGGTTATTTACCACTGGCATCACCTGGGAAGGGCCTCTTATTGTATATCTGCAGTTATAACCATATGTTTTACCTGTTGTCTCACTGAATTCTTCCCAGACCCCTGTGCTCCTGGTATGATTTCCATGATTTTCATAAGAGACATAAATAATCTAGCTATTTTTTACATTGTTTTGATAGAAATTTAGTGGATTATGACCAGTGAGAAAAGTCAGAGTCAGCCAATCAATAAACCTTTATAGAGCATAGATTTTTAGTGAAAGATTTCATGAAGTACAAAGAGCATATGGACCCCAAAAAGGTTTCCTCTTTTTGAAGGTTTGCAAAGTGGTTGTCCATGCCCTTGACTGAACTCAACATTTGATGTGCAATACCCACATGGAAGTTATGAGTAAACCCTGGGGCAGCAGAAGGTTTGGAGTTCAAGTGTGTAGGAGATTGCTTCTCAGAAGGGAAAGGGCACCTCCATTGAGAATCAGGGTGGCAGAGGAGGAGGGTTTCTAATTTTAGGTGAGTGCTTCCCATAACCCTCCCCACCACATTTCCCTAGAGGAGTCATTGCTAACTCTCTCAGCACAAGGAAACGACAACCAGCACCAGAACTAGCTAGCTGAGGCAACTAGAATTCCACATACCAGTTTTGCAGAGAAATCCTCAACAGTGCACGTGGCAATATGAAACATGATAAAGTTGGCGATACAGACAAGTAAGTGAGTGAAGTGAAGTCAAGTAAACAAATGAATAAATAAGATATTTAAGTGGATGGTAATGGGAAAACAGAGACACTGTGTTAAGATTTTATTTTCTTGGACTCCAAAATCACTGTGGACAGTGGACTGTAGTCATGATATTAAAAGAGCCTTGTTCCTTGGGAGAAAGCTATGACAAACCCAGACAGTGTATTAAAAAGCAGAGATATCACTTTGCCAACAAAGGTCTGTATAGTCGGAGCTGTAATTTTTTTTCTAGTTGATGAAATCATCTTCCCAATTCCATATTTAAGTTGGTGGTTTTCTCCCTACTTTCAACATTTAGGCAATCAAAAATGTGTCATAGTTATTATTACTGTAGAAAATGGGAATTTATATAAATTTCAGAGGCCACTTCTGTATTGGTGGTGGTGATTTGAGCTTCCCTGGTGGCTCAGATGGTAAAGCATATGCCCGCGATGTGCTGGTGATTTAGTTGCTAAGTTGTATCTGACTCCTGTGACCCTATGATCTGTAGCCTGCCAGGCTTCTCTGTCCATGTGATTTCCCAGGCAGGAATACTGGAGTGGGTTGTTATTTCCTTCTCCAAGGGATCTTCCTGGCCCAAGAATTGAACCCATGCTGGCCCCTGCTGTGGCAGCAGATTCCTTACTGATTGAACCACCAGGATTCCACTTATATATTAATTTATTCATCCAACAAATATGTGTTTAGCACATGCTATGTGCTGAGCATTTTGGTAAATTCCTGGGGCTATTGTTCTTTATGAAGTTAAAATTCCAAAATGTCTAAGAGAAGCATGAGAATTGGGGAATGTAAAACTGCAAGTAATTCCTCAAATAAATACAACAGTAATAGATTCTCTAAAAAGAGAATAGTGGGGAATGAAGGCTGTTTATATAATGTCTAAATGGTGAGAAGAGGAACTCTAGTGAAGGGACTTCCCTGGTGGTCCAGTGGCTAAGACTCTGCACTCCCAGTGCAGGGAGCCCTGGGTTCAATCTCTGGGCAGGGAACTGGATCCTTCATGCTGCAGTGAAGATCCTGTGTGAAGCAGCTAAGACCTGGGGCAGCCTAGTCAATAAATAATTTTCTAAAAAGTCCAGTGAAGAAGAGTTAAGTGAAGACAGCTCCAGCAAGGGGGAAAAAAGGACCAAGACTCAGGTGCGTGTGTCTAAGAGGAACTCTAGTGAAGGGACTTCCCTGGTGGTCCAGTGGCTAAGACTCTGCACTCCCAGTGCAGGGGGCCCTGCTTTCAATCTCTGGGCAGGGAGCTGAATCCCTCATGCTGCAGTGAAGACCCTGTGTGAAGCAGGTAAGACCTGGTGCAGCCTAGTAAATAAATAATTTTCTAAAAAGTCCAGTGAAGAAGAGTTAAGTGAAGACAGCTCCAGCAAAGGGGTAAAAAGGACCAAGACTCAGGTGCATGTGTTCAGGGCTCAGGAGGGAGAATGTGTCTGAAAGAAAGGAGTTGGAGATGGTAGGAAGTGAAGTCAGCCACATCAGACCAAGCCACATAGTTCGGAGTTACCCTGAGTATTTGAAAGCCATTGGAGGGCTTTATGGAGATAGGTTACTATTTTTAAATAATTCTTTTATTTGCCGGATACTGATGATACATTATCTCAGTAGTGACCCTCATGCGGGGTTGCCTGGTTTAAACTGTAGAGAAATAATTGCAGGAGATAACTGAGATGAATGTAATTTAAATGATATTCTCACTTTCCCAAAATGGCTCTAAAGCAATGGCATGGCCCTGCTAAGGAATTTAAACTACTGAGTAGAAGTTTCAAGGGAGCCATTCCAAATGTCCATGGTCAGAACTGTTCCCTGGGAAATCAGATAGGAGAATGTGGTGAATTAGAATGGACTGTACTGGATCTGGAGAGTCAAGGCAAGAGGTCCTTGCAGTAGCTCAAGAGAAGAGGTGATGTGGGTTTCTGCCAAAGTGGTGTCAGTGGGGAGTAATGAACATTGGGGTAAGAGTAGTACTGAAACATATACATTACCATATGTAAAACAGATAGCCAGTGGAAGTGCTCTGTATGACCCAGAGCACCCAAAGCCAGTCCCCTTTTGACAAAATGGGGGGATGGGATGGGGAGGGAGGTGGCTGATTCATGTTGATGTATGGCAGTAACCATCACAATATTGTAAAGTAATCAGCCCCCAATTAAAAATAAAATTAAATTTCAAAAATGGGGAGTAATATGAGAGTAGAGGTAATGGAGTCATTGCAAAGGTAGAATCTATGTGATTGATTAGTAATGGAACGGTAGAGCAAACGAGAGAATGAGTGAGTCCAAGCTTGTGAACCTTTAGATATCTTAGCAGGTGATAATGATGATAGTAGACAAGATGGGAAAAAAATGGAAAAGTCATTTGAGTTTAGAAAAATTAATATGGAGCCATTTCTACTTGCATGTGAAGCACACAAATATTGCCAAAAAGGCATAAATATTTGCTTTATATGAGAATAGAATGGACTTCCTGACAAAAGAAACATAGTATCAATGGAACTCACTCATCAACGCATCATTAGTAAACATTGGGTTGGCCAAAAAATTTGTTTGGTTTTTCTGTAATAGAAACTCAAACTTTTTTTTCCAACCCAATATTTTGGGGCCACCAAAATATTGCAATGCTATTTTTATAATTATCAGTTTGTATTATGTAGGAAATTGTGGCAGGTTGTTTGCAAAAATGGCCACCATTGTAGACCTCTGTGTATCCATGATCTTTGAAATGTGCTGACTTCTCTCATAAAGAGGTGAAATTGATTTCTCTGCCTCTTAAATCCAGGCTAGTTGTGATTTGCTTTGACGAACAGAACAGGGAGCGGGGAAAGAGTAAGTTTGTACGTTTTTACACTAGGTCTCACTAGCTCTCAAAACTCTCCCCACTGCCATGGGAACAAGCTTGAGCTAGCCTGTTGGATGATGAGAGGTATGTTTGGCCAGATATATCTGGTGCCCATTCCAACATCACACACATGTGATGAGACCAGGCAGCTGTAAAAAGCCTGGCAGCTGACAGCAGACAACTAGAGTCCAGTCAAGGTTAGTCCACCCTGCCTAGATCCAGAACTGCCCAGGTGACCTATGGATTTTTGAACATCAGTAATATATAATTATTATTTTAAGTCACTGAGTTTGGGGATGCTTGTTGTGCTAATATAGTGTTATACATGGGAACCCTGTAGAAAATGTGAAATATAGATTAAAAGATTTAAAATAGGATAATTAAAACCACTTCCACCCAGTTCAGATATCAGGTCTGTTATGGTACTATGGTACAACTAAAGAAAGTGAAAGTGAAATTGCTCAGTCATGTCCAACTCTGTGGCCCCATGGACTGTAGCCCAGCACGCTCCTCCATCCATGGAATTTTCCAGGCAAGAGTACTGGAGTGGGTTGCTATTTCTTCTCCAAGGGATCTTCCTGACCCAGGGATCAAACCTAGGTCTCCTGCATTGCAGGCAGATGCTTTACCAACTGAGCCACCGGGGAAGCAGGTCATGGTATAACTACATCCTTTCACAATTAGGTACTCCTGATGTGCTATTGGACTGAATGTTTGTGTCTCCAGGAATTCATATTTTAAAGCCTCACTCCCTAATGTAATGGCATTTGAAGGTTTGAATTTAAGTTTGGATGAGCTCATTGGGGTGGAGCCCCCATGATTGGATCAGTGCCCTTTATAAGGGAATGAAAGGATCTGTGTTCACTCAGCCATGTGAGGGAACCAGGAAGAGAGTTCTCACCAGAACCTCACTCTGCTGGCACCCTGATCGTGGATTTAGCAACTTCCAGAACTGTAGAAGAACATATTTGTTGTTTAAGCCACCCAGTCTATGCTACTCTTTTTAAGTTAATTAATTACTTATTTTGTCTGCACTGGGTCTTTGTTTTTGTGTACAGGCTTTCTCTGGTTGTGGAGCTCGTCTCATTGCAGTGGCTTCTCTTGTTGCAGAACAGCATGGGCGCTCAGGCATGCAGGCACAGACTTAGTTGCCCCACAGCATGTGGGATCTCCCAAGACCTGGGATCAAACCCTGGGTCCCCTATGTCTTTGTTTTTGTGTACAGGCTTTCTCTGGTTGTGGAGCTCGTCTCATTGCAGTGGCTTCTCTTGTTGCAGAACAGCATGGGCGCTCAGGCATGCAGGCACAGACTTAGTTGCCCCACAGCATGTGGGATCTCCCAAGACCTGGGATCAAACCCTGGGTCCCCTATCTTGTTTATCAACCTGAGTTGACTAACATGCAAAATGAAAAATGGAATGACTCTCAACACTTTGATTGAAACCAACTATTTCCATTTAATATACAGTATGGTTCTCTCCACAAAAGTAAAACCACTTCCACATCAGTTTACCATTTATACTTTAGCCATTGCTTATAAATGGACACCTAGAATTCTCTATTTGTCTTATTCTACCCTGAGTGTCTTTATTCCACCCTGAGTGTCTTTATTCCATCAAATGTCTTCTTTGACTGATTGCAGTGGCTTCTCTTGTTGCAGAACAGCATGGGCGCTCAGGCATGCAGGCACAGACTTAGTTGCCCCACAGCATGTGGGATCTCCCAAGACCTGGGATCAAACCCTGGGTCCCCTATCTTGTTTATCAACCTGAGTTGACTAACATGCAAAATGAAAAATGGAATGACTCTCAACACTTTGATTGAAACCAACTATTTCCATTTAATATACAGTATGGTTCTCTCCACAAAAGTAAAACCACTTCCACATCAGTTTACCATTTATACTTTAGCCATTGCTTATAAATGGACACCTAGAATTCTCTATTTGTCTTATTCTACCCTGAGTGTCTTTATTCCACCCTGAGTGTCTTTATTCCATCAAATGTCTTCTTTGACCGAGGCAGCTTATATGAAATGTCCAATATCTTAGCAGCAACTAGCATGGAGTTTTGTCTGGAGTGGTCCTGGAAATAGGAAAAAATGCCATTAATATAAGAAAAACATGATGTAACTTATATTAAAGATTCACTTTGTGAAGTGTGATCTAATGAAGTTCACAGCTAATAACTAGGCTGTCTGAAGAAATGCAAGAGCTGATTTGTCAGTATTTTTCATTTGTCAGATTAAAGGAATAATGTTTTCTTTTTTAGTAAGAAAGGAATAGAGTGGGAATGTTAATCAAAAGACAGAGTTTCTTTATTTGGGTTGATGGTGCAGGCAAAGAGATTAAAAATTGACATATGATGTTAGGAGGATACTTGGTTTATTTGATCTTCTATAAAGAATATGCTTGACATAAACACTCAAGGGAAAACTGTTTTCAGTAAATGTTTATTAGACACCCTCTTGTATCTGATGGCATATGCAGTGCTGAGAGAGTTATGGATGCATGGATTGCCTGATAACTGCTTTGATCTCTTACTGGATGTGTGCATGCATTCTAAGTTGCTTCTGTCGTGTCTAACTCTTTGTGACCCTATGGACTGTAACCCACCAGGCTCTTCTGTCCATGGGATTCTCCAGGCAAAAATACCAGAGTAGATTCCCATGCCCTCCTCCAGGGAATCTTCCTGAACCAGGGATTGAACCTGTGTCTCTTACCTCTCATGCATGGGTAAGTGGGTTATTTACCACTGGCATCACCTGGGAAGGGCCTCTTATTGTATATCTGCAGTTATAACCATATGTTTTACCTGTTGTCTCACTGAATTCTTCCCAGACCCCTGTGCTCCTGGTATGATTTCCATGATTTTCATAAGAGACATAAATAATCTAGCTATTTTTTACATTGTTTTGATAGAAATTTAGTGGATTATGACCAGTGAGAAAAGTCAGAGTCAGCCAATCAATAAACCTTTATAGAGCATAGATTTTTAGTGAAAGATTTCATGAAGTACAAAGAGCATATGGACCCCAAAAAGGTTTCCTCTTTTTGAAGGTTTGCAAAGTGGTTGTCCATGCCCTTGACTGAACTCAACATTTGATGTGCAATACCCACATGGAAGTTATGAGTAAACCCTGGGGCAGCAGAAGGTTTGGAGTTCAAGTGTGTAGGAGATTGCTTCTCAGAAGGGAAAGGGCACCTCCATTGAGAATCAGGGTGGCAGAGGAGGAGGGTTTCTAATTTTAGGTGAGTGCTTCCCATAACCCTCCCCACCACATTTCCCTAGAGGAGTCATTGCTAACTCTCTCAGCACAAGGAAACGACAACCAGCACCAGAACTAGCTAGCTGAGGCAACTAGAATTCCACATACCAGTTTTGCAGAGAAATCCTCAACAGTGCACGTGGCAATATGAAACATGATAAAGTTGGCGATACAGACAAGTAAGTGAGTGAAGTGAAGTCAAGTAAACAAATGAATAAATAAGATATTTAAGTGGATGGTAATGGGAAAACAGAGACACTGTGTTAAGATTTTATTTTCTTGGACTCCAAAATCACTGTGGACAGTGGACTGTAGTCATGATATTAAAAGAGCCTTGTTCCTTGGGAGAAAGCTATGACAAACCCAGACAGTGTATTAAAAAGCAGAGATATCACTTTGCCAACAAAGGTCTGTATAGTCGGAGCTGTAATTTTTTCCACTAGTCATGTATAAGACTGGAGTTGGACCATAAAAAAGGCTGGGCACCAAAGAATTGATGCTTTCAAACTGTGGTGCTGGAGAAGACTCTTGTGAGTCCCTTGGACAGCAAGAAGATCAAATCAGTCAATCCTAAAGGAAATCAATCCTGAATATTCATTGGAAGGACTGATGCTGAAGCTGAAACTCCAATACTTTGGCCACCTGATGCAAAAAGCCAACTCAGTGGAAAAGACCCTGATGCTGGGAAAGATTGAAGGCAAAAGGAGAAGGAGGTGACAGAGGATGAGATGGTTAGATAGAGTTACCGACTCAATGGACATGACTTTGAGCAAACTCCGGAAAATAGTGACGGACAGGGCAATCTGGCATACTGCAGTCCATGGGGTCACAAAACTCAGACACAACTTAGTGACTGAACAACCTGTTAATAAAAATATATTTCATTCCTACCTCATACAACATAAATAGGGAACTAAAACTATAAAGCTAAGAGAATAAAAATGTTAAGGAATATGTTTAGGACCCTGGAGTGAAACATGAGTTTTTAAATAAAACACAAAAATGTACAGAAACCAGATTATTCAAAGAAATGTTGAAAATCATCATGAAAACTGAAACACTCTCATGTCCATATCCTTACAACACTTTCTTTGCAACTTATCCTACATGCAAAATGATACAAGAGAGTTTAGATGGGTGAAAATCTGAATGGCAAGAACACTTATAAAGACATACTTTCTTACACTGTTAATCAGATAAACAATAGCTGAACAATAAAAGATACATCAGATTGAAGTGAAGTGAAATGAAATTCACTCAGTTATGTCTGACTCTTTGCGACTCCATGGACAATACAGCCCATGAAATTCTCCAGGCCAGAATTCTGAAGTGGGTAGCCTTTTCCTTTTCCAGGGGATCATTCCAACCCAGGGATCAAACCCAGGACTCCCACATTTCAGGCTCATTCTTTACCAGCTGAGCTGCAAGGGAAGGCCAAGCATACAGGAGTGGGTAGCCTATCCCTTCTCCAGCAGATCTTCCCCACCCGGAAATCAACTGGAATCTCCTGCATTATAGGTGGATTATATCAGATTGACAAATAAGAGAACATCCGTTAATATAAACAGTGTGGTGGGAAATAGAAACTTTTAATAGACTTCTCATCATAGTCCCTTAGTGACATTGTGAGAACTTAGTAACTCAAAATTCTCATATTTCCTAATATCTGAAATCCATGCCAAATAAGATCCAAAAGGTGACCTTTTGAGGACATGTTTAAGGGTTTTCTTCACTATGTTATTTGTGATAGTGGGGGAGTTGAAGACTTCCTCTGTGTATGTGTGTGTGTGTGTGTGAGTTGCTCAGTTGTGTCTGACTCTTTGTGACCTCATGGACTATAGCCCACCAGGCTCCTCTGTCCGTGGGATTCTCCAGGCAAGAATACTGGAGTGGGTTGCAATTTCTTTCTTCAGGGAATCTTTCTCACCCAGGGATTGAACCTGGATCTCCTGCATTGCATGCAGATTCTTTGCCATCTGAGCCACCTGGGAAGACCAAAGACTGCTGAGGGTAATGGAAATGTGAAATATGGTAGATGCCTTTATGGAACACTCTGCAACCATTAAAAACAAATTACAGGGACATGCTGTAGTAAGCGGAGAAGGACATCACAACCCATTCCAGTATTCTTGCCTACAGAACCCTGTGGACAGAGGAGCCTGGTGGGCTGCTGTCCATGGGGTCGCACAGAGTTGGACACGACTGAAGCAACTTAGCATGCATGCATGCATTGGAGAAGGAAATGACAACCCACTCCAGTGTTCTTGCCTGGAGAACCCAGGGACCGGGGAGCCTGGTAGGCTGCTGTCTGTGGGGTCGCACAGGGTCAGATACGACTGAAGCAACTTAGCAGCAGCAGCAGCCACAGTAATAATGGGGTCTTAAAAACATACTTTTGAGTTTTAAAAAGGTTGTGAATAAAAAAGATCTATAGGGCAATAACATATGTGAAATTAACACACACACATATTCAAAACAACCCTGTATATTTTTCAAAGACACATGCATAACCAAGTGTTTGTAACAAACATCTATGCCATCAGTGAAAAAGAATGAGAGGAGCCTCGGAATTAGGAGAAAAATACAACAAAACAATAAAGGAAATGTGGCAAATACAATGAAAATCTACCAAGGGGGAGAAGTGCCTGAGACATATTATGGGCAAAGTCACTGATATCATGTGTGCTTTGCTTCCGGTTCATCTCAGATCAGATTAAACCCAGCTTAGACCTTACCTGCTATAACTGGCAGGACACCTAATTTCAGTTAGTTTTTTAAATACTGATTTATTAGGCTGTGCTGGATCTTAGTTGCATCACGCAGAATCTTCAGTCTTGCAGCATATGAAATATTTGGTTGCAACATGTGGGTTCTAGTTCCATGACCAAGGATGGAACCTGGGCTCCCTGCACTGGGAGCAAGGAGTCTTAGCCATTAGGCCATAGGGAAGGCCCCTAATTTCAGTTAGTTTTAAAGTGTCATCCCTGTTCTAGCTGATTTTACCAGAACCCCACACACTTTTGTGGCCTGAAGAAGTTTCTGGAGGTCTTGTGACTTTAGCTAGTCCTGGTCCACTATGCTCTTTGGCTTACCACTCCTCTGTCTAGAGCTCGACTTGATTTTCCATCAGTATTGCCGCTCCTACGGGTAGGCTGCAACAATATCTGCTTTCTGTATTCTGCCTTATTATTGTCAGTTCAGTTCAGTTCACTCGCTCAGTCGTCTCCAAATCTTTGCAACCCCATGAATCGCAGCACGCCAGGACTCCCAGTCCATCACCATTTCCTGCAGTTCACTCAAGACTCATGTCCACTGAGTCAGTGATGCAATCCAGCCATCTCATCCTCGGTCGTCCCCTTCTCCTCCTGCCCCCAATCCCTCCCAGCATCAGAGTCTTTTCCAATGAGTCAGCTCTTCGCATCAGGTGGCCAAAGTACTGGAGTTTCAGCTTTAGCATCATTCCTTCCAGGGCTGATCTCTAGAATGGACTGGTTGGATCTCCTTGCAGTCCAAGGGACTCTCAAGAGTCTTCTCCAACACCANAGATCACACGCCCTTTCTAGATTCTTGCCAAACACAATTCTTCACAATTTTCCATTCTGACTTTCCTTTTAGCAGAGCAGCAATCACAAAGGCAGAGCTCAAATCTAAACCACAGCCCCGTGAGACAAACCCCTGCTCAAGGCGGGTGGAATGAAGAGAACTAAACACAGAAAGATGATCTGAAGCCCTGGAGCAGTTGCAACTCATCTCCATCAGTTTCCAAGCACTGATCTGGGCAGAGAGCTCTATCCTGTCATTGGAACAAGAGCCAGAAAGTAAACCGCCTTCCCCTGGACTCAGGCCATTCATCTGGTTTTGCATCTTCCACTTTACAGTGGCTTTTCAGGACTGATGTGCTGGTGTGTGTGCACAGGGTTTCATGTGATCAGAGGGACTTGAATGATTCACTCAGCAATGCAATCCACACTCTTTGTCATTGTGTAACCTTCATGTAGTCTCTTTATCCTGGAAATGCGATGCTGCATCTATTCCTTGTAGATAAACATTCACAGTAAATGGACTGCATAGCCTCATCTACTCCAGTTCCAGCTAGCATATGGAAACTGTTCCTTGCACTTTGCAGAATTCAAAACAGTGAGGCTTTAGCACAGTACATTTTTTATTAGGTATGTCAAAAAATAGGCACATTTCAGAGCATCTGTGGGCAATGGATATTGTACTGTTGTGATGGGTGTGGGTTGTGGACAGCCCTAACTCACTTCCCAAATTCAAGTATGAGTCAGGATTTAAGGTCAGAACTAGACTGTCTGTAGAGAATTCTCAGTCATGCTAAGGTCTAAATTTGAAGGAGCAGTTTCTGATTCAGAGAAGAGTTAGACGGTCTAGACACAGCATGCAGCCAGCCAGGCTTCTATTAACTTATTCTTTCATACTAGTTTATGAAGGTAAGATAAAATCACTCATTTTCTCTCACATAATCAAGTGGTATTAGTGGTAAAGAATCTACCTGCCAATGCAGGAGATGCAGGAAATATGGGTTTGATCCCTGGATCAGGAATACGCCCTGGAGGAGGAAATGGCAACTCAGTCCAGTATTCTTCCCTGGAGAGTTCCATGGACAGAGGAGCCTGGCAGGCTGTGGTCCATAGGGTCACAAAGAGTCAGACACGACTGAAGCAACTTAGCATGCATGAATCTAAACAAATTTGCAGGCCAACTTTGCCTTTAAAAATCACAATACATGAAAACCTGTTCAGTTCAATTCAGTTCAGTTCAGTTCAGTTGCTCAGTCATGTCCGACTCTTTGTGACCCCATGAATCACAGCACAACAGGCCTCCCTGTCCACCACCAACTCCCGGAGTTCACGCAGACTCACGTCCATGGAGTCAGTGATGCCATCCAGCCATCTCATCCTCTGTTGTTAAACCTGTTAGGTGTCTGAATTCAGACTGAAGAGTTTTTTTGTTTGTTTTTTAAAAGCAAATGAAATCAGTAAAATCACAAAAATTTTAAAATGAAATAGAAATGGTATCTTAAATGTGTTTGCAATGAAAGCAGAAACAACCAAAAGCACAACCATAAAACAATACAATGCAAAAGACCATAGATGCCATCCAGCCATCTCATCCTCTGTTGTTAAACCTGTTAGGTGTCTGAATTCAGACTGAAGAGTTTTTTTGTTTGTTTTTTAAAAGCAAATGAAATCAGTAAAATCACAAAAATTTTAAAATGAAATAGAAATGGTATCTTAAATGTGTTTGCAATGAAAGCAGAAACAACCAAAAGCACAACCATAAAACAATACAATGCAAAAGACCATTATAAAACTAAGTATTTTAAGGGGAATTATTTTTGCATGATACATTTAGGGTTGTACTTTAATAATGGTCGTCACACTATGTTTCCTTGAAACAGTGATATTCAGCTGATTGGACTGAGGTCATCTCTTCTTAAATCATAGTCATCATATTTTTCCAACCATGTGTATTATTTGTGACCAGTACACAAAGAGATAGATAAAGACATTGAGAGTGAAGAGCTGGAAATTTTGGTTGGCAAAATAATTTAATATCTGTTTAATCTAGTAATATAACTAAATAGGCTTTGCATTTTTGAGCTTTGCTTTTTATTTCATTTTTTAAATAATTCATTTATATAACATTTTACTAAAATATCAGCCCATGGTTAAATGGGAATAAAACAAAACAACAGTAACATCAACAACAGCAAATCTATCTCATTCGTTAGAGGAGCANTTGGTTGGCAAAATAATTTAATATCTGTTTAATCTAGTAATATAACTAAATAGGCTTTGCATTTTTGAGCTTTGCTTTTTATTTCATTTTTTAAATAATTCATTTATATAACATTTTACTAAAATATCAGCCCATGGTTAAATGGGAATAAAACAAAACAACAGTAACATCAACAACAGCAAATCTATCTCATTCGTTAGAGGAGCATTATTCTGAAATTCTCTTGATTAATCTGGAGTTTTTCAAAAAAGTGAATATTCCAAAGCTCCTTGTTTCCATGGCTCATTTGACACATTAATTTACTTCAGTGAAAGGCTAAAGGTAAAAGTGCCTCCTCTAATATCGTCTTAGCTTTAATAACATTTCATGTTTACACTTAACAAAGCCTATTTAATTTTCCTGGCTTTTAGAATGATTTTTAATGGAGAGAATACTTATTTAGAAAACACTTTCTTCTGACAAAGTATACCTGACCTTTCGGTGGGCATTGTGCAGCAGCCTTTGAGCCACAATGACGATAATAGGTTTTAATACAAACTATCTTCTGCTTTTTCTGGTGAAGTACCAACATCTTTGCTGACATTCATGACACACTGTCTTGGTGGTGATGCCAGGGAGGGGAAAGCCTGTTTGAAACTGCAGAAAATCTGCCTGCTCTGATGGGCTATGCTTCCAGAGGTTGGCTCATCATCTGCAAACAGAGTGTCTGAGGGCCTGTCAAAGCTTTTCCCACCTTTGGGGTACAAACAGCCCAAGTCCCCTGGGTACCTCTGGATTTTGAACCAGAGTTTTCTACTGGCCCATTACAATCAGCATCTCTTCAAGGTCCTTATTAAAATCTCACAGGAGTGCCTCACAAATAAGGTTCTCAAGCATGGCCGGTGAATAATGACCCGACCTCATGCTGACTGGGGATGTTTCAGCCAACGAAGTCAGAATTTTTCTAATAAGGGTTGTTGAGTGAATGGCTTGAAGGAAGTTCAGCTATGGGGATGATGGAGCTCCTGTTGGAAGTCCTCCATAAATTCAGCCCGTCGCTGTCTTCCTCACTTTCTATAGAGATCTTCTAAGGTGGAGACCCTTTTGAAATTCATAGAGGTTCCTCTGTTTGATCAGCTTTCTGGTGCAGTGTGAAGACAGAATGCTAGCAAGTAAGGAATGGAAACAACACCACACATACTCTTCTCCACACTTGGATGAGGAAGTTACTGCTTTCTCTACTTTTATTAATATGAACGGGGCGCCCCACAAAACTCACGTGTTGAAGCCTCAAACTCTGGGACCTCAGAATCTGACTGCATTTGAAGACAGGCCCTTTAAAGAGGAAATTGTATTAAAATGAGGTGATTACTGTGGGTCTTAATCCAAGTTCTTAATGTGATGTCCTTATAAGCAGAGGAAGAGCATGCCAAGACACAGCAGGAAGGCAAGGGGAGAGACATCAGAAGAAACTAACCCTGTTACCTAGGTGACTTCAGGCAGCAGAATTATGAGAAATAAATGTCTGTAGCTTAAGCCTCAGCCTGTGGCATTTTGTTATGGCAGCCCCTAGCAAAGGAATGTGCTTAACTGTGTGATCACAAGTGAAACCACACTCTACTTTTGTGCCTCAAGTTGTTTGATCTCAGGATGGACGAAATATAAAGGCATGTGAGCTAGAATGTGCATATGTGGTCATATGTGTGATATGAACATTAATTACTATGACTGAGTCTGCAAGCCATGTAAGTTCATTTCTGCACAACTCTACTGTATAGCTAGAGAGAATAGTCCACTCTTACAGAATGACTTGAGTTTCATGATTTTCTAGGCTCCAAAATCACTGTGGACAGTGACTGCAGCCATGATATTAAAAGACGCTTGCCCCTTGGAAGAAAAGCTTTGACCAGCCTAGACAGAGTATTAAAAAACAGAAATGTCACTTTGCTGACCAAAGTATATATAGTCAAAGCTATGGTTTTCCCAGTAGTCATATATGTGAGAGTTGAACCATAAAAAAGGTTGAGTGCCAAAGAATTGATGCTTTCAAACTGTGGTGCTGGAGAAGACTCTTGAGAGTGCAAGATCAAGCACTCTTGGACCACAAGATCAAGCCAGTCAATCCTAAAGGAAATCAACCCTAAATATTCATTGGAAGGACTGATGCTAAGGCTGAAGTTCCAATACTTTAACTACCTAATGCAAAGAGCTGATTCATTAGAAAAGACCCTGATGCTGGGAAAGATTGAAGGCAGGGGGAGAAGCAGGCAACACAGGATGAAATGATTGGATGGCATCACCAACTCAATGGGCATGAGTCTGAGCAAACTCCAGGAGATAGTGAGGTACAGGGAAGCCTGGTGTGCTGCAGCCCATGGAGTCGCAGAGGGTTGAGCACAACTTAGCAAATGAACAACAAAAGGGCTGCCCTTGGATCTCTCACCTGCCATAGTGTGCGAAGGGTCCCACACTAGTAAAAGAACTGATCTGCAGACATTTTTCTTGGTGGTTATGTCTGAAGAGAGTAGTCTTTGAAGTTCTGGTTATGGAATACAGCTTATGTCAAAAGCTGTGACCTGAACAGAGTTTAAAGGTGGTTCAATATCTCCTCAAATAAAGAGTCTCCCTCTAGTTGATGAAATCATCTTCCCAATTCCATATTTAAGTTGGTGGTTTTCTCCCTACTTTCAACATTTAGGCAATCAAAAATGTGTCATAGTTATTATTACTGTAGAAAATGGGAATTTATATAAATTTCAGAGGCCACTTCTGTATTGGTGGTGGTGATTTGAGCTTCCCTGGTGGCTCAGATGGTAAAGCATATGCCCGCGATGTGCTGGTGATTTAGTTGCTAAGTTGTATCCGACTCCTGTGACCCTATGATCTGTAGCCTGCCAGGCTTCTCTGTCCATGTGATTTCCCAGGCAGGAATACTGGAGTGGGTTGTTATTTCCTTCTCCAAGGGATCTTCCTGGCCCAAGAATTGAACCCATGCTGGCCCCTGCTGTGGCAGCAGATTCCTTACTGATTGAACCACCAGGATTCCACTTATATATTAATTTATTCATCCAACAAATATGTGTTTAGCACATGCTATGTGCTGAGCATTTTGGTAAATTCCTGGGGCTATTGTTCTTTATGAAGTTAAAATTCCAAAATGTCTAAGAGAAGCATGAGAATTGGGGAATGTAAAACTGCAAGTAATTCCTCAAATAAATACAACGGTAACAGATTCTCTAAAAAGAGAATAGTGGAGAATGAGGGCTGTTTATATAATGTCTAAATGGTGAGAAGAGGAACTCTAGTGAAGGGACTTCCCTGGTGGTCCAGTGGCTAAGACTCTGCACTCCCAGTGCAGGGGGCCCTGCTTTCAATCTCTGGGCAGGGAGCTGAATCCCTCATGCTGCAGTGAAGACCCTGTGTGAAGCAGGTAAGACCTGGTGCAGCCTAGTAAATAAATAATTTTCTAAAAAGTCCAGTGAAGAAGAGTTAAGTGAAGACAGCTCCAGCAAAGGGGTAAAAAGGACCAAGACTCAGGTGCATGTGTTCAGGGCTCAGGAGGGAGAATGTGTCTGAAAGAAAGGAGTTGGAGATGGTAGGAAGTGAAGTCAGCCACATCAGACCAAGCCACATAGTTCGGAGTTACCCTGAGTATTTGAAAGCCATTGGAGGGCTTTATGGAGATAGGTTACTATTTTTAAATAATTCTTTTATTTGCCGGATACTGATGATACATTATCTCAGTAGTGACCCTCATGCGGGGTTGCCTGGTTTAAACTGTAGAGAAATAATTGCAGGAGATAACTGAGATGAATGTAATTTAAATGATATTCTCACTTTCCCAAAATGGCTCTAAAGCAATGGCATGGCCCTGCTAAGGAATTTAAACTACTGAGTAGAAGTTTCAAGGGAGCCATTCCAAATGTCCATGGTCAGAACTGTTCCCTGGGAAATCAGATAGGAGAATGTGGTGAATTAGAATGGACTGTACTGGATCTGGAGAGTCAAGGCAAGAGGTCCTTGCAGTAGCTCAAGAGAAGAGGTGATGTGGGTTTCTGCCAAAGTGGTGTCAGTGGGGAGTAATGAACATTGGGGTAAGAGTAGTACTGAAACATATACATTACCATATGTAAAACAGATAGCCAGTGGAAGTGCTCTGTATGACCCAGAGCACCCAAAGCCAGTCCCCTTTTGACAAAATGGGGGGATGGGATGGGGAGGGAGGTGGCTGATTCATGTTGATGTATGGCAGTAACCATCACAATATTGTAAAGTAATCAGCCCCCAATTAAAAATAAAATTAAATTTCAAAAATGGGGAGTAATATGAGAGTAGAGGTAATGGAGTCATTGCAAAGGTAGAATCTATGTGATTGATTAGTAATGGAACGGTAGAGCAAACGAGAGAATGAGTGAGTCCAAGCTTGTGAACCTTTAGATATCTTAGCAGGTGATAATGATGATAGTAGACAAGATGGGAAAAAAATGGAAAAGTCATTTGAGTTTAGAAAAATTAATATGGAGCCATTTCTACTTGCATGTGAAGCACACAAATATTGCCAAAAAGGCATAAATATTTGCTTTATATGAGAATAGAATGGACTTCCTGACAAAAGAAACATAGTATCAATGGAACTCACTCATCAACGCATCATTAGTAAACATTGGGTTGGCCAAAAAATTTGTTTGGTTTTTCTGTAATAGAAACTCAAACTTTTTTTTCCAACCCAATATTTTGGGGCCACCAAAATATTGCAATGCTATTTTTATAATTATCAGTTTGTATTATGTAGGAAATTGTGGCAGGTTGTTTGCAAAAATGGCCACCATTGTAGACCTCTGTGTATCCATGATCTTTGAAATGTGCTGACTTCTCTCATAAAGAGGTGAAATTGATTTCTCTGCCTCTTAAATCCAGGCTAGTTGTGATTTGCTTTGACGAACAGAACAGGGAGCGGGGAAAGAGTAAGTTTGTACGTTTTTACACTAGGTCTCACTAGCTCTCAAAACTCTCCCCACTGCCATGGGAACAAGCTTGAGCTAGCCTGTTGGATGATGAGAGGTATGTTTGGCCAGATATATCTGGTGCCCATTCCAACATCACACACATGTGATGAGACCAGGCAGCTGTAAAAAGCCTGGCAGCTGACAGCAGACAACTAGAGTCCAGTCAAGGTTAGTCCACCCTGCCTAGATCCAGAACTGCCCAGGTGACCTATGGATTTTTGAACATCAGTAATATATAATTATTATTTTAAGTCACTGAGTTTGGGGATGCTTGTTGTGCTAATATAGTGTTATACATGGGAACCCTGTAGAAAATGTGAAATATAGATTAAAAGATTTAAAATAGGATAATTAAAACCACTTCCACCCAGTTCAGATATCAGGTCTGTTATGGTACTATGGTACAACTAAAGAAAGTGAAAGTGAAATTGCTCAGTCATGTCCAACTCTGTGGCCCCATGGACTGTAGCCCAGCACGCTCCTCCATCCATGGAATTTTCCAGGCAAGAGTACTGGAGTGGGTTGCTATTTCTTCTCCAAGGGATCTTCCTGACCCAGGGATCAAACCTAGGTCTCCTGCATTGCAGGCAGATGCTTTACCAACTGAGCCACCGGGGAAGCAGGTCATGGTATAACTACATCCTTTCACAATTAGGTACTCCTGATGTGCTATTGGACTGAANCTGTCACCCGGCTGTGTCCAGCCTCCTCCCCACCCCCCACACCTAAGAGTCACCAACCCGGGGTGTGATTCACCACCCGCTGGAACCGTGCAACCTTTCCCCGAGGAAGAAGGAGGAGGTAGAAGCCAGTTGCACAGAAATCCTCATTAACCACTGCGTCACGGTGTAGTGGAAGGGTGGGTGTTGTGGCTTTTTGCCTGTGACACACACATCCACACCCGCTGGCCCTGTGCTCACTCACCGGGTCGGTGTGTGTATGTGTGTTGGGTGTGTGTGTGTCGGTGTCTCTGTTTGTGTGTCTACGCCTGTGTGTGTATGTGTCACCCTGTAGGAGTGCGCCGGTCTTGGGGAAATGCCCGGTTCCTTCGTGCCCACGGTCACCGCGATCACAACCAGCCAGGACCTCCAGTGGCTTGTGCAACCCACCCTCATCTCTTCCATGGCCCAGTCCCAGGGGCAGCCACTGGCCTCCCAGCCCCCGGCCGTCGACCCCTACGACATGCCAGGAACCAGTTACTCCACACCGGGCCTGAGTGGCTACAGCAGTGGCGGAGCGAGTGGCAGTGGTGGGCCTTCCACCAGTGGAGCCACCAGTGGACCTGGGCCTTCCCGCCCAGCTCGAGCCCGGCCTAGGAGACCCCGAGAGGAGACGGTGAGTAAGGGGCATCAGAGCTTGCTCTGGGGGCTGGCAGGGAGGAAGCGAGAGAGGCAGGAGCTTTCCCACTCTTTGGATGAAGAATCACCTGCAGCCTCAATGCTGCAGAAACCCTGTCCTCCTCCCCACAGTGAGGACCTGGTCCGTTTCTGACTCCTGGGGGTTCTAGACGAAGAGGAGATTCAGGATGGAGGGGGGTACACCGTGTCCTCGAATCTCACCATCTCTATTTCTCCTACTCAGCTCACCCCAGAGGAGGAGGAGAAGAGAAGGGTTCGCCGAGAACGAAACAAACTAGCAGCAGCAAAGTGTAGGAACCGGCGAAGGGAGCTGACTGACCGACTCCAGGCGGTGAGGGTGGTCCCTGGGGTGGGGTGGGCTGAGGGAAGGCTGAAGGGGGGCTCTCTCCCTATCTTCTGCTGCCCACCACCACCTGTGCCTCTGTCCTGAACTGAGAGCAAGAGGTTCCACATGTGGAACTGGATACAGATGGGGTCAGCCAGCTCACACACACTGACCCTCACATACTCCTGGCCAGTCCCTGTCCTGGTTGATGACCCCCTCCTGCCCCTGACCACTTGCCTGGCCTTCACTTTATCCTGAAGGGGACCTATGAGCGACCTTTAGTAGAGGGATGCTTCAGTCATGTCCCTTTTTTGGTCTTGGGCAAGTAATAACCCTTTTTGCCTCAGTTTCCCATCTCTTCAACTCCTCATTGGATCTCCTAGCTTTAACATTCTGGAGAGTCTGAGAAACAAAATCCTTTAATCCTTTGTCAATTCCCCCACCATCTGCCCCCGCCACCTGTAGTTCTATCTTGGGCTGGTGGCCTGTGCCAAGGTGCCCATCTATTTTCATGCCCTACCCTCAGTCTGAGAGTTTTCTGCTTTATGCTTGTAGGGTGACCTGCTCACCTTGGAGGAAGCCAGGGAAATTGTCTACTTCCCTGAGCTACCTGGTCTCTTTCCTGGGAGGCAGAGGGGAAAGGGTAATGAGGTGAATAGGGGGCATGAAAAACACGTAAGGATGGTTGGTTCATTCAACAACCCTCCAAGTGCCTCTTGCAACCAGAGACTTCCCGCGTGTACCTAGCCCTTTGCCAAACAACCACTGGACAGACGGGGAGACTGAGGGTCCTAGAAGGCAAGACCCCTCCCCCAAGTCCCCTAGCACACCAGGCCTCTGCCTCAGGGGGTCTTTCAATCGGGAGCCGCCTTCCAGCCATGGGCCTTAGCCATCAGAGTAGGAGAGCTGGTTTCAGCCATGACCCACCTTCTCCAGTCGCTCACGGCCTTTTCCTCCTTCCTTGCTCTCCTCCGTGCTCCACCGTGGCCATCGGGGACCTCAGGAGACAGATCAGCTAGAGGAAGAAAAGGCGGAGCTGGAGTCGGAGATCGCCGAGCTCCAAAAGGAGAAGGAACGTCTGGAGTTTGTGCTGGTGGCCCACAAACCGGGCTGCAAGATCCCCTACGAAGAGGGGCCCGGGGGGCCCGGGCCAGGCCCGCTGGCGGAGGTGAGAGATTTGCCGGGGTCAGCATCCACTAAGGAAGATGGTTTCAGCTGGCTGCTGCCGCCCCCGCCACCACCGCCCCTGCCCTTCCAGACCAGCCAAGACGCACCCCCCAACCTGACAGCTTCTCTCTTTACACACAGTGAAGTTCAAGTCCTCGGCGACCCCTTCCCCGTTGTTAACCCTTCGTACACTTCCTCGTTTGTCCTCACCTGCCCGGAGGTCTCCGCGTTCGCCGGCGCCCAACGCACCAGCGGCAGTGACCAGCCTTCCGACCCCCTGAACTCGCCCTCCCTTCTTGCTCTGTGAACTTTAGACAAAACAAACAAACACACAAGGGAGAGAGATTTGGACACGGAGGAACTGGAGGAGAGAGGGGAAGAGACAAAGCGGGCGTGTGGTTTCCCTGCCTCTCCTGCTTGACCCTCTGCTGCCGCTGCCATCGGACAGGAGACTTCCCTGTGTTTTGTGCTGCCTCTTGTTTCTGCCGGCCCGGCGAGGCCAGAGAGCTGGTGACTTTGGGGGCACGGGGTGGGGAGGGGATGGACACCCCCCAGGCTGCCCACTGCTACCTGTGGGCCGTTTCACTTGGACCCAACCTCTGGGGAAGGGGGGTGGGGGCGGGGGCGATGCCCACCTTTGGGCCGGAGAGAGCGGGGTGTTGGCAGTGGGCTGTGGGTGGGTTGGAGTTATCTCCAGAGAGGCCCAACAAGGAAATGCCACCGAACCCCCAAAGTGTTTCTCCTACACCCACCCTTCCAGGGGTGACTAGGCTGCTTCTCCCTGCCGCCCCCCACGACCTCAGCTTATTTATCCAACATTTCCACGTGCTTCGCGATCCTCCTCCGAATTGAGCCCCCCTTTAAAGGGAAGTTGATGCCCCCGCCTTTGATAATCTTCCTTCCACCCAGACCTAGTCTGAAATGTGAACCTCCCTCCCTGACCGTCCGGCTGCTCCGTCCCGGCAAAACTGGCTCCGATTTTGAATGTCCCACCTCCTAAGCCTCCCCCAACATTTAGCCCCCAGCCCTCCTTTCCGATTGCAGTATTGTTCTCCCCCTGCCCGCCACCCACCTCCCACAGCCTCCCCTCCGGGCCTTCCTTGTTGGGCCTCTCTGATTCAGGCAGCAGGGGGCGCTGTGATGCCTGTCCTGCTGGAGTGTTTTATACTGTGAAACGAGTTGGCCGGATTGTGGGGGGAGTCGGGCGGGACAGAACCCCTCCGGAGGGATTGTGCCCCCCACTCCCCAAAGCCTTTCCGTGGTCTCCCCTCCCCCCATCTGCCTCCTTTCTCCCCTCAAAATGAGTTAGACTCGAGAGGGTGACAGAATCGAGAGGGGATGACAGTTATCCATCCACGTGGCCTCTCTCCTCAGGACCCCCCCCTCTCCTCGCCCCAGACCAAGCCCTGGCCTTTTTCTTTAAGGCCTGTCACCCTATCCCAGCCTAGGACGCCAACTTCTCCCTTGCCTTGGCCTCCCACAACCTTTCTAGAAAGAGAACAAGGGGAGATCGCCAGGGGTCCCCGACATTTTCCCGGAGAAGATTTAAAGGCTGAGGCTTTGACCCCCACCACCCCCTAATATTTTTGGACTGGCAAACTCCAAGAGGCTGGGTTCCCTGAGATCCCAGCTTCCCCTCGCCCAGGCCCAGCCCCAATTCTCGGTTTAGGTTCCCTAACCCTGCCTTTCCCTGTGTTTCCCCTCATGAGGATTGTATCATGAGGCCAATTGATATTTTTTAATATCGGGTGGGTCACGCCGCCCTCTGTGCTGCATGGAAAACATTCCACTGCCCTGTCCTGCGGCTCCCGCCCTGAACCCAGACGCCCCCAACCCACTTCTGTGGCTATTTATCCCTTTCTTGATTTCCGAAAGACACTTATATCTATTATGTATAAATAAATATATTATATATGAGTGTGTGTGCGCGCGTGTGAGTGTGTGAGCGCTTCTGCATCCTTGGCCTAGGTCACGTTGGCCCTCAAAGCCATGCCGTTGAATTGGAAACACTGCTTCTGGAAACTTCCAGGCTGCCTGTCTCCGGCTGCCTGTCTCTAGCTGTCTCTTTTCTGGCTGTCTCTGGTTGTTTTCTGGTCATCTCTGGCTATCTTCTTCCTGAGTCTCTCCTGCCTCTGTCTGTTCTCTGCCAGTTTTTACCTGACTCTTTCCATGTGACTGTCCCTGGTTCTCCAGCCGTCTTCTGACTGGGTTTGTTGGGGACCTGATATTTTATTTTTGTGAATAAGCCTGAGGGATTATAGATTTTTGCAATTTGTATCTTTGAGAATTCTGGGTGCGAGTGTGAGGCTGTGAGCAGGGCCTGCCCCTGCAGACCACAATGTATTAGATCCCCAACCGCCCCCCTCCATGCTGTATTTGTGATTGTTTTTGTATTTTGCACCTGACCCCCCCGGAGGCTGGGGCTGGCTGGCACTGGGCCGCTACCCTCCTCCTTGTGGTTCTGCACTGTCGCCAATAAAAAGCTCTTAAAAATGTATCCACCAAGCTTCAGGGTCTCTTTGCTCCTGACACCCATCATCTGCCTTCCTTCAGCATGAGGGAGTGAGGTTAGATTGCTACAGGACCACACACACACACATATATATGCTGGAACTCTTACTAGTGAATCAGTCAACATCAGGATGGAGGGAGGCTAGACAGTCAGGAGGACTTCCCACACATACAGGCTGTACCTCCTCCTTGAAGAAGTAATGAGGCAGAATATTAGCCGTGAAGTGTCTGATACCAAAATACTAAAGGCTCAGGGAGGTTTCCAGGTGAGGGAAGAATTTATACTTGACTATGTAATGCTCTGGGGTTGGCCTGAACAAAAGTGAGAGATAGAAAAAACCTTGAACTGTTGAAGACCACTCAGGTACATTGGGAGTCCTCAGGGATACATGAATCATAAAGTTTGGATCACTTTACAGTGAAGATGAGTTTCCTTTTGCTTGATCACATCTTCTGAGTGAGGAACATATTGGGGACAACCCAAGACTGACTAAACCAGAGATATTGCCACTTTGTCCACAGATACACTGAGCCATCCCTGTTGCAAGATCCAAGCCCATTCTCATTCGCATAGCAGCAAGCCCTTTGAGAACTGAAGTACTGGTTCAGAGGTTAGGTGTCTTAGTAAATGACTAAGCAGGGGGATTTATCATAATGGAATCCCTTAATTTATTAATTAGCTCAAAAATGTGCTAACTTATTAATTTTGAACTATTACTTAGTTCAAACAAAGTCGGACGTGACTGAGCAGACGCATACAATATTATGTGCCCAGGGTTGGGGACACTGCAGAGACCGAGACAGCCTCAAGCTCCCCATCCCAGGGTTCACAGTCAAGTCGGGGGACACAGACCTGTTCCCAATCAGGGATGATGTAAATTGGGCAGCGTTGGGGGAGTCCATGGGACTTGGGGGGCCCCATGGGGGCACCTAACCTGGTTTGGGAGTCAGGAAAGACTTCTGGGAAGAGAGGATCCCTAAACTGAGTCTTAGAGGATAAATAGAGGGCATAGAAGGAAATAGAAAAAACGGAGTCAAATGAACCTGAGTCAAGTGCAAAGAGTTGACGGGGGAGGACTTGGTACATTGAGAAAACTAGAGGTTCCCGGGGGCTAAAACAAAAGGTGTAAAGAGAGAGGTTAAAAACAAAAGGTGGAAAGACAGAGGGACCAGATTCTGCAAGCTAAAATTCCAGACTAAGTTTAGATCTTCTCTTGAGAGTATTGGGGAGCTCTGGCAGGTTTTGGCCATAAGAAATTCAAAGACAGTTTTGTGCTTTAGGGAGACTCCTCTAGCTGCCAGGCTGAGGGTAATTGGGAAAGAGGCGGGGATGAGGCAGAGGACCAGGGAGGAGGCTAGGATGAGAACATTGAGGTGTAGAGGAGGGTGCCTGGAGCAGCACCAGGGCTGTGGGCTGGAGAGGAGGGGAAGGATTTAAAAGACTTCGAGGAGGCAAAACAGGCAGGGTTTGGCGAGTAGCTGGCTTAGGAAAGACAGCAGGGGGCAGTGGTAAATAGTATGGTCCAGGGGTGTGAGAGCCCTGGGGTTGGAGGCTTCCCAAAGATGATCCTGGTTAAAAGGTTTCTTTCTGAACCTCAATTTTCTCAGCTGCAGAATGGGCTGAAGGATATCAGTGAGCTTATACATGCCAGCGCTGAGCACAGAGTAAACGTGCAATTATTAGCATCCTCATCCCTGTTATTACAGCCATCCTGTTTCCCTCTCTGGAATAGTCTCCCCTTCTGCTGACTAATTCACTCCCATCCTTCAGGTATATGTTCAAACGTTACCCTGACACCCTACCTGAACTCAGGTCTCCTTATAAGATGTCCTCATAGGTTCTGTACCTGCCTTCCCAGTAGTGATAGTTCTTAATTCAATGGGGAATTAATTAATGTTTAAAGTTGGCATCTGGTCCCATCACTTCATGGGAAATAGATGGGGAAACAGTGGAAACCACTCCTTACCATGGAGGAGTGGTATCTCCTCACCGCCGCCCCTCCTGACCTTGAACATGGAGTAGCTCCTCTAGGCCCTCCTGCGCCCATGCAGCCACCGCTCCTTGGACATGAGGTTAT
Organism: Oreotragus oreotragus; assembly: GCA_006410675.1. Lineage (NCBI taxonomy): Eukaryota > Metazoa > Chordata > Mammalia > Artiodactyla > Bovidae > Oreotragus > Oreotragus oreotragus. The sequence goes on from SJYX01002076.1 coordinate 424,958, forward strand.
TGTCAATGGTCCTTAACATAGCATTCACCAGCGCCCCCCTCCCTGTGAGGTTAGGCTGCTCCATATTCTTAGGTATTTGTCCATCCTCTATCTTCCCAATGAAAGTGAGAAGTGAAACTGTTAGTCATATTTGACTCTCTGTGACCCATGAGCTGTAACCCACCAGGCTCCTCTGTCCATGGGATTTCCCAGGCAAGAATACTGGAGTGGGTTGTCATTCCCTTCTCCAGGGGATCTTCCCAACCCAGGGGTCAAACCTGAGTCTCCTGAATTGCAGGAAGATTCTTTACAGTCTGTGCCACCAGGGAAGACATATCCTCCCAATGAGCCTTTATTAATTTCCCTTCCAGGCTGGCCTGGGGCAGATAAAGGTGACACTGATCCTTAGAACTTCAAGACCCGGAACCATAGAACAGAAAATCCTAAGTCAGTTTGATCCCTGGGTCGGGAAGATCTGGAGAAGGAAATGGCAATCCACTCCAGTACTCTTGCCTGGAAAATCCCATGGACAGAGGAACCTGGTAGGCTATAGTAGTTCATGGGGTCACAAAGAGTTGAACGTGACTGAGTGACTTCACTTTCTTTTTTTCTTTCTTTCCTTGAGTTAGGCAAGAGTGGAGTGACAGAGCCAGAGAACATTATCATTGTGTATAGCTATCTCATTATAACTACTAGAACCCGGTACAAATCACTGTCTTCATGGATCAACCAAACACAGATGTGATCCTGGTATCTTTACTTCAGGATTTCCCCTGTTTATTTATTCATTTATTTATGGCTGTTCCCAGTCTTAGTTGCAGCATGCAGGATCTAGTTCCTTGACCAGGTATCAAACCCAGGCCCCCTACCTGGGGAACATGGAGTCCTAGTCTCTGAACCACCAGAGAGCCCACCTCCCCAACCACCACCATACTCTTTATTTTGCTAAAGAATTGCAAGGGGATCTGTGCAGGCAATTTCGCCAATTTCTTTATCCTTGAATTTTTTTTTTTTCCTTACAGTATATTATAAAACACTATTTGGGGAACTCCAGTTAGGGAAATTTTAAACTTAGGAATTGCTTTGCCTCAGTAGACATCATCGTAGGCTGACTTCAACTCAGAAGCTGAGCTGCACATGAATTATTTGCTGACCCAGAATTCATGTAAGCCCAGAGCAGAGTTCTTTCTAGTATCATTTCTATATTGTATCTCTTTAATGATGAAACAATTATATCATCCTGTTTTTCCAGATATGGCAGGAGAAATTGATTTTGCCATGTGAATAAGCAGGAATCAATAATATTTGATCTTGTGCAATCCACTGGTATTTGCTCAATTAGTTCTTACAGAAGCATGTTATTCGCTCTGTTGGATGTAGAGTCATTTTGTGTTAAACGCAATTCAGGGATAAAAGCTGAGTTTTTCTTTTAAGTGAAAATGTTTTCTCATGTTATTACTATTATTTACAGTAATATTAAGTGATTGGATCCCAAGAATTGTTGATAATAAGGTAGTAGTAAGGAACTTTTAGTTCAGACTTGTAATTTTCTTGATGGGGGAACAAGCTTTAATTGTCAGGTTCTCTATGTCTACATCATCTTTTAAGTGAAAATGTTTTCTCATGTTATTACTATTATTTACAGTAATATTAAGTGATTGGATCCCAAGAATTGTTGATAATAAGGTAGTAGTAAGGAACTTTTAGTTCAGACTTGTAATTTTCTTGATGGGGGAACAAGCTTTAATTGTCAGGTTCTCTGTGTCTACATCAAAGTAATCCACCCCAGTGACACATTTGAACAGAAACAGGGTCAAAGCGAATACAAATCCTTTTAATTCTACTTGTTTAGCGATAATAATTTATAGTTAAATAATCTATGCTGGTGCTAAGTCACTTCAGTCATGTCCGACTCTGTGCAGCCCCAGAGACGGCAGGAGCCCACCAGGCTCCCCCATCCCTGGGATTCTCCAAGCAAGAACACTGGAGTGAGTTGCCATTTCCTCCTCCAATGCATGAAAGTGAAAAGGGAAAGTGAAGTCGCTCAGTTGTATCTGAATCTTCATGACCCTGTGGACTGCAGCCTACCAGGCTCCTCCATCCATGGGATTTTCCAGGCAAATAGTCTATAAGTTTATGCAAAACACTTTTTTTTTTTTTTTTTTAAGAATTCTAGACAGGAGTAAAACATGAGCAAGGAGAAACATCTAAAAGACATCAAAAGTCTTCCTGGATATTTTTTTTTTCTGTGTTTTCGCTGTCTAGCTGGAAACGAAGAAAGTCTACTGCATTGCTTCTGTATGTGTGGTGAGGTAAGGTGACAATTTACACTAATATATATTTTTTGATGATCCTCATGAAATGTAAACAATTATGATGAAAGGACAAGAACATAGATTTTCATATACATGAAGAGTTCTGTACAAAATTGAGCAGAGCAGCATGATTTTAGTAGCTGAAGACTGCTGCTGCTGCTAAGTCACTTCAGTCGTGTCTNCGTGATTAAATACATGAGTGGGTAAATGACTGAATAAGTGAGTAAGCAAGTGAAGGGGAGGAATCTAGGATCACTTTCTAACTGTAAATTTCATAGAACTGAGAGTGCTGCTGCTGCTGAGTCACTTCAGTCGTGTCCGACTCTGTGTGACCCCATAGACGGCAGCCCACCAGGCTCCCCCATCCCTGGGATTCTCCAGGCAAGAATACTGGAGTGGGTTGCCATTTCCTTCTCCAATGCATGAAAGAGAAAAGTGAAAGTGAAGTCGCTCAGTCTGTCCGACTGTTAGCGACCCCATGGACTGCAGCCCACCAGGCTACTCCGTCCATTGGATTTTCCAGGCAAGAGTACTGGGGTGGGGTGCCATTGCCTTCCCCGGAACTGAAGCTAGGTTACACTAATACCCTTTATTAATGAAAGTCATCAGAGAAATGCACAGACAGCTTAAGTTAGGTTATTGAAAAGATGTCACAACTAAAATAGAATTACCATGATTGAATAAAAGTACTTAATATCTATTCTTGGAATGTGACATGGGAGCAAGGCTGGTCTCAGTTTCCTCCTGTGTTATAAGAGCTAGCTTGGAAAGGGCAGCTACCTAATAACTGTGAATACCTGTTGTTTTACTAGACTGTGGTTATGTTAGACCAGCATCAAGAACCCACTGCGCTCCTGTTGTACCAATCACTCATCATGCTGACCAGTTAACTGGCTGCTGCTGCTGCTAAGTCGCTTCAGTCGTGTCACTACTCCGTCCATTGGATTTTCCAGGCAAGAGTACTGGGGTGGGGTGCCATTGCCTTCCCCGGAACTGAGAGTATACACGAGTTTTTCTTCATCTTTTGGAGTTCTTTGGTTTTCCCCGAGGCAGGCAGGGGTGGGGTGTGTGAATGTATTCACAGGGAAACACTTGAGCGGCAAAAATAAAGACTGCAGCGACAACTCCAGCCGCGGGTCCGAGGTCCTCTGGGCCAACTCGCGGAAGAATAAAAGAGAAACCCGCTTCGCCCGAAAGGTGGAATTGAACCACTCTGTCGCTAGACAGCTACAGGTTTGAAGCCTGCACCCCAGACCACTGAGGATCATCCGGGCAGGATAACGGCGCCCCCGCATAGCTATATAAAAATCAGAAATTTCTAAGTTTTTACAGTTATGGTGATATAGTTTGCAAGAGTGTGAAGCTGTTGCTTTCAACATCTATAAACTCTCCCAAGTTTATTACAACAGACATCCTCCCAAAATGCTGCGTTTGTCTCCTATGGATTGAATCACGTCTCTTTGGAAACTGTCTCATTTGCATAGCGCCGCGCATTCTGGGAAACGGTGGTACTGGACGTGCCCCCCTCGTGTCTTGCTGTTAAAGAGACTGAAGCCCCTTTTATCCAAGAGAGAAGTCTGTTTATTTTTTTTTTAAACAAAAAAGATTAATAATTCGGGATTCAGAAGCTTTCTTCCTGAAAAATCTGAATTCGAGTGTGTCCGTTCCAGTTGAGTTTGATTTAGCCCAGCCGCGGAGACTCAGCGCTGGCGGCTGTAGGGCTGGTGCGACACCTGCTGTTGTTTTGTGGAACTTCAGCGATCTAAACCTTTCAAAAGTTTAATGAGCGCCTCTCGGTTCAGTTCAGTCGCTCAGTCCTCTCCGACTCTTTGCGACCCCATGGACTACAGCACGGCAGGCTTCCTCGTCCATCACCAGTTCCTGGAGCTTGCTCAAACTGATGTGCATCGAGTCGGTGATGCCATCCAACCATCTCATCCTCTGTCGTCCCCTTCTCCTCCCGCTTTCAATGTTTCCCAGCATCAGGGTCTTTTCCAATGAGCGCCTACAGAGTCCCAGACACAATCCTAGGTACTGGTGATGGCAGAATTTCTGTCCCCATTGAGCTTAAACACTAGATAGAGATCATCAGTTTTTTCATTTGCATTTTATGGCCGAGGAAAGCGAGCCATAGAAACGGATAGTACCCTACCCTATCCACACAGCCCACCCACGTGGGAAAATAGAAACTGTGCCATCGTAATTATTATTTAAACAAAAAAAGTGATCTTTTTATAATCCAAGTCGGTTATCCTGGGACAACAATGTCATTCCCCCACATGAATCTTCCCGTGTCTGCCTTCTCAGCAGAAACGTCAAATCCCTTACTTACCACAGCTTTAGGATCCTGACGATTAGCCCTTTCCACTTCTCTGACCCCATGTCCTCCTACTCCTCTCTCCTCATATACTTGGTTTCTGGCACACAGATCGCTTGCTGCAGACACCAGGCATGCTCACTTCCCAGGGCCACTGCATCTGTTGACCCCCTTGTCTGAATCTCCTTTCCTCCATATGTTTCCATGACTCACTGCCTCCCTTCACTCTGGCCTGTTTAAGTATCACCACTTAATGAGGCCTTCCCTGACCACCCAGTTTAAAATAGCAAGCCTTGTCACTCTGTCCCCTTCTTCTGCTGGACTTCTCTCCATCACCCTGATCACCACCTACTCTTGTCTATGTCCATTTGCTTATTGTCTGGCTGCTCCCGCTAAAATAACAACTCCATGAAACCATGGAGTTTGTTTTGGTTCATTTCTGTGTCCCTGATAACTAAAGAGTGCTTGCACTTGCCAGATGCTCACTAAACGTTTGTACAATGAATGCAAGAATATGGAGACTTCCCTGGTGGTCCAGTGGTTAAGGCTCTGTCCTCCCACTACAAGGAGGCACAGGTTCCATCCCTAGGCGGGGAAATAAGATCTGCATGCAGTGGGACCAAAAAAAAAAAAAAAAATCACCATCCTTTTCTGAGCCTCAGTTTCCCCATTTGAAAAATAAGACTAGTGCAACTAGGGAAAATCATAACAAGCAGATGGATATAAAAGCCAGACGTGGCACTGTGAGTGACTCAGTTAAGACTTCCCATTACCAACCTGTTTCTTGCCTCCAGTGGGGGTGCCAAGGATGGGCTTGGGGGCTTTAGACATTCTTGGGTCCATAAGACATTCTTGGGTCCATAATCTCAACCAGTCCCTCTTCCTCCAGTTTTTGAAAAGACAAACAGACACTTCGTCTTAGGGAAAGTGTCAATAAAAATATCTTTAGGAAATGTTGCTATTTTATTTGGAAGTTTAAAACATTGCCCCTAAAAAGCAAAAACAAAACACTGCTCCTGCTTGCCAAATCTAGATTCAGGAGAAGCCCCTCAAGTACTCTTTTAAGTAGCAAGCTGCTGCTAGGCAACCCCTGTATACAAAATCTGGTACTGTAACTACCACTCTTATTATTATGCATCTTGTAAAATGTGACATGCCTTACTACAGGCAAGATTTTAAGTGATGCACAAGTAAACATTTTACATGGTAATAGTTTTGTGTTTAACTGTTATCTTCTATTGCTGGCAAGGGATACTGACTTCCTTAGTGGTGGAATAACATTTCATTTTAAAAGACATTTGCTTTATTTTTTAATAAACCAATTTAAGGAATGCCCTGGTGGTCCAGTGATTAGGACTCCGTGCTGTCACTGCCAAGGGCCCTTGCTTGATCCTTAGTCGGGGGGTTAAATTCTACAAGCAATGTGATATGGCAAAAAAGAACAAAATAGTTAACTAGCAGAACAGGTGGTATATAGATCATCAAAAGTCCGAGGAACTGAGTGGGATGTAGGTAGCTTAGGGTGACAGCTTTTCATTTGAGGAAAGGGAGGCTTCCTGCTCAAGGTCACGTAGTCGAAAAGTAGAGAAGTTGATTCAAATCCAATCTATTGGTTTGTTGGTTTTTTTTTTGTTGTTGTTGTTCCCCTATTTTTTTGGCCCTTCTGCACAGGGTGCGGGATCTTATTTCCCCTAGGAGAGATCGAACCCACAGCCCCCTCTGGGGAAGCGAAGCGTCTCAACCACTGGACCGCCAAGGAAGTCCCGAGGTCCCTGGGTCTTTAGAGTCGAGCTTCCTGTCTTCTCTTGCCCTGGTTTAGTTTTGGAAACCGAGGCCCAGAGGCCACGAGGCCCTGTGTTTATTCCCAAGGCATTTGGAATAGAGAGAAGTGGGTGGATGAGAGGTTTGTGAGAGTGAAATAGGCGTGGCTTCACGACTGAATAGATGTGAGGGAGTAGGAGCCCAGGGCCAAATCTGGGTCTCTGGCTGGGCGACAAGGTGGACAGGAGGGGGCTCCCGGACTTGGAAATCAGGTAGGACCAGCAAGAGGTTTAGATAGATTTGACGGGGGAGTCCTCCAGAAGGCAGCTGGATACATGGGTCTGGGACTCAGGTGAGACCGGGGGCACAGCAGGCAGAGTGTGGGAATCGCCTAGTGATGTCCGCGAGGAGTACAGGCGTGGAAAGCGACTGTCAAGGCTTGACTAGCCCTGGGATCTGCGACCTCTCGGTTCTTCTTCTGCAGAGATGGGGAAGGTTCCTTCTTGAGAATCACTTACGCGCTTTTCAGGGCAGGAATATGAAAGCTGGAGGGGGCTGGAAGCACAGGAGGCCCTGGGTTTTCCACAGAAGTCTTTATTACAGTGTAAATCCAAGCTCAGGCCTCCCCTGGGCCCCATGCAAAGCCCCAGCGTTGGGGCTAGTGGCGTCGAGACACCAAGCCCTCACGGCGCCTCCAGCGGTGGGGTCACGGAAGTGCAGGGCGTGTGCCCTATCTAGGTAACTACAAGTCCCAGCAGGCCTCGCGGCCAAGGTGCCTCACTTTCCTTGGACTCCTATACAGAGCCTCTTGGGAAATGTAGTCTTGGCCGCTCAGGCAATTTGCGCAAACTCCCTGGTGTGAGTGATCCTGAAACCCACTGGGAAATGGCTCGGGCTGAGGCCGGGAGAGGGCAGGGATGGAAGGGAGATGGAAGAGGGCAGAGGGCTACACGGAGTGGGGGCAGGCGTCCCGCAGGCAGAGACACCTCTTTCATTCGGCTTTGGCTTTGGGTCCGGAGACTGCAGCTGCTACCGAGGCAAGGGCTCCGGTCCCTGGGATTTTAGCTCGGATCCTGAAGGAGAAACAGGTGGAGTCAAGGGGTGGGGCAAGAGAGGATAATTATGAGAACTAAAGGGAAAACTGGAAGGAGAAACTTAGGGCCCAAACCAGACCCAGCCCTCCACCTACTGGCCTGCGATGGAATTGTCTCTTACCTTTTAGGAAGGAGATATGGAGAAGGCAATGGCAACCCACTCCAGTACTCTTGCCTGGAAAATTCCATGGATGGAGGAGCCTGGTAGGCTGCAGTCCATGGGGTCGCTAGGAGTCGTACACGACTGAGCGACTTCACTTTCACTTTTCACTTTCATGCATTGGAGAAGGAAATGGCAACCCACTCCAGTATTCTTGCCTGGAGAATCCCAGGGATGGGGGAGCCTGATGAGCTGCCCTCTATGGGGTCGCAGAGTCGGACACGACTGAAGCGACTTAGCAGCAGCAGCAGCAGCATTCAACCCCAGGAAGTTTAGAGATAAGGAATATGGGGACGTGGGGGCGCAAAGCAGGCAAGGGGAACGGTCCCCAAGTTTCCCCATTCCCCATCCCATCCATCTCCACCGCATTCACTTACTTAGCTTTGATGTGGCTCAACTGATTGGTCACCAATCCCACATACTGATCAATCTGGGCCTGGGGGGATGAAGAAAAAGGGTGAAAGGAGAGGTTGGAGGGGGCTCTTCTCCCTAATTCATTAAGGAAGCTGCTTCCTTCCCCCTCCCCTGCCCCGACTCAAATCAGGAGTTTAGGGGAGCGGCCTACCATGCCACCTTCAACTCTAAACCTAATAAAATACCCTTAGAAGTCAGAAGTCCCAAGTTGAAGTGTCAAACTGATTGGACCATACTCTGTGTAGGAAGGAATGATGGGTAGACACAAGAATTTGCCAGTGAGTTTGTGTCCTGGGCACTATTGTTAATCTTTGAGATGTGTATGTATGTGTGTCTAGGGACAGCCTAAGAGCAGAGGGCATTAGTGTTGTTTGTCAAGTCCCTGAGTGGATTGATTTAAATTCACAACATTAGCTGACTTTGTGAGTCTTGGTGATTCCAGCATGTTAGGGAGTTAGTTAGGACTATATCCCTGGCAGGGATGGGCATCACTGGGCTCTCAGCTGTGCTGGAGAACGTCAAAATGGAATGCGGTCCATCTGTCTGTCTCTGGATAGGATGTATGTCAGTTGGCCCTGGTTCTGTCAGTGTTCTGGGTAACAGACATCCCACCTGATTTAACTGAAATGTCAGTCCCTCGCAGTTTCAGGGAGTGAGGGCATCAGTCAGTCCACCTGATTGGCTGAGATGGGTGCCAGTCAGACCCAGGCTATGTGTAGGGATAGACGGCATCAGTCTGTCTGTCTGCAAATGGAATATGTGTTTGTCAGTCCCTGGTGGTATCACAGGGACAGAGGGTATCAGGCTGTCAGGAGGAGGCATTCATCTGTCTGCCTGTTTCTAGCTAGGATGAGTGTTGTTTGGCCTCCTGCTGTGTCAGGGAGAGAAGACACCAGTCAGGCTTTCTCCGGAGCTAGGACATGTCAAGGCAGGCCTTGCATCATTGTTGGGGAGGAGCATCGGTGAGTCCACTTGCCTTGGGTTGGGATACATCAGCTAGATCCTGGCTCTGCCACTGGCTCTGTCATGGGACACCAATCAAAATGCCTGTCTCTGACTATTGAAATGTATTAGGTAGACTCTAGCTGCATGGAGGAAGGACAGCAGGCAGACCACCTGTGCCTGGCACGTGTCAGTCAGATCCTGACTCTGTCGGGGTAGGAACACCAGCTTGTCCTCTCTTCTCTGGCTGGGACATTTGTCATAGACCCTGGCTGTTGGGGGCAGGGGCGATCGGACCAGTTGTGTTTGGTTGGGATACTGCCAACTGAAGGCCTGTCACACTCACCTGGTGCTGTCGATATAGCAGAGGGACTGTGAATACACCGATCACTCCTGCGGGCACAGAGATGGGGGGTCAGGGTCCTCCCCGGAGATTAACAATTCCAGTCATAACCCTGTCCCCGACCAAGCCCCGGCGCCCCACCTCCCCACCCTGCCCTCCACAGCCTTCCCAGCTCACCCAGAATGAGAAGAGTCAAACCGTTGAAGACGGCACCCACGAAGGTCAAGATGTAGAAGAGAAGGGCCAGCTGAAGGTGAGGGCGAGGGTGAGCAGAGCCTACAGGTGCACCCCAGCCTGGGCACTCACACAGCAATGGCCCTCCTCCCCCTCCACCCCACCAGCGGCAGGCAGGGGAATGCTGGGGACCCAGGAGGGAGGTGGGGGCTTCAGGGCACCTTGAGGGAGTCCACAAGGTCTTCTACCAGAAAGAAATGCCGCAGCTGTATGGCCGCAGAGACCACACGGGAGGCAATCTGCTGGGACAAACGTTCAGTCTGCTCCCGAGTCAGGGTCAGGTCCACGTCCAGGTAGGCCCTAAGAGAACAGAGCTGTGTGAGGCAACTCGGCAGGTGGAGGGGGCCCAGGCTGAGGGGGATGCCCAAGACAAGGACAAGAAATGAGGGTTGGGGAGGAGACCAGGTGTAGAGGGGTAGGGTGGAGGTCAGGGTCAGGAGATGGGATCGAGGATTAAGGATCAGAGGTTAGGGTCAGAGGTCAGAGGATCAGAGGTTAGGGTCTTGACCCTGGAAGCCAAGGGTCAAGAATCCGCTTTAATGTCAGTGTATCAGGTTGGAGTTAGGAACAGGAAGAGGATGGGTCGGGGCCAGAGTGAGAAGTCAGTGCCTGATCTGAGGTCATGGGTCAGCGCTGGGATCTGGACAGAGATAAGGGGTGGGGGGCCAGGCTGGGGCTTCTCACTGGAAGGGGTTGGCGCCGTCCCCCCGGTGCACGGCCTGCAGCACTTTTCGGTAAACCCTGAGAGAGATGGTGCCGCAGAGCAGCAACAGGGCCACATGAGCGGCCACGGACACGATGCTAAAGTGCAGGAGGCTTAGCAGGGAGACCATGAGGCCTGTGAAGACCACTCCTGATGTCTTCGCGTCCTTCCAGTGCAGCAGGTCCACCACTGTGGAGGGAGGGGGCGTCGATCAGGCTGGGGTGTGGAGCTGCCCTGGCTGACCTCTTGACCTCTATTTCCTGTCTCGGGGCTGAACCATGACCTCTTGACATGTGGGAGCTTTAGCCCAATTTCCAAAATTTTAATTTGTCTTCTTTTATTCCATGCTTGGGCTTTCCTGGTGACTCAGACAGTAAAGAATCTGCCTGCCAGGCGGAAGACCCAGATTCGATACTGGTTAAGGAAGATCCCTTAGAGAAGGGAAAGGCTACCCACGCCAGTATTCTTGCCTGAAGAACCCCATGGACAGAGGAACCTGGTGGGCTACAGTCCATGGGTTCACAAAGAGTCAGACATGACTGAGCAACTAACACTTTCATTCCATGCATGCCTCCTGGAAAACCCAAGTTAACTGTTTACCGAGTCCCCACAAGCTTACTCCTGCCCATAGAGTATGTGTGAACAGAAGTTTGGGTGAAAAAAATCATTCTTCTGCATCATGCATATCTCACTACTTTTTCTCCTAGAATTCTCTTCTGGTCAACTAGAACAGCTTTTAATTCATTCTTTTTAAGGGCTACACAATATTCCAGGGTGTAGCTACACCATTATTCATTTTATTCAGTCATGTATCTATTGCCGGGCCATTTATTTTGTTTCCTCCCTCCATCCCCTTCCTAGACAGTACTGCAAACAGCCGCCTCCTGTCGATATTCTTACCTCCAAGAGGTTCTGTTTCTGAGATACAATCCCAGGAATCAAATCGCAGGGTGGACTAATTTTGTATTTTCAAGTATCATAAATTTTATCGGATTGCTTACAAACAAGAGTCTAACAATCCTTTTTTCTGTGAAATGAAAGTGACCTTTTCCCAGCATCCTGCCCAGCAATGGGTGTTATTGTTCTTTTTATTTTATGCACCCTGAGGGGTATAAAGTAACATCTCCCTGATACCCATACCAACACATATAACTAAGTCCTAAATGTATTAATGACATCATTCTCCTTCCTAGGCTCTAACTCAAATTTCTAACTCACCTCCCAAGCCCAGCCTAAGCTTTGATCAGCGGCCTTTGGACCCCAATCCTCATCTCACGCATCTTAACTTTTAACAGCTTTCCCTATAATCGGCTCCCCTTTGAGCACTGAACTGAGAGCCTGGTACCCTGCCTTCTATTTCTGGACAGTTTCCATCCTACCACCCTTCCTGCAATCAAACTGACACCATCCCAACCAGTCCCCCTCAGAGTCTGACTCTCCTCACTTCTGCATCCTCCCTATGCACATCCTCCCATCTACTGTAACTAGGGTAGGTCTCCCCTCAACCCCTCTCCTGCAGGCTCCCCAAGGCCTGCGCCATTGGGTGGGGGAGGGGCCAGGTCGTCTGAGGCGGGGGCTAAGTTTAGGCGCGCTGGGGGGTAGGGAGCCTCTCCCGCAGCTGTGCTGGCCTGTCCGGCTACTGAGTGACAGCGCCGCCTGGACCAGAGGCTGGGGGAGGGGGCCTCGCTGCTCTCGGGCCCCAAAGCTCCGGCTGGAGAGAGAGGGGACCCCACACTCCCACCATCCCACCACGCCCTCCCTAGGTACCCCCACAGCCCCTCAGCCCCAGCCTGCATTTCTGGGGAGTCTGGGACCAAGAGGAAACATCCCCCAGAGTTGAGGGCGACAAAAGCGAATCTGGGGCCCTTTCCACGGTCCCCCAGCCCTCGCGTCCCAGCCCGCCCCGAAAGCCCACCTTTACTCCCCATCTCGGCTCCTCCGAGTGAGAGGCTACGGACACCGCTGCTTCTCAGGGATTTTGCCCACTTCAGTGGAACCCGGAGGGAGGGAATGGGGGCGGGGCCCCCTTTGTACCCAGCCAATAGCTCTCCATAGAGGTGGGAACAATTCCAAAACGGTATGGCTCTCTTTGTAAACAGCCGAAACCAGGGATGTCTACAACCAACCTATAGGAACTATTCATGAAGACTGAGCATACTTTAAAGCAAGGCGGGTATATTTACAATTTGCCAATGCTAGTGGTCAGGGAAGAGGAAAGGTTTTAAAAGGCTCCGAGTTTACTTTTACGAGCCGGGTGGCCACATTCGAAAGAGCGCCTTACTTTTTCAGGGATTTGGCCTGTCCAAAATCAGCCTCTAGGGGGAGCACTACAAAAGAGGGTTTTTTTGGTTTTTGTTTTGTTTGTTTTTTTTTTTTTTTTTTTTTTTTAGCAATTAGCCAATCCCAAGCCTAAATCCTCAATGGGAGGGCTAATTTCTCGAGTGGGAGGGGCAGCTATATAAAAAGAGCCAATGGCACTCTTAGGTAACGGGACTTTTTTAAGGGTAGAGTTTATAATGTCCTGCCAATAGCAATACCTCCTCCGTTTCTTCTGGAGTTTGGTGCCTTTAAATATCAATCCTCCACCCTCCCAGTGGTCCAAAGTAGCACGTTCCCTCGCGGAGTTTACCTAGAACGTGTGATTCCAATGTGAATTCTGATTGGTCCGTGCTATCGAGGCACTGCCCCGTGATTGGCTCATGCTCCAGGTGCCCCCAGGGCTCTTCCTCCTTCTCGTCCAGCAAGGGCTCATCCGGCCAAGAGTTCGAATCCCGGGATCGAGGCGGAGATGGGGTGGGGGTCTGGGGGATCCCAGAGACAGGGCTGGGCTGTGGAGTAAAGACTTCCAGCGGCGTGGACTGCACGAATCCGAGTGGTAGGTCCAATTCTGGTGCGTTAGAGAGAGAAGGCTCTGAGCTTTCGCTTTGGAGGTGCCCTAAGGAAAGAAACCACCCACCCCTTGTGGCTTCAGTCTCAGCACCTCAGACATCTCACCTTTCCCAGCTTCTCCAGCCACTGATCCTTCGGGATCCTCGTCTTCCAGCGGAGTGGAGCTACTGGTGGCAGAGTCCTCCCCAGTCACTGCTCCCCGGGTCGCCCAGCCCAGTTGATCCAGCTGGAGCCCCAGGTCCTCCGGGGGGCGCTCAGCTGGAGGGGCAGAACTGGGGTCACCTCGACGCCCGGGCTCCGGGGATTGGCTCAGGCTGGGGATGCTTTCCAAGCTGTCGCCCAGGCCAGGCTGAGGGGGCGGGTCTCGCGGCTCCGAGACTGAGCGGCCCTGGGGCCGTGGGCGGCGAGCGGCTGAATCCCTGCGAGCCCCAGAGCCCACCACACCGTCGAAGGCGATGTAGGAGAAGGTCAGCTCCCGGGGAGTGCCCCAGTCCTGCGACGTGGTCTCCTCCTCGTCGTCCTCCGAGAATTCCCGGGCTGTATGCAGCTCCCGAAAATCCGAATCGTCGTTCCCTCCTGCCACGAGCAAAGGAGGGCATGAGCTCCTCTGCCAAAGACCCTAACCCACTCTACTTCCCTTAATCCCTTGGCCCAGCTGTGGGCCCCCTTCAAGTTCCACTCTCACATCCTCCCTCTTTGTTTACCTTCTGTGGAGTCAGGGGTAGATGAAGCTGTAGACGGAGCTTCTTCTGCAAGAGAAAAATATCGAGGACTCTTAGAAGTTTAGACTGCCTGAGTTACAGTAGTGAGCCAGTCCTGGAAACGTGTCTGAATTAAGGAATCTTAGAATTTTCATCTCAGGACCTTTAGAACGTTCTGCATACAGACTGTAAAACCTTCCTATCCCTGCTATCTGAAGCTCGGTTTTAGAAGTTCAAATCCAGGAATCTTGATCTTAGAGTGTTTAAACGTTGCTTCCCTTGTGTCTGACTCCCATGGACTGTAGCCCGCCAGGCTCTTTTGTCCATGGGATTCTCCAGACAAGAATACTGAAGTGGGTTGCTGTGCCCTCCTCCAGCGGATCTTCCCAACCCAGGAATCAAACCCTCACCTCTTAGGTTTCCTGCATTGGCAAGCGGGTCCTTTACCAACAGCGCCACCTGGGAAGCCCTTAGGGATTTTAGGAGGCTTTCAGGTTTCAATCATTAATTCTTTCAACAACCATTATTTCAGTGCTTAATAAATTCCAGTCACTATTTTAGATCCTGAAGATACAACTGTAAACAAAAGCCCTAGTCTTATAGGGGCTTACACTCTATAGGGGAGACAGACACAAACAATTAAACTTATGGTGTTGGGTGCTAAGTGTATGGAGAAAAAGTAAAAGAAGAGAAAATAAGGGGATGCTATTTCAGACAGGTTGGTGAGGAAGACTCCTTGGATGACATCTGAGCAGAAATCTGAATGATGTGATGAAGCCATGAGAATATCTAGGGAAGAGTCTTGCAGGCAGAGGAAAAAGCCAATGCAAAGGCCCTGAGGCAAGCACTAAGCTTTGCATATTTGAGGAACAGAGAAGTGTGCAGATATGATGGGAACAGGGTGACTGAAGGGAAGATGATTGGAGATGAGAGCAGAGAGGTAAGGTGGGGGTGGGGTGGGGAGAAGACGAAGGGACTTCCTTTGTAAGCCCAGGTAGGGACAAGATCTTAGAATGTAGGGATGATACGCTAAAACGTTGAAATAACAAATTCTTAGAATCTTGGCATCTGGACTCCCAAGACATGCAAATGGCTAGGTCAGTGTTGAAATCCCCAGTTCTCAGAACCTCGGAGGTGTGAGACAGAGAACGTTAGACCAGGACCATTAGAGCTCTGGGCTCAGAAATCATGAGGCTTAGACAAGGCTCAATTTCAATTATGGAATTCAGCCTCTCACAGCTAGCTTGGGACTTTGCCTACAGGAGATGCTCAATACCTTTCGGAAATTGAAATCGCATGCCCCCTGCCCCCACCTCATTTCCTCAGATGGGGAATAGGAGATCAGGAATGAAAGACCTGGAGTAGTAAAAACAGCTAAGGATCCAGGAGTCCTAGCCCCAACCCAGAGATTGGCTGTTTCCTGGGGACAGGGGATTGGACACTTCGGGTGAGACCGGGGCTGCCTCTGATTCTGGGCAGAAAACGGAGGTGGGATGCGAAGATGGGTGATGTGGGGGAGGAGGAGTCAGACCCCTCTTCTCCATCCTCACTCTACCCCTCCATCGAAATCCCCTCCCCGCCGGCTGCGGCCAGCACCAGGGCGAGGGGACAGCTCCTGGAGAGCGTCCTCATGCCCGGGCGGAGCCCCGCGGCACATACAATCGCCCAGCGCGCCTCCCTTCGGCCCTCTCAGTGCCCCCAACCTCTGCTCAGTCTCACTAAGATTCTCCGGGTCAAGTCGCCCCCATCGCTGCTAGAACATGGGGGAGGGCAGATCTTCTTCCTTTGTCTCCTTCACCTCCTCCCCTATCTCGGCTCTCCCGCGGCCCAGGTCGGAGTGGAAACCGAAGAGGAGCCCACCCGGGCCTCTGGGCCCCACACCAGGCCTGAGCCTCCCCCTACTCACTGCAGTGGGCGAAGACCGGCAGGACCTGCCCCATGGCCCCCCTCGGGCCTGCATCGGGACCCCCGCCCACTCCGGCCACGCCGCCTTGGGCCTGGGGCCGCGAGCGCTCATCTCCGCCGCGCCCAGGACGCCGCCGCCGCCGCCATCCTCGCCGCCTCCTCCTGCCGGGCCGCTCCAGTAGTCGCCGCCGCCGCCGCCGCCGCCCTCAGTTCAGCGCGGCAGGGGCGGGAGGGGCCGCTGGCGGGGGGGGCACTGCAGCGCTGGGGCCAGGGGCGGGGCCACAGACCAAGGAGAGGAACCTGAGGGAGGGCGAGGGGGCGGGGAAAAGCGCGGGAGGATGGAGGGGTGTGGTCTTCCTAATAGAGGGGCGGAGCTATGGCGGTAGGCTACTGGTCGAGAAGTCGTGGAAGGCGGTCTGAACGGCGGGGTCTAGAGAAAGGAGGGCGGGGCCTTTAGTGGGAGTGAAGTGGGGCCGAGGGTTGGGTGAAGGGCTCAGGGAGATAAGGATGCAGGAGCCTAGGCTGAGAGGATGGAGGCATGGAACTCAGACTCCGTTCTGGTGGAGCTAGAGGTGTCAATGAAGGGAGGGTACAAAGATTACCGCTGGGAGGTAAAGGTACGAGCTTAGAATCTCAATGGGAGTGGGAAAGGGGGCGGGAAGAAACTACTTGGAAACTTTTGAGACAAGGGGAGCAGCTCAGATTTGAGGGGCCTTAAGCTAATTTGGAATTATTCAGAGTTGGGCGGAGTCAGTCCGAGACCGAGGAGCTAGAGGCGTGGCCTAGGGGGAATAAGGCAGAACAAACAAGGGAGATGGTGTGGCTCAGAAGGTGAGCGCAATCTGGAGTGAGGGGGCTGGGCCTGTAGCTAAGAGGCGGAGCTAGAGTCCAGTCGGGATAGCAAATATTTGGAGCCACTGTATGTATGAATGGATGGGCGGGACCTGGAAGAGAAGCGACTGAAACTCGGGGACTAGACCGAGAGCGAGAGATCGAAATAAAAAAGTTAAAAATTGAAAGCTTTTGAAACCCGGGATGAGACCACTGATATGGGAGAAGATTGGACAGAGCAGGGCTGGGTACCCGAAGCCGAGTGTTGTGTTGAGAATACAGATGCTAGAAATCGTTTCCCAATAACACTGTTTACTTCTGTGACTCGGTTTCCTCTTCGGTAAACTGGAGATGATGATGTAACATTATGTGTAGCTATGGTCAGTGCTAGATTGGCACTATTGTCATTTTTCTCTGTTCTAAACCCAAAGCCTCGCTTTGAAGGTGCGGAAGAGGGAAGCCCTAAGAGTTCAACCCTTTCTAGTGACTTGAGTGCAAGTAAAGGGCATAGGAAGGAGATTTACGTGGTTTAAAACGTCACAAGGCAGGGGATTAGTGAGCGGGTGGGGCGGGGATGGTTAGCAGGTGCAGAGGGTGGAGTCTTTCTGATCCCCAGGCCGAAGGATGGCGGCCCTTGTCCGCCTGCTGGAACGTCTCCTTTGGCCAGTCCGCAAGGAAGAGGAGGTGGAGGAAGAAGAGGAGGGATGCAAGTCTCCCAACCGGCCTCAGTCCCTCCTAGACGCGCCGCGTTGCGCCCAGCGGCCGCACGGGGGTGCGGCGGCGGCGTGGGGTCTGCGCTTCGGGGCTAGCGCAGTACAGGGCTGGCGCGCACACATGGAGGACGCTCATTGCGCTTGCCTTGCGCTACCCGGGCTGCCCCCGGGCTGGGCTTTCTTCGCAGTCCTCGACGGCCACGGCGGGGCAAGAGCCGCCCTCTTCGGCGCGCGCCACCTGAAGGGTCAAGTACTTGAGGCGCTGGGCCCGGAGCCCAGCGAGCCCCAGGGCGTATGCGAAGCACTGCGCCGCGCCTTTCTGAGCGCAGACGCGCGCCTGCGTGCGCTCTGGCCCCGCGGCGAGCCAGGGGGCTCCACCGCTGTGGCGTTACTGGTTTCCCCGCGCTTTCTGTACCTGGCGCACTGCGGTGACTCTCGCGCGGTGCTGAGTCGCGCCGGCGCCGTGGCCTTCAGCACCGAGGACCATCGGCCCATCCGTCCCCGAGAGCGTGAACGCATCCATGACGCGGGCGGCACCATCAGCCGTCGGCGCCTCGAGGGCTCTTTGGCAGTGTCCAGAGCACTGGGAGACTTTGCCTACAAAGAGGCTCCGGGAAGGCCCCCAGAACAGCAACTCGTTTCCGCGGAGCCTGAGGTGACCGCCCTGGCACGCCAACCGGAGGACGAGTTCATGCTCTTGGCTTCTGATGGCGTGTGGGACGCGATGTCTGGGTCTGCCCTAGCGGAACTGGTGGCATCGCGCCTCTGTTTGGGCTTGGCCCCAGAGCTTCTCTGCGCGCAGCTGTTGGACACGTGTCTTTGCAAGGTCTTGGGGGCGGGGCTTGAGGTCTTTGAGGGAAGAACCTAAGAATTTAGGGAAGAGGAGCTTTGTTGGAGAGGCTAAAGTAAAACTAGAGGATGGGCGGAGCCTGCAGGAACGGGGCAGGGTCAAAAGATGCAGAGGGCGGAGACTGAGGGAAGACTGGAGACAAGATGGGATGGATAGATATGCGGGAAGGATTTAAGAGAAAGGGCGTGGTCTTTTGGAATGGGACAGCTTTTAGGGCTTCCCAGGTGGTTCAGTGGTAAAGAATTAATCTGCAATGTAGGAGATGGAGGAGACGCAGGTTCGATTCCTGGGTTGGGAAGATCCACTGATGTAGGAAATGCCAACCCACTCCAGTATTTTTGCCAGGAAAATTCCACAGACAGAGGAGCCTGGTGGGTCATGGCCCATAGGGTCGCAAAGAATCGGATACGACTGAAGCGACTAAACACAAACGCTTAGGCCTAGAGGTGGATACTGAGCTGTGATTAGTGGCAGAAGGAAGAGCAGCTAAACAGCAAAGTGCGAGGAGCTTGGGAAAAGAGAAGTTGTCGTTGCTGTTGCTCAGTCATGTCCAACTCTGCGACCCCATGAACAGCAGCATACCAGGCCTCCCTGTCCATCACTATCTCCTGGAGTTTGCTCAAACTCATTTCCATTGAGTCGGGGTCGGTGATGCCATCCAACCATCTCACCCTCTGTCGCCCCCTTCTCCTCCTGCCCTCAATCTTCCCCAGCATCAGGGTCTTTTCCAATGAGTCAGCTCTTTGCATCAGGTGGCCAAAGTGGTTCTCCTTGATAGGGTGGGGCTAGGACAGCAAGAGAAGACAGCAATTGCCTAAGCAATTGGTCTTTGTGGGAGGCTTGCTTTAGAGTGNTGCCCTCAATCTTCCCCAGCATCAGGGTCTTTTCCAATGAGTCAGCTCTTTGCATCAGGTGGCCAAAGTGGTTCTCCTTGATAGGGTGGGGCTAGGACAGCAAGAGAAGACAGCAATTGCCTAAGCAATTGGTCTTTGTGGGAGGCTTGCTTTAGAGTGGCAGAAGGGTGGGACTTTTGAGAAATGTGCATAACCAGATTGGGAAGTGGGCACTAAAACAAGGGGAATGTTGAGAAACTGCTGCTGAAGGCATAGAGCCCTGTGCTGGGGCCCTCACGCGTGTTCCATCAGGCTCCCTTTTCTCCACCTTCTCCAGGGCAGCCTGGACAACATGACCTGCCTCCTGGTCTGCTTTCCGGGGGCTCCCAGACCTTGTAAGGAGGCCATCAGGAAGGAGGTACTGCTTGATGCAGCCCTGGGACACAGAGTTGCAGGTGAGCGGTGTTGGGAGTCCAGCGGAAGGGGTTGTCTGCCAGCCAAGCACCCCCACAATTCTTGTCTCTTTCTCAGAGCTGTGCGCCTCTGCCTCAGAGCCCCCCACCTTGAACACAGTTTTCAGGACTCTGGCCTCTGAGGACATCCCGGATTTACCTCCTGGGGGAGGGCTCTACTGCAAGTGAGTTGGGGTGGGGTAGGTTGGAATGGGAGAGTTGCTGGCCCAGTGGAGGATGCCCTCCTGAAGGCCTTCCTTTGCTCTCTAGGGCCACAGTCATCGCTGAAGCTTATTCTCAGTTCTGCCAGGCCTCAAGACAGCGCTGTGTGGTAAGGACCTTGTTTTCTTGAAGATTTTCATAGAAGCATGTAATTCAAGCCCCCACCCTACTCCTTTAAGTGATGGGGAAATTGCAGCCATAGTGGATTTGCCTGATATATTAATAAATTCTCACACCTGTTCCTGAAGAATTGTGATAGGTGTGTGTGTGGGGGTGGGAGTGGGATCGGAAGCCGAAGCAGAGAAGAGATCTTGCTTCTTCTCCAAGAAATATGCCTCTGATTTTGCTCCGTCATTGGGAAAGACCCTGAAGTTGGGAGAGATTGAGAGCAAGAGGAGAAGGGGGCAACAGAAGATGAGATTGTTGATGATGAGATGGTTGAATGGCATCACCGACTTAGTGGATATGAGTTTGAGCAAACTCCTGGAGATAGTGAAGGACGTGTAAGTCTTGCCTGCTGCAGCCCATGGGGTCACAAAGAATGGGACATGACTTAGCGGCTGAACAACAACATTGCTCCGTGAAGCGCCATCATCCCAAGCACCATTCCTCCTGGAATAAGGCAGAAAAATTCACAGAACGTCGATGACCAACCTGACTGCACTGCGGGGACCACCAGGACATCTCTGAGGGTGATCTAGGTCTTAGAGGAGAGAGGTTGTGGATTGGGCCCAGATACCCTATTTGAGGGGCTTCCCTAGTGGTTCAGACAGTAAAGAATCTGCCTGCAATGCAGGAGACTTGGGTTCGATCCCTGGGTTGGGAAGATCCTGGAGAAGGGAATGGCTACCCACTCTAGTACTCTTGCCTGGAAAATTCCATGGACAGAGGAGCCTGGTGTACAACAGTCCATGGGATCACAAAGCTTATTTGAAGATGTCCAAGGAGGTGGTGGGTGAAGCCATATAAGGTATAGGGTGGAGGTCTGGGAGGAAATGGGAGAATGGAAACTGGAAGGCCTTTGCAGGGCAGAGAAGGGAGCTGGGTTATTTATTATTCTTTGACGTGGGGTATGGATAATTTCTTAGCAGCAGAAAGGAGAACTTCGTAAGGATTCTTCTGATTTGTGAGTGACAGAAACCTCATTCAAACTGGGAAGACGAAGCAGAGAATTTACTGGTCCGTGTAATTGAAGAGTTCAGGGACTTAAGGCATGACTGCATCCAGTTGTCAAGTGATGTCATGCGGTTAGAGTTGGCTTCATTTCCTGGCAGGTTCTCCACATGAGGTGGCAGAGAGTTTCTGCTCCGGGCTTATGTCCCAGGAACCTAACATCCCCAGTGGGGAGAGCACGCGTTTCCCAGTAGGGGGCAGCCGCGGTTCCAGAGCTGCTTCTCATTGGCCACACTGGGTCACGTGCCCGACCGCCTTAGTGCCTGGCCCTGGGATCCCCTCTCCCTAAAACAAAGGAGTTGAAGAGATGAGGAATGTTGGTTCCTCAAAGGAAAAAATAGGAGCGGAGCATTCAGAACACCAGGGAGTAAATACCGAGAGGCAAGAAGGGGTTCCTATTACACTGTCTTCCACATTTTGTTTTTACAGAAGGGGCAGAAAGGGGCCGAGGAACCCACTGGCGCCCATTCAATCTCTGCCTTGCACTTGGAGGCTTAACAGCTGTCATCCTTTGAGGACCCTCTGCCCATCTGGGACCACAGCGGAATTAAGGAAGAGAACTCCCCTTCGCCAGTTATGAGACCAGCGGAAGGAAGAGAAGCTGATGGAGGAACCCCAGAGTGTTTATTTCCCTTTCTCCTACTTCCCTCTCATAAGACGTCTTATGAGAGAGGGGAAATTCCACCCACCAGCTAGACCGAAAAAAAAAAAAAATCCAAACCCCAAAACCAAATGTCTAATAATTAGAGCTGATTGGACTCTGAAAAACACCCAGTTCAATAACCTTCTCTTCGCTTCCTATTTTTCATCTATTTGGCAGGGAAGTTGGGGAAAGTTTTATGATTAAATTTTAATTACATAATTCAAAATATTTTTTTCTCGTGGAAAAAAAAACATGCATTATTTGCTCAGTCATTTGGCAAATATGTATGGGGCACCTACTGTGGGCAAAAGGCCCTGCTCATGTCCATCAACCTGGCAGACTCACTGAAGTTCCTCCCCCTGGAACTTCCTGATGCGGGGCATGGCGGGGACGGGGAAACAGCAAACAAGGTTACTCATAATGTCATCTCAGACACTGACAAGGGTCTTAAAAAAAAAAAAAAGGAGATGGGAGATGTGATTAAGAAAACGTCCAGGGGAGCTATGTTGTAATAAGTTCACTTGGTTTGAAAATCACAGGGCACAAAATGGTATTCAATGACAAGTCCCCGCCCATAGTCACTCCATTTTCCACCTGGGGATG
This sequence comes from Oreotragus oreotragus, assembly GCA_006410675.1. Classification (NCBI taxonomy): domain Eukaryota; kingdom Metazoa; phylum Chordata; class Mammalia; order Artiodactyla; family Bovidae; genus Oreotragus; species Oreotragus oreotragus. The sequence continues at coordinate 447,035 of SJYX01002076.1, forward strand.
GTTGCTTTAGACAGAGGGGTCCGTGAACACCTCTGAGGAGGGGACAGCTGAGTAGAAACCTAACAGAGAACTAGTCAGCCATGCAAAAACCCCTTGGGGCAGAAGGAACAGCTAGTATGAAGCCTAGAGGAAAGATTTAACTTGACATTTTCTTCTTTCTTTTTTAAAATTTTGCTTGCACTGGGTCTTCATTGCTGCCCATGGGCTTCCTCTAGTTGGCAGCAGTGAGCGAGGGGGTTCTGTTATTTCTGGAGCTTGGGATCTAGGGCAAGTGGGCTTCAGTAGTTGAGGCATATGGACTCAGCAGTTGAGCTGAGAGGCTCTAGGGCACTGGGCTCAGTAGTTGTGGTGCATGGGCTTAGTTGCCCTGAGGGCATGTGGAAATCTTCCCTGACCATGTCTCCAGCATTGGCAGGTGGATTCTTAACCACTGTACCAGCAGGGAAGTCCCAAACTTGCCATTTTCTAGATGAGGCTTGAGATTATGATCATCAAATTCTCCATGATGCCATTCACTGTCCTATTGGTAATCCCTGCAATGAGTCTGGAGTGGAGTTTTTGAGACCTTTTATTGGGCAAGTACATACATGTATGCTGCTGCTGCTGCTAAGTCGCTTCAGTCGTGTCAACTCTGTGCAACCCCATAGACAGCAGCCCACCAGGCTTTCCCGTCCCTGGGATTCTTCAGGCAAGAAACTAGAGTGGGTTGCCATTTCCTTCTCCAATGCATGAAAGTTTTGAAAAGTGAAAGTGAAGTCGCTCAGTTGTGTCCAACTCAGCTGTGTCCAATCCCATGGACTGCAGCCTACCAGGCTCCTCCGTCCATGGGATTTTCCAGGCAAGAGTACTGGAGTGGGGTGCCATTGTCTTCTCCGACACACACGTATATGGTACCTTAAAGTGTTTCCTTGATTTTTACTCATACTCTATGTATCACTTGGTAATTTGTATCCTTTTACTCAATAATGNACCAGGCTCCTCCGTCCATGGGATTTTCCAGGCAAGAGTACTGGAGTGGGGTGCCATTGTCTTCTCCGACACACACGTATATGGTACCTTAAAGTGTTTCCTTGATTTTTACTCATACTCTATGTATCACTTGGTAATTTGTATCCTTTTACTCAATAATGTGTTAGAGCCTTCTTCCGTGCCACTTGCACACACCTCATTCTTTTTAGCTGCCTCTCAGCACTTCAGACAAGAGATATGGAATGGTTTCAACACCCATCATCCTCTTGACGGCTATTTAGGTTGTTTCGTTTCTTACCCTTGCATTGCTGCTGCCATAAAGATTCTTGATCAGACTCCTGTGTACACATGCAAGAGTTTCTCTAGTGCAGGGGTCTTGCCACCTGTTTTGTACAGCACTTGAGCTAAGAATGATTTTTACATTTTTAAAGGGTTGTAAAAAAATATATAAAAGAGGCCCTATGTCTAATATACCTAAAATATTTACTATTTGGATTTTATTTATTTGGCTGCTCTGGGTCTTACTTGCAGCATGTGCAATCTAGTTCCCTGACCAGGGATGGAACCCGGGCCCCCTACTTGTGGTCTTAGCCACTGGACCACCAGGGAAGTCCCTATTTGGATCTTTACCAAAAAAATGTGCTGACTATAGTGCAAGTGGCACACAGAAACACCACTTTCCTATTTCACAGATGGGAAAGCTGAGACTCAGAGAGGAGAAAGGACTTGCCCATGGTCACAAAGAACTGGGGTTCTCAAGTCTGTCCCCAAACGACTCACAGCCTGAGACACACAGAGAGATAATTATAACCTACAGTGGATCAGGGTTTAAGGCCTTCCACTGTAGGGTAGGAGAGAAGGAAATGGCAACCCACTCCAGTATTCTTGCCTAGAGAATCCTGTGGACGGAGGAGCCTGGTGGGCTGCCATCTATGGGGTCGCACAGAGTCGGACACGACTGAAGCGACTTAGCAGCAGCAGTGTGGGGTAGAGAAGGGGAGAGGATTACTCAGTTCTTCAGAGAAGAATTAATATCAGAGACTGGCCTAGAAGAATGATACAGAGATCAGGGTATCGCCCAGGCAGNCCTGGTGGGCTGCCATCTATGGGGTCGCACAGAGTCGGACACGACTGAAGCGACTTAGCAGCAGCAGTGTGGGGTAGAGAAGGGGAGAGGATTACTCAGTTCTTCAGAGAAGAATTAATATCAGAGACTGGCCTAGAAGAATGATACAGAGATCAGGGTATCGCCCAGGCAGCAGGCTCCTTTAGGAAAAAGGTAGGAAGCTTGATTCCCTCACCAAGTCAGCTAGGCCCTGAGAATTGTTTTACTCTCATTAACCACTGGAGTCCTGGTGGCTCAGGCAAGAGGGCTCTAGCCCAGATTTATTCCCTGCCTCTAGGCCTCAGTTTATCCATTTCTAAACTTCCAACAGATTTTCCAGACTCCTGCCCCCAGGCCAGGTGGCGCTCTACAGGAGGGGCGTAGTCATATTGCTGGCATCACGTGGGGGTGGAGTCTGCGGGTCCCGGTGCGGAAGCCGGGGAGGGTGTAGGGACTCAGCCTGAACCTGGCGCGTGGGGGAGGGGCCTCGCAGGAGTCGGCAGAGGGAGGGTACCCCAACTCCGTGCCCTCGGATTGCTGCATGATCCCACCATCCTCCGCACGCGAAACTGAGTCACGGCGGGGCGTGCGTAGGTAGGGGGCCAGGAGCCTTATTCAGACAGGGATCGGGAGTGCCATTCCCACCCAGGTCCACTGTTGCACCACCCCCCCCAGCCCGCCCCACACACACACCCTGCGGTTGTGAGTCAGCGGCCGGCCGCGCCCACTTCCTCCTCACCTTCCCTGGGCGGGCGGGGGTGGGGGGGCAACGAGAGAGGTGGGCCCCCTCCCCACCCATCCCCCTCCTCGGCGAGGGAGGTGGATCACCCCTAAGTGAGCCCTCATAAAGTGGAGAAGGAGGGAGACCTGGGGGGGGGGGGGCGTCCCG
>SJYX01002076.1:450058-481611 GCA_006410675.1 Oreotragus oreotragus
TTCACTCAGACTCACATCCATCGAGTCAGTGATGCCATCCAGCCATCTCATCCTCTATTGTCCCCTTCTCCTCCTGCCCCCAATCCCTTCCGGCATCAAAGTCTTTTCCAATGGCCTTGGGAACATGTTATTGCATGATCTGTATCTTGGGCTGAGAAAATAAGGTTCAATACCTACCTGCAGACACTTGCAGTTATTTGACTACTGCCAATCTGCTCAGCATTAGCCCATCAGAAGGTACCAAGAGGGGCCTGATTATAAGACTGAGCAGAAAAGACTGATATAAGACTGATTATAAGATTGAGAAGAAGGCAATGGAAACCCCCTCCAGTACTCTTGCCTGGCAAATTCCATGGACAAAGGAGCCTGGTAGGCTGCAGTCCATGGGGTCGCTAGGAGTTGGACATGACTGAGTGACTTCACTTTCAATTTTCACTTTCATGCATTGGAGAAGGAAATGGCAACCCACTCCAGTATTCTTGCCTGGAGAATCCCAAGGATGGGGAGCCTGGTGGGCTGCCGTCTATGGGGTCGCACAGAGTAGGACACGACTGAAGTGACTTAAGAGCAGCAGTATAAGACTGAGCCTTGGCTGAAAAACTCAGTTTGATTCATAGATCAACATTGAGTCATCAGTTCAATCCAAAATCCATTACACTGTTGATGTGTATTTGCTGGTTTCCAGCCTTTAGCTACTAAAATCATGCTGCTCTGCTCAATTTTGTACATATCTCTTAGTGTATGTGAAAGTCTACGTTCTTGTCCTTTCAGTACAATTGTTTCCATTTCATGAGGATCATCAAAAACACCAATTGATCAGTGAGTGAACACTCCATAATTTTATTTGGATCAAAATCTTTACTTTCAAGAAAATCCATGAAGTTTGTGTTAGTATTTTTTGCATGTGTACATAACACATTTGAATTTGACACTCAGAGTCAATTTTCTGAGTAATGGTGGGCTAACGTGGTCAAAGTTGTTACTTGACTGATTGATTCAACCAATAAATATTAAGGACTCATTTTGTGCTGATTCACAGTTCAGTTTTGCTTTGAAGACAGGACCAATTGTTAATGCACATTTAAAGAAAGTGATATTCAATTAACCAACTTCAGTCATATAGACTTACAGTCTTCTATTTGAACAAAAGTTCTGAGTAATGGTGGGCTAACGTGGTCAAAGTTGTTACTTGACTGATTGATTCAACCAATAAATATTAAGGACTCATTTTGTGCTGATTCACAGTTCAGTTTTGCTTTGAAGACAGGACCAATTGTTAATGCACATCTAAAGAAAGTGATATTCAATTAACCAACTTCAGTCATATAGACTTACAGTCTTCTATTTGAACAAAAGTTACAAAGTTGATGTAAACTTGGGACTTCACATCCATTTTCAAAAGTTGCTCAATGTTTCAGTGTAGAAGGAGACCCAAATGCTGTCTTCATAATTTCATAGACAGATCCCCTGATTTACAAATCTATAAAAATCTTAACATATAATAAAGCTGGGACTAGAACCGAAATCTTGTTTTAAACCTGCAAGCAGCTCAGTTATTAATTATTCAGAAAGAAAAGTTTAGAAAGGATGAAACAGTTTTTAAAATAGATGTAGAAAGTTTTATTTATGTCTACATTTTGGTTTAATTTAATGTTAAAATGAATCAAGGCATTGGGTTAGTACATGTTGCAAAATCAGGATAGCTCATTAGCCTCAGTGAGTAAATTTATAGTTTAAAAACAGTGCCTTCTTTATGGTAAGCAGTAGTAGGAATAAGGAAGAAAGATTGGTTCAAGCATCCTTATTCAACTCAACTTTTTGGATGAGATTCTTTGCGGAATTGCAGAATCGTGATACTGACATGGTGTGAGGGTAGGCCATCATTAAAATTACTGAAAACTGGAACATTCTTGTGTCTTCTTTCTTGGCCTTTGAATGTGGTGAGCTTCATCTTCAGTAGAAAGAAGACAAACTAATATGACAGATGACAGTCCTCCTATAACACCTTCTGAGAAGAGTGTATAGCATGTCCTGGGCAGATGGGAGATATTAGAGAGCAGTGGTATCTGGATGGCCATTGTCTTTGCCAGTTTTTGTGTCTGTCTCTTCCTTTAAATGGCTATTTCCTTGACAGAATGGATTACTTCTTTTTTAATTTTATTTATTTATTTTTGGTTTTGCTGGGTCTTTGTTGATGCACGCAAGCGCATTCCTCTAGTTGTGGCGAGCTGGGGCTATTCCCAGTTGCAGTGAGTAGGCTTCTCATTGCAGTGGCTTCTCATGTTGCGGTTCATGGGATCTAGAGCACAGGCTCAGTAATTGTGGTGCTGGCTTAGTTGCCCTGAGGCATATGGGATCTTCCCAGACCAGGAATCACACCCATGTCCCCTGTATTGACAGGCATATTCTTATCCACTGAACCACCAGGGAAATCCAAGGGATTGCTTCTAAATTGTCTTTGTGTCCAAAATATCAAGTCAGGGACTTATACATAGTGGATGTTTGATAAATAGTAGTTAATATCATTACACAATAAATGATTGTCATGCTCAATTATATTTGTCTCCATACCATCTCCAGGAGATGGTGAAGGACAGGGAAGCCTGGTATGCTGCAGACCATGGGATCACAAAGAGTTGACCATGATGGAATGATTAAACAACGAACGCTACTAAAACCTCCATAAAAGAAGAGATTTTCATTCTAGTTGTGTCTCTAATATTACATCTGGCAAATTATAGATGCTGGAAAAATACCAATTGTTGGAAATATACTCTCTTTTGATAGATTTCCTCTGCTTACACATCTCTCACATGACTCAAAATGGTTGCTCCAGTGTTTGAACCTGTATGGTATTCTAGGTCCACCATCAATTTTATATATATATATACAAACCTCTCATTTGGATTTGCTTGCTATTAACATGGCTGTCTATTCCCTGAACAATATATTATTTCTATTGACAGAATTACTTGTTAGAGAATGGAGATTTATAGAGCCTCAGAATATCTTACCCAAGAAGAAGGAGATTTGGATGAGGCAAGCTTTCAGAATTCCCAGAAAAAAAGTCAGTTACAGGTTTCAAGTATGCAGCTATATATTCTCATTAAACATAATGCTGGCAGTAGTCAGTTCTACTTCGCTGAACTTTTTCAACAATCCAATTTGAAAAGCTCATAAGAATAATTGATGCCCAACTCATTGGAGACAGATATTAGAAAAGTCAAAGAACTTAGCATTTATTTTAGATGCATTTTTACCCTAGTGGAAAGAACAAGGAATATATCCTTGAAATGATATTACAGGCAAAGTTCCATCAAGTGAAGATAAACAAAATTTAAACTGTATCTAAAACGCCCACCTGTCTCCATTTCTGATAGCAAAGGAAATTGGTGTAAACTTTTCTTTCAGTATAGAAACAGAAAATACAAGCAAATACGAAAGTATAATGTGTACAAAATTAGTTGTAGGACTGGTGATATTTGAAGCAACTTCTTTCTTGTTGCAATAGATATTATACTTTGGGGGTGGGAATAAAGCCTAAAGGATTAATAAATATCAGAAGGAATTACTTCCAAGTTGAGAGCATTTGGAATAGACTAAGAACATCTTTCTCTTTGATTTATAGATCTTTGTTTCTGCGTTTAGGCTTTCTCTAGATGGGTACATGGGCTTCTCATTGCAGTAGCTTCTCTTGAAGTTGCAGAGTTAGTATAAAGTTTATGAAAATAACCCCCCAAATACCACTTTTAGCAAAGGCCAGTTGTAGCAATTCAAAGGTAAAGTGTTGGAGGATTCCTGTAAAGTCCTATACTCTAACAGGTGCAGAAATTCAAGCTTTGAGTGGGAAAGCTATTTTGGAAAGTCCCACTTCTCTGGGGTCTAGAGTCAGAGCTGAATCCTGGGTAACTCTTTGCTGGACTCTTTGGTTCAGGTATGTTGTGTGGGCTAGACATTGACAGGTTATGAAAGACTGAAAACAGCAGTAAGATCAGGCATAGGATTTAGGTATTAGGCCTGTGACTGGAAACCACAGTGTCGTGTTACTCACATATCAGATTGTTTCCAACTTAATGTTCGTTTGAAAATATCATTTACTGTGCCCATCTAAAGCCCGTGGAAATAAGAAGTGGCTAATTAAAGAGTCAGGGAATATGATTTTGAAAGATATATACTCTGGCATCACATAGCTGAAAGTAAAATGCAATCTCATAACTACTTAATATGGTGATAGATCTAAATTGCTAAGCAAGATGACTAACAAGGAAAAAAAAAGCTTTCTGGAGACTTAAAAAATAGAACTGGATGTCTGTCCTGTTTTTGTTTTTGGAAGATGTCAGATATCTTTTTACTATGAAGGTATATGCTTTTATCCACCACTTAAAACCTTCCTTAAAATCTGCAGGAAAAAATAACTTGAATTCTGTATTTGCTATATGTCATGGAACCTCATTACTACCTCCCTGGCATTCTGACAGAAGCTAGAGAAAATTAGCACCTGCAGTGTAGCAATGCTTCCATTTAAGAGGTTACTTCGAAATGTTCTTCCCACCAGCCTGATTGTCCTTATGTTCCCAAGGGGAAACAATGCAATCTATTTTTTGCTGCATAAACTCCATGAAACATTGCCATAAATGGATTCCTTGTTCCTTACAGCACAAGCCTGAAATGAGTGTATTCTATGGAGTAAGGGGACATCATTATTTCACCATGTCTTTGTTTACTAAAACACTGTTTTATGAAGGCATAATTCCCCTATGGAACCAGCTCCTGAAGAAAGGTCTTGATTTATACCCATTGCTCAGCCTGTCTGATTGTATCCTCTGCACCAGGGTATAGTTTTTCAGCAAGATCTATACTTTATGACTCATGGGCAGGTGTTTGACTCAAATACTGCTGGACTGTGTTGCTCGCTGTTTTCCCCTCTGGTCAACCTTTCCCCCCCTTTTTAAAATCTGTCAAATTGAAAACAATCAAAAAGGTGTAAATAATTACTGGTTGTTATATCTATTTAAGTGAATCATTAGGAGCGAAACCACATGCCTAGGATTTCACACATTTTCCACTTCCACAGATGAACCTTTCAGAGAATCTTAATTTGGAACTAAATAATAAACTGCAGGGAGAGATGAGAAATCTTTGAAAATACATTGGAGAACAGCCACTCACTCAGTGAAACGGGTCAAGAACCTACCGGAACTTTCCTGGTAATCCAATGGGTCTCTGTGCTCCCAATGCAAGTTTAATCCCTGGTCAGGGAACTAGATCCCACATGCCACAACCAAGAAGAGTTCACATGTGGCGGCTAAAAGTCCTGCATGCTGCAACTAATGATTCCACATGCCTCAGCTGTGACCCAGCAAAGACAAAGAGATACATTTCTTTAAAAAAAGATCAAGAGCCTACCAACTTCAGCCCAGGAATGAACTTGGCTTTTCTTCAATGGTCACTAAGGAGGGAGTTGAAGTTTGCTTAGCCTCAATATGCTTTACTGAAAAGATAAGAAAAGGAGGCATGATTTTTTTTTTTAATCCAATGAAGTTGTGTCTTAAATTTCAAGCTATGAGAAAATGTTGTGTCATTATTATCATTTTCTTAGCTTGTCCAATTATTATCCATTGAAATGTATTCAGGTCAAACTCTCATCAAGGTTCACTTCTTCTATAGTTGGGCAGCACAAACGAAACCCAACATTGTTCTAGGTTCTGTAGAAAGAGCAGTAACCTCTCCTGCTGCTCCAAAAAGGGAAGTACATTAAAAACATAATATAATATGCCATGTACCACAAAGTACTAAAATGAACTAAAAAAGAGCAGAGAAAGGAAAGGGGAAAGGGGCTGTTGGACTGGGTTGACAAGAGAGTCTCCTGCAATAAGGTTGCATTTGGGAAGAGATCACAAATAAGCAAGGGTGTCAGCCAACTAATGAAAGAGAGTCTTGGCGGGGGAAACAGCAAGTGCAAAGGCAACGGCAGGCATTACATGTTACTGGGAGAACAGGAGGTCATGTGCATGGAGCATGGTGAATCAGGGGCAGCTGGATAGAAGACCAAGTCAGAAAGCCAGCACAGGGCAAGAAGACGCAGGACCCTCTAGGCCAAAGGGTTGGGATTGAACTCTGGGGGAGCAGTGGGGGGTGGGAGAGTTGAAGGACATGATCTGACACAGATTGTTCTATCAATTTTGTGGAGAAGAGACCACAAGGGCGGGGGGGGGGATGGGGAAGGGTGGAAGCAATTATAAACAAAAGACCAAGTGACAAATGATGGGAGGAGGGGAGGAGAGGGCAACAAGTGATCAGATTCTGAGAATATCCTGGAGGCAGAGCTGACAGGATCTCCTGAAAAGACTGTATTGTGGGGTATGAAAGCAAGGATAGTCAACTCACAGTGATGCCCATAAAAATTATAGGTAACTAATTGGAAATGACACTCCCAGCCCATATCAAGTATTTGTCCTAAGATGCATACTGAGCTTAATTGACTTCTCTTTCACTTGACTTTTACTTAATTTTCATGTTGCTTGTGTTTTATGTTAATATTTAAGGATCTCAGGTACATAGAATTGAATTATTCATGAGCCTTTGTCTCTGGAACATCATTATCACTAAGACAGGCAAGCCCTGTTTTACTTATTTAATTTTATTTTAATATTTTCACCCTTTCATCTATGATTCTTGTTTGTCTTTTCACCTTTTCACTCAGTTACATGACAAAATATATCTGATATTTGTCCTTGTGTATACCTTCAAAAAATTTATGGGGTCATTTATAAATCTATGCCTAAAATTTAATATAAATAATATCATGCTATAGATTATGCTTTCTTTTTAAAAAAATAACCTTATGGTTTTTAAAGAATCTATTCACGTTGCTTTATACGCTTGTTGTTCATGATTTCTGAGGGCTGCAGAATTTTCCATAGCGTGTGTTGGCCCAGCTGAACTCATCTAGTCTCCTAGCTTTCTTGTGCTCCTTATAGCTAATGATGCTGTAAGAAATACACATTTACATGTCCTCTTATAGTCTTGGATGGTGATTTCCGTTTTTGTTTAAATGCTATTTATCAACATATTCACAATGAATCACACACAATCAATCATCATTTCACATTGACAACAGAGAATTAAGGGTGTTTGGTCAATTTTTAAAAGATAACTCAATAAGTTTATTTTTACTAGTCTTGAAACAGTGGAGAAGTTTATAGAATGCTTCCATACTCAGCTTTGGAAATTAAAAACTGAATAAGAATTCTACCTGGAAGAGAAAAGGAAAACTAAATTTTCACTTATGAGAATGAAAGAAAGCAGAATGAAAGATAGTCACAGTCATTCTAAGATCCAGATTAAATTACATCAGAGTCAGATCCATTCCTCTGTTCATTTTCACTCCCCTAGAGAGGTTCTTCACCCCAGATCAGAAACTGTCCCCCCACAACCAATGTCCGTCCGAAACTGCAGAGTTAACTGCCAGTGAAAGTGTTATTTGCTCAGTGGTGTCTGACTCTTTGCGACGCAATGGACTCTAGCCCACCAGGTTCCTCAGTCCATGGGATTCTCCAGGCAAGAATACTGGTGTGGGTTGCCATGCCCTCCTCCGGGAGATCTTCCCAACCCAAGAGCTAATCCTCTGAGTCTACCTCAATATGGGCCACAAAAATGCAAAGCTTGAGATTCTCTAGGCCACCAAGCAAGCTGATGAAGAGAATTTTATTGGATGCACCACTGCCCCTCCCCCCATGCTAGGTAACAGACTCTTAAGAGGAAATGAGTTGATGGATGTTGATGATGAGGCATCTGCTTCTGTGTCAGGTGCTGCTCTAGACATTGGAGATTTGATTGGTGAGCAAGAACCCAGTGTGGATGACTTCCCTGGTGGCCCGGTGGTTAAGAATCTGCCTGCCAACGTGGGGGACACAGGTTCGATGCCTGGTTCGGGAAGATCCCACCAGCTGAGGAGCAACTAAGCCCACACACCACAACTAGAAGCCTACACTCCACAAGGAAGAGTAGCCTCCACTCACCACAACTAGAGAAAGCCTGAATGCAGCAACGAAGACCCAGCACAGCCAGAAAAAAGAACACAGTGTCAAATGGTGTCTGATGATGATAGCTAGCCTAGCTTTGGCAGTGGAAAAGGTTCTGAATGTTCCCAGGTCTAATACCATTACTGGACAATGACAGAAGCTTAGGGAAAGGAATTCTTCCTGAATTCCAGGCTACAGTCTTCATCCTGGCCACCTTTGTGTGGTTGTTATGATTAGCCTAGATGCTAGAGCTGCCATCCACAGATATCACCAGGATGTTTTCCAGCTTGAAGAAAACACTAAGAAAAACCTGTACTTCTGCTTAGAAATGTGGTAGTTAAGTATAGGATTGCTGTTATAGATTTGGGCTTGGTCTTTTAAGCTTTGTGCTGGGTTCCACCACATTGATAGGCCCTGTCGCTTACCTGACTCCACCTTGAGGCTCCATCCAGTCTTCTCTGTGTGTGGTCCATATAGCAAACAGACTCCCAGGTGCCGATAAACACCCCTCCTCAAGTCTGCAAGTATTGCTTATGTACAAGCGAGGTTTTTCTCTTGAGTTAATATAGGGATATTCACTCTGTTTCTAGTTTAACACTCCTCCCCCTCCCCCCATCCTTTCCAGCAGGAGCCAGAGAGATCCTGATTAAGCTAAGCAGCAATTAAACATCCTAATGCTGTCATTATCTTTCCTTAAGTAGCCACTTCAGCCACGAGGAGAACATTAAACCAAAATTTAATTTTCTAAGAGGGTAGGTAGGCTTTCAATTTTCCTGGTTCTGGATTTGTCAAAAGGAGCAGAGAGGTCTTTGTTTATCCTAAGAGACTCTTTAGATTGAATTTAGAATTCATGGGGATGAGCTCTTTGGATCATATTTGTAAAATATATTTCCATCCAACAGTAAAGTGCTATCTGCAAGAAAGAAAGCTCATCTTGTGCCGTCTGGCAATGCTCTGTCAGGCCAGCATCAGTGGGGCAGACAGGCGGCCCACAGATCAGCACTGACTGTCAAGGCATCACCTTCTCCAGATGACTCCTGTATTTGTACTTCGACTGATTGTGAATTCTGGGCTCAGACATCCAAGAGCTGGAACTTCCTGGTGGTCCAGTGGTTAAGACTTTGCCTTCCAGTGCAGGGGTTGCAGGATGGTTAGTGAGCTAAGATCCACGTGCCTGCTGGCTGAAAAACCAAAAGAGACAACAGAAACAATATTGGAAGGAATTCAGTGCACACTTGTAAAATGATCCACATTTTAAAAAAAAGTCTTAAACGAAATCCAAAAGCTACTGCAGGCTTCTCTAGAGAAAGATGAGCTCAGTTTTTTTCTACTCCTCTCGAGGCTGAATCCCCATTCTAGTTGTTCCCAAATTGGTCCTTTTTCTCACAATGTGTAATGGTCACACTTCAGCCTAATGAGGTTGAATTCCAGGACTCAGGTTTCACAGGTACTAATAACTCGGGAACATGAGATACTCCCTAAGGGAAACAGAGAGCAGCTCGGTTTGCAGAATCTGATGTGATTTGATTTCATGGCAAAATGGCCCGTCTCTCTTGCAACTCTTCTTGTTCCTCTGATCTCCCTGCCAGCACCTTCTGGATACAAGAGCCTTTTTTGTCCTGGAAACTCACTAAGATGGTCCCCAGGTTAGAGTCTTTGATAACTCGCTCTGCTTCACTACCTGTAAATACTGTTTCTTCTGACCCTCCCACACCTTCATCTTGTTCCTTTAATTCAAATATCAGCTTAATGTCTTGTTATGGACACTATTCCCGAGTTCCCAATGAAGGTCACCACCTGGTAACTTCTTTCACTTACTTTTTGTACTTTTGCGTAGGTAGCTTTTAATTTTACTTTTACATTTTGATTTTTCATGTTAAAAATTTCAAAAGAAATTTTATTTTGGGTTCAAATTCTGCCTTTATTTTCTTCTGTAATAATTTTAGGATAATCCAAAAAGAAAGGATTTCCTAGGTTGTTGGGTACGTCTCTAACAAGCCTTGAAGAAGTATGAATATTATTCCAAGTGCTTTTGGTAACTGAATATGGTGGAGGATTCATCCAACTACTAAGATCAATAAGAAAGCCTGGATTCTCAAAGACCAGTCTTCCACATTCACCAAAGCTAGATTGCTTATAGCCAACATAATTTTTTAAAGAGTGTGATCTGAAAAAGCCCCAAAGCACCAGGCAAATTGTACCTAAGAAAAATTAGATGAATTATCTTCATCACTAGGAAGATCTCTGTTGGGTCCCCAAAAACAATTAGAACCCTGAGGCTGGTATTATTCCCCCTAAGAGGGGTAATTTACTTATCCAATATATACTTGAGGTCACTGGGAAAACTTCTAAAGATTTTCCATTAAGCTATCCAGTATAATTCAGTGAACATTCATCATGTGATAAAGGTCATAATGGATATTACAAACAGGAAGAGGACATGGCCTCTGCCTTCAAGGAGTCCATATTCTAGTGTAGAAGATGGACATGGAGACTCATGACTGGGAGCATAAGGTGCCTTGCAGAGCAAGAGTTCTCACCAAACAGCCAAGGGAGGATGAGAGACACAAGAAGAGACACATCCCAGATGGTGCATTTGGCCAGCACCTGACTGTGATCACACAGCATATCTAGGGAAAGAGGCTTAGAATGAATGAATGTCCCTCCTATGCCAGTGTTGGAGAGATTGTCAGTTTCCACCTGAGGATTTCAAATGCTCATAGCTTCTGATGATCTTAGCATTCTTAACACTGGGCCAAGGACAGCCCAAGGCAGGCAGCGAGGCCTGAGAACAGTGCTGATTCCATCACTATGAAGCAGGTGAGGCATGAGGCTATCTAGGCCATCCTCAAAAATAGGTAATCCAGTGCTCCTCCATTCAGAAAGCATTTTGCAATTGCAGTCTGCAACACTGCCCTGTGGTGTGTGCNAACGGCAGGCATTACATGTTACTGGGAGAACAGGAGGTCATGTGCATGGAGCATGGTGAATCAGGGGCAGCTGGATAGAAGACCAAGTCAGAAAGCCAGCACAGGGCAAGAAGATGCAGGACCCTCTAGGCCAAAGGGTTGGGATTGAACTCTGGGGGAGCAGTGGGGGGTGGGAGAGTTGAAGGACATGATCTGACACAGATTGTTCTATCAATTTTGTGGAGAAGAGACCACAAGGGCGGGGGGGGGGATGGGGAAGGGTGGAAGCAATTATAAACAAAAGACCAAGTGACAAATGATGGGAGGAGGGGAGGAGAGGGCAACAAGTGATCAGATTCTGAGAATATCCTGGAGGCAGAGCTGACAGGATCTCCTGAAAAGACTGTATTGTGGGGTATGAAAGCAAGGATAGTCAACTCACAGTGATGCCCATAAAAATTATAGGTAACTAATTGGAAATGACACTCCCAGCCCATATCAAGTATTTGTCCTAAGATGCATACTGAGCTTAATTGACTTCTCTTTCACTTGACTTTTACTTAATTTTCATGTTGCTTGTGTTTTATGTTAATATTTAAGGATCTCAGGTACATAGAATTGAATTATTCATGAGCCTTTGTCTCTGGAACATCATTATCACTAAGACAGGCAAGCCCTGTTTTACTTATTTAATTTTATTTTAATATTTTCACCCTTTCATCTATGATTCTTGTTTGTCTTTTCACCTTTTCACTCAGTTACATGACAAAATATATCTGATATTTGTCCTTGTGTATACCTTCAAAAAATTTATGGGGTCATTTATAAATCTATGCCTAAAATTTAATATAAATAATATCATGCTATAGATTATGCTTTCTTTTTAAAAAAATAACCTTATGGTTTTTAAAGAATCTATTCACGTTGCTTTATACGCTTGTTGTTCATGATTTCTGAGGGCTGCAGAATTTTCCATAGCGTGTGTTGGCCCAGCTGAACTCATCTAGTCTCCTAGCTTTCTTGTGCTCCTTATAGCTAATGATGCTGTAAGAAATACACATTTACATGTCCTCTTATAGTCTTGGATGGTGATTTCCGTTTTTGTTTAAATGCTATTTATCAACATATTCACAATGAATCACACACAATCAATCATCATTTCACATTGACAACAGAGAATTAAGGGTGTTTGGTCAATTTTTAAAAGATAACTCAATAAGTTTATTTTTACTGGTCTTGAAACAGTGGAGAAGTTTATAGAATGCTTCCATACTCACCTTTGGAAATTAAAAACTGAATAAGAATTCTACCTGGAAGAGAAAAGGAAAACTAAATTTTCACTTATGAGAATGAAAGAAAGCAGAATGAAAGATAGTCACAGTCATTCTAAGATCCAGATTAAATTACATCAGAGTCAGATCCATTCCTCTGTTCATTATCTCTCCCCTGGGGAGGTTCTTCACCCCAGATCAGAAACTGTCCCCCCACAACCAGTGTCCGTCCGAAACTGCAGAGTTAACTGCCAGTGAAAGTGTTATTTGCTCAGTGGTGTCTGACTCTTTGCGACGCAATGGACTCTAGCCCACCAGGTTCCTCAGTCCATGGGATTCTCCAGGCAAGAATACTGGTGTGGGTTGCCATGCCCTCCTCCGGGAGATCTTCCCAACCCAAGAGCTAATCCTCTGAGTCTACCTCAATATGGGCCACAAAAATGCAAAGCTTGAGATTCTCTAGGCCACCAAGCAAGCTGATGAAGAGAATTTTATTGGATGCACCACTGCCCCTCCCCCCATGCTAGGTAACAGACTCTTAAGAGGAAATGAGTTGATGGATGTTGATGATGAGGCATCTGCTTCTGTGTCAGGTGCTGCTCTAGACATTGGAGATTTGATTGGTGAGCAAGAACCCAGTGTGGATGACTTCCCTGGTGGCCCGGTGGTTAAGAATCTGCCTGCCAACGTGGGGGACACAGGTTCGATGCCTGGTTCGGGAAGATCCCACCAGCTGAGGAGCAACTAAGCCCACACACCACAACTAGAAGCCTACACTCCACAAGGAAGAGTAGCCTCCACTCACCACAACTAGAGAAAGCCTGAATGCAGCAACGAAGACCCAGCACAGCCAGAAAAAAGAACACAGTGTCAAATGGTGTCTGATGATGATAGCTAGCCTAGCTTTGGCAGTGGAAAAGGTTCTGAATGTTCCCAGGTCTAATACCATTACTGGACAATGACAGAAGCTTAGGGAAAGGAATTCTTCCTGAATTCCAGGCTACAGTCTTCATCCTGGCCACCTTTGTGTGGTTGTTATGATTAGCCTAGATGCTAGAGCTGCCATCCACAGATATCACCAGGATGTTTTCCAGCTTGAAGAAAACACTAAGAAAAACCTGTACTTCTGCTTAGAAATGTGGTAGTTAAGTATAGGATTGCTGTTATAGATTTGGGCTTGGTCTTTTAAGCTTTGTGCTGGGTTCCACCACATTGATAGGCCCTGTCGCTTACCTGACTCCACCTTGAGGCTCCATCCAGTCTTCTCTGTGTGTGGTCCATATAGCAAACAGACTCCCAGGTGCCGATAAACACCCCTCCTCAAGTCTGCAAGTATTGCTTATGTACAAGCGAGGTTTTTCTCTTGAGTTAATATAGGGATATTCACTCTGTTTCTAGTTTAACACTCCTCCCCCTCCCCCCATCCTTTCCAGCAGGAGCCAGAGAGATCCTGATTAAGCTAAGCAGCAATTAAACATCCTAATGCTGTCATTATCTTTCCTTAAGTAGCCACTTCAGCCACGAGGAGAACATTAAACCAAAATTTAATTTTCTAAGAGGGTAGGTAGGCTTTCAATTTTCCTGGTTCTGGATTTGTCAAAAGGAGCAGAGAGGTCTTTGTTTATCCTAAGAGACTCTTTAGATTGAATTTAGAATTCATGGGGATGAGCTCTTTGGATCATATTTGTAAAATATATTTCCATCCAACAGTAAAGTGCTATCTGCAAGAAAGAAAGCTCATCTTGTGCCGTCTGGCAATGCTCTGTCAGGCCAGCATCAGTGGGGCAGACAGGCGGCCCACAGATCAGCACTGACTGTCAAGGCATCACCTTCTCCAGATGACTCCTGTATTTGTACTTCGACTGATTGTGAATTCTGGGCTCAGACATCCAAGAGCTGGAACTTCCTGGTGGTCCAGTGGTTAAGACTTTGCCTTCCAGTGCAGGGGTTGCAGGATGGTTAGTGAGCTAAGATCCACGTGCCTGCTGGCTGAAAAACCAAAAGAGACAACAGAAACAATATTGGAAGGAATTCAGTGCACACTTGTAAAATGATCCACATTTTAAAAAAAAGTCTTAAACGAAATCCAAAAGCTACTGCAGGCTTCTCTAGAGAAAGATGAGCTCAGTTTTTTTCTACTCCTCTCGAGGCTGAATCCCCATTCTAGTTGTTCCCAAATTGGTCCTTTTTCTCACAATGTGTAATGGTCACACTTCAGCCTAATGAGGTTGAATTCCAGGACTCAGGTTTCACAGGTACTAATAACTCGGGAACATGAGATACTCCCTAAGGGAAACAGAGAGCAGCTCGGTTTGCAGAATCTGATGTGATTTGATTTCATGGCAAAATGGCCCGTCTCTCTTGCAACTCTTCTTGTTCCTCTGATCTCCCTGCCAGCACCTTCTGGATACAAGAGCCTTTTTTGTCCTGGAAACTCACTAAGATGGTCCCCAGGTTAGAGTCTTTGATAACTCGCTCTGCTTCACTACCTGTAAATACTGTTTCTTCTGACCCTCCCACACCTTCATCTTGTTCCTTTAATTCAAATATCAGCTTAATGTCTTGTTATGGACAAGATTCCCGAGTTCCCAATGAAGGTCACCACCTGGTAACTTCTTTCACTTACTTTTTGTACTTTTGCGTAGGTAGCTTTTAATTTTACTTTTACATTTTGATTTTTCATGTTAAAAAATTCAAAAGAAATTTTATTTTGGGTTCAAATTCTGCCTTTATTTTCTTCTGTAATAATTTTAGGATAATCCAAAAAGAAAGGATTTCCTAGGTTGTTGGGTACGTCTCTAACAAGCCTTGAAGAAGTATGAATATTATTCCAAGTGCTTTTGGTAACTGAATATGGTGGAGGATTCATCCAACTACTAAGATCAATAAGAAAGCCTGGATTCTCAAAGACCAGTCTTCCACATTCACCAAAGCTAGATTGCTTATAGCCAACATAATTTTTTAAAGAGTGTGATCTGAAAAAGCCACAAAGCACCAGGCAAATTGTACCTAAGAAAAATCAGATGAATTATCTTCATCACTAGGAAGATCTCTGTTGGGTCCCCAAAAACAATTAGAACCCTGAGGCTAGTATTATTCCCCCTAAGAGGGGTAATTTACTTATCCAATATATACTTGAGGTCACTGGGAAAACTTCTAAAGATTTTCCATTAAGCTATCCAGTATAATTCAGTGAACATTCATCATGTGATAAAGGTCATAATGGATATTACAAACAGGAAGAGGACATGGCCTCTGCCTTCAAGGAGTCCATATTCTAGTGTAGAAGATGGACATGGAGACTCATGACTGGGAGCATAAGGTGCCTTGCAGAGCAAGAGTTCTCACCAAACAGCCAAGGGAGGATGAGAGACACAAGAAGAGACACATCCCAGATGGTGCATTTGGCCAGCACCTGACTGTGATCACACAGCATATCTAGGGAAAGAGGCTTAGAATGAATGAATGTCCCTCCTATGCCAGTGTTGGAGAGATTGTCAGTTTCCACCTGAGGATTTCAAATACTCATAGCTTCTGATGATCTTAGCATTCTTAACACTGGGCTAAGGACAGCCCAAGGCAGGCAGCGAGGCCTGAGAACAGTGCTGATTCCATCACTATGAAGCAGGTGAGGCATGAGGCTATCTAGGCCATCCTCAAAAATAGGTAATCCAGTGCTCCTCCATTCAGAAAGCATTTTGCAATTGCAGTCTGCAACACTGCCCTGTGGTGTGTGCCTGGTTAGTTGCTAAGCTGTGTCTGACTGCATGGACTGCAGCCCACCAGGCTCCCAGGTCCATGGGATTCCCCAGCCAAGAATACTGGAATGGGTTGCCATTTCCTCCTCCTCCAGGGAGTCTTCTCAACACAGGGGTTGAACCCATGTCTCCTGCACGTCTCTTGCACTGCAAGTGGATTCTTCACCACTGAGCCACTGAGGAAGCATCTTGGTAACTTACAGCTAATTTGGAAAAAGGGTCCTTGTCCAAGTTTATTTTACTCTCTCTCCATATCCACATCATTCATTCCCAGATTCCAAAGTTCCAAATATCAGTTAAGCATTCTTCTACAAAACTCATTTTGTAGTTTAAGGTGTTTAGTCTTTACTCAAGCAAACATCAAAGATTAAGGTATTTCACTCCATACTATCTTGTGCTTACTCCCATAAAGGGTAAATCACTGGCAAGTGGAATAATTATAACAATTTTTGGAATTGTGTCCTCTACCCAGGAGGGTATTGTGCCTATATCTCCTTAGTTGAATATAGTTATGAGCGTAAGGTTCAAGCAAACATGTGGCTTTGAGTGGAGGGCTCTTTCCTTTCCAGTTAGCCACTTGCCTCTATGTGTGTCTTTCCTGCTATGATAGTGCAGAGGTCCAAGGCAGTCAATGGTGGTGTTCAAAGGTATCAGTTTTGTCCCAGGATGGAACAACTGGTTCACCTTTTATATCTGGAGAAAATAAATTAGAAGTAATTACGTCAGTGCTGAGTACTGGAAAATAATTCAAAATTGTATATGGTACAGTAGAAAATTTGGCAAATTAAACTATTATTTATATCAACAAATTAAATTGACTTTCTTACTATTCTTTTTCACACATTAGAAATTTGTTTAAAATGCATCTAGTAGAATATTTAAAGACAAGTTATCTTGACATGGAGTCCCTAGATTCTGTTGAATTTTATGACTGTTGCAAAGTATTTTTCACTACCATCACTAATCTTCCTTAAAGGGATGTGTTGTCATTAACTTATAGGAGAACAGATCCCAGACCGGTTTCTTGTGTCACCAGAGGTATTTGAGGTTCCACTGTGTCAAGTATCCTATGGAATTCAAAAAGACAGAAGACTATGTATTGTTTAGTTGATCTCAGAGAACAGTGAGGAACTTTGAGCATAGTCTCCTCTTTCACGTGGGTGCCCAGTGTAGTTTTGCCAACTGGGGTGAAAGCCACAATCAAAAGGAAGCATAAAGCTCTTGGTGATCTCTTCCTAATCTGCTCTCCAGCTCTTATCTACTATGAGCCCAAGATGGCACCCTTTCCTTAATGAAAACTTGCCATCACAAATTTAAACCGCTTTCTTGGAGTCTTCCACGATTCTTCTGCTTTCCCTCTGCCTAGTNCCACAATCAAAAGGAAGCATAAAGCTCTTGGTGATCTCTTCCTAATCTGCTCTCCAGCTCTTATCTACTATGAGCCCAAGATGGCACCCTTTCCTTAATGAAAACTTGCCATCACAAATTTAAACCGCTTTCTTGGAGTCTTCCACGATTCTTCTGCTTTCCCTCTGCCTAGCGTATATGTCACCGTGTCTTCCTCTTCTTATTCAGGTTCTGGGTTCTTTGACATCTCTGTCAAAGTTTACTCTAATAACCCCAGGTGTTTCTACTCTGTCCCTACAGCACTTGACTCAAGCTACTGACACACTTATCTTGCAAATTTATTCATACTAACTTTCTTCATCCAAACAGTTCCATCTAGTCCATCCCATTCATTGGGATGAACACAATCTTTCTATGACTTCACCCCTCAAAATTAAAGTCTAAATTTCTTAGCATGATTTTTCATGATACACTCCACCTGTTATTTTCTGAGCCTTTTCTTATCCCGTGTATTTCTCACCCTCATGACACCCTGACCTACTAGAAGTTTTTTGAACAGACTGGGTCCATGTCTACATCCCTTGTTGAGGATAATTTTTGAGCTATTCCCTTTTCTATTCCAAGCCCCTTAGCCTAGTTTACGGCACATGGTAGGTTCTCCATCACTATTTGTGGAAGATAAACTAGATAAGGACTAGAGATGATATGTCTTGAAGCTCATGGCTCCTGCTAACACATTGCATTACCAGCCTGGTGCACAGAGATGTTTTCCAATCACTTGTGAAGAACCTCCAACTCATCTCTCAGTGCCCAAAGGCATGTTATTCAAAATTTCAAATTGTCCAAATCATTGTCCTGGCTTTGCCACACTTGCCTTAGGATATTTTAAAGTCAGTGAGAAAGGGTATGATAAAACATAACACACATGGTATTTTTGTCATCTCGGCCATTTGTTCAGTGGTCCTACCTATAAGCTCTGTGTGCTTAGACATGAAACATATCTGAGCGTTGATTTTCCTCTTAGCAAAATACTGTAATGGTGATTAGCTCATCACATTATTTAAGAATTAAGAATAAAAGACTATGTATAGCAGGTAGAATTTCAAGACATTCAATAAACGTTTGCTTTCCTCTTTCATTATTTTGTGACCATAGTCTAGTTTGGTCTGAGATACATTTCAAATGCTGAACCAAGTTTTGTTTGAGAAGATGTTTGAACAACTGCCAAAAGCAGAATATCAAAATACATGGCTTGCAATTATTCATTCTCTTTCATCCCTTACACTGCTTTAGGTATTCAGATAGTGTCTGCATTGCCAAATATATATTAGGTTGATAAATTGAGAGTGAAGGACCATTATCCTAGAGCAATATACACTAGTCTCGGATAGCCTGCGAGAAATGCATAACTTAGTGTAGCATATTAGTAAAGAACATTGGTTATAATTATGGAAACTGGAGGTTTTATCCCAGGACTACTGTTACCTGAATTTGGACAAGTTCCCCATATTTGTAGGGACTATATTATTTTTGTATACAATAAAATAATAGAATATTGATGGTTAGAGGGGTCTTAAATAACTCAAGCTTTTAAAAACTCTCTGATTCTTTTTTAATAATTTTATTTACTTGTCTACTTTTATTTTTGGCTGTGTTGGGTCTTGTTGTTGCATGGGCTTTTCTCTAGTTGTGGTAAGCAGGGACTAGTCTCTAGTCACTGTGTGCAGGCTTCTCAGTGCAAGTGGCTTCTCTTGTTGTGGAGAAGAGCCTCTACAGCGCATGGGCGTCAGTAGTTTGGCTCAGTGGGTGTGGCTCCCAGGCTGTAGGCTCAACAGTTGTGGTACACCAGCTTAGTTGCTCCAGGGCATGTGGGATCTTCCTGGATCAGGGACCAAATCCATGTGTCCTGCGTTGGCAGGCAGATCCTTTACCACTGAGTCGCCAGCAAAGCCCCTCTGATTCTTTTAGTGTTTGTCAAATAGAGTCAACTGTGAAGGCCACAAGCAGATAACTATTTTAAAAATCATTAATAAGTGATAAGACTATAACTATAATGAATGATTTGGGCTTATAAGGAATGCTGTATGAGTTAATCCTTTTGTGTGTGTATATATACTGTGCTGTGCTTAGTTGCTCAGTTGTGTCCAACTCTTTGTGACCCCATAGACTGTAGCTCTCCAGGCTCCTCTGTCCATGGAATGCTCCAGGCAAGAATACTGGAGTGGGTTTCCATGTCCTCTTCCAGGGTATCTTCCCAGCCCGGAGATCCAACCCAGGTCTCCTGCATTGCAGGCGAATTCTTCATCAGCTGAGCTACCAGGGAAGCCTCTGTGTCTGTGTGTGTGTGTGTGTGTGTGTGTATTTGATCAAAACTGAATTAAAAAGTGATGCTGGGGGAAAAGTTTCCCAGGGAAAAGATGCTGACTGAATCATTATTTAACGTGGCTGGAAAACATTTTCTTAATGTGATTAAGAAGACAGTACTATATGAAGAACATTCTGCCATGGCTTTATTGGCCCATTTTCTAATTTTAAAAAGAAAACATATTACAAATGAAATGAATGGGCCATAATACGTGCCATATGCCAGTTAGAATGATGGATGGGCTCCAAGAAGAAATAACCAATGTCCACAATAGGCTTGTGAGAAAAGAGTAAGGCCTTGGTTTTTTGTAGCCAATAGAAGTGAAAGCGTTCAATGACCCCCTTTAACAAATGAATAATTTTCATTATCTGTCAGTATTCTTTTATTTTCTCTTCCTTGCATTATTCTATTCAACTTGGTCTCCTAGTTTTATAATTAGAAGTCCTTGAATATGAGTAGAGAGGAAAGAGAAAACCTCTAAAAGGCAATACTCTTTGTAAAGGCAAGTATTGCCTTTCAGAAAATCGCGGAGGTGATCCTTCTTTGCAGTAGGCAGAGAAAGCATTTTGATGGAGTGATGATGGATTTGTCTGAAAGTAATGACAGATGTTTGTTTCTTGTTAAACAATGCAGCTTTTCAGAATGTTAAATATAGCTTTTTATGCCCTCTGGCCAACAAAGTGCTGTGTGGGTGTGCCATGTGGTATGTAGTAAGTTCACTCCCAGGCCGTACAAGGGAGCTCCGATGAGGCATCTTAAGCAGAGGAAGGAGAAAGTATTGCCCTGAAATTCTGCAAGGACTAGACCAAAAACTGCACCCAAAGTAGCACAGTGATACTGAACTTAAGGGGCTGAACAAAGGAGAGTTCGCCTGGGTGAAAAAGGGCCAGGGCATTTTCAGATAGAATCAATATTTGAAGTTATTAGATAATCATGCATGGTTGTGGGTGTTCTCATTAATTGTGGTAGAGTCCCATTCTGCACCACAGTGGAAAAGGAACAATGCACCCCCATCGAGCAGTGCTATTATTTTTTTCTCAGCAACAAACACACCCTTCTGCATTCTTCTTTGTGATACAAAGCTTAAAGATTTGCAATCCACATTTCTCCTTTGGAAACTGAGTTTATGTCAGATTTCAGCAATAGGAGTGCAAGAGGAAGACCGAGAGTCTGGCTGAATTAAAAGGATAAATGCAGGGTTACCAGTAGGCACCCAGGATGCTTTGCTGTGACTCAAAGAGGACTTAGGAGGAACTTCTTTGTTTTTTTGTTTGTTTGTTTGTTTTTTAATGTTTTCACTTGAAAGTGGAAACTATGCTGCCCATGCTCCATGCAAATGGAGGACAGGTATATTGTTCTATGTACTGACTTTGATTAAATCATTGTCCAGCCTATTTCTCATTCCTACCCTCCATCAGACATCCCTTGCTGGGGCCAGAGACTCCCGGTCTTCCTCTTGCACTCCTATATACTTCCTCTTGCACTCCATATATTGTTCTATGTACTGACTTTGATTAAATCATTGTCCAGCCTATTTCTCACTCCCACCCTCCATCAGACATCCCTTGCTGGGGCCAGAGACTCTCTTGGTCCAGGATGAACATGTCTTAGGCTTCTTTTCCAGCTTTCTTATACTTGCATTATGCTGACATTAGTTTAGCATTTTCTTGAATTCTCTCACCTATTCCTGAGTTTCATTCCCTTTCCCAGTGGGTTTATTCCTTTGGAAAACCCCAAACTTTGATTTCATTTGAATTTGGCTGTGAACTAGAGGTGAATGTATATATTCTCTCCTCCATCTTAAAGCTAAAGTTTTAAATCTTCTTTAAAGAAATTGTTACAAATTATCATTGACATTGATTTGTGCTTCCATGTCTTATTCATTCAGTAAAAATTGATATCTTCTTTGATTTTTCAATATTGCCACATTGCTTCAGGTAAATGTTATTACTATTTATTGAGAAATTGCAGATCAGAGTTATACTATGTGCAATAAAAATATGTAAAGATAGTACTTGGAATAAGCCATAATCTCAGATGTATCTTCTTATTTGCGATTCACTTTTCACTTGCTGTTCACCTTAGCATCACTTAACCTCCCTGAGCTGCTAAATTTCTCATGCTGAGAATAATGATACTTATCTCATAGACTTATCTTAAAAATTCAAGTAGGTAATGTATATTCTAAAGCAAATAACTTATCAGGAAACCAAGGAATTTTGAAAGAGAGTATATTAATTAAAATCATAGAGGAAGACCACTGCATTGTATAGTTGATTTGTTGCTGTTCAGTTGCTAAATTGTGTCCGACTCTTTGCAACTCCATGGACTGTAGCCCACCAGACTCCTCTGTCTGTGGAATTTCTCAGGCAAGAATGCTGGAGTGGAATGCCATTTTTTTTCTGCAGGGGATCTTCCTGGATCAGAGATTGAACCTATGTTTTCCGCATTGGCAGGAAGATTCTTTACTACTGAGCCACCCATAGTGGTTGCCTGTAGTGGTTGATAGGAAGTGATAAATGCAGTCCTAATCAAATATATCCATTTTTTGAACTTAAGAAAGTGAAAACTTAGAAAAACATGAGTGAAATGTTTTCTGTATACAAGAAGCATTTACTGGGAATGAAAGAAGAAACACTTGCCTGAGAAAAGACTCCACATTTCTGATGATTTTGGAAAAGGAGTTGTGTAGTTTAAGAGAAGAGGAAGAACCAGCCACATAGATCTAAGTGCACAAATATTGTTGGCAGAGCAACCCCCTACCCTCACTCCAAAACTGTCATAACTTAGTCCCTGGAAACTGTGAATTCATTATATTACATTGCAAAGGTATCCTTACAGATGTAACTAAGGTTATGAATTTTAAAATAGGGCCATTATCCTGCATTAACCTGAACTTAGCATATTAAAAAGCTAAGAGTTACCACTTTGCCAACAAAGGTCCATATAGTTAGTCACAGCTATGGTTTTTCCAGTAGTTATGTATGGATATGAGGGTGGGACCATAAAGAAGGCTGAGCGCCAAAGAACTGATGCTTTCGAACTGTGATGCTGAGGAAGATTCTTGAGAGTTCCTTGGACACCAAGGAGATAAAACCAGGCAATCCTAAAGGAAAGCAACCCTGAATATTCATTGGAAGGACTGGTGCTGAAGCTGAAACTCCAATACTTTGGCCACCTGATGCAAAGAACTGACTCATTGGAAAAGACCCAGATGCTCAGAAATGTTGAAGTCAGGAGGAGAAGGAGGTGACTGCGGATGAGGTGGTTGGATGGCATCACTGACTCAATGGGCATGATTTTGAGCAAATTCTGGGAGATAGTAAGGGACAGGGAAGCCTGGCATGCTGCAATCCATGGGGTCACAGAGAGTGGAACATGACTTAGTGACTATACAACAAAAAGGCTACCCATGGATCTGATCCCTGCCATAGTATTTGAAGAGTCACACACAAGTAAGATAACTGATCGGCAGGGTTTTTTCTCTGTGGGTATCTCTGATGCTGGGAAAGGTTGAGGGCAGAAGAAGAGTGTGTCAGAGGATGAGATAGCAGGATGGCATCACTGATGCAATGGACATGACCTTGGGCAAACTCCAGGAGATGGTGAGGAACAGGGAGGCCTGGCCTGCTGCAGTCCATGGACTTGCAAAGAGTCAGACATGACTGGGCAGCTGAACAACAGAAACATCTCCAAAGAGAGTAAGCTCTGAAACTCTGGTCATGGAATGCAGCTTATGTCAAAAGCTGCAACCTGACCAGAGATGAAAGGTGATTCAATATGTTCGCCAAATAAACAGCTCCTCTCTCTTTTTGGTGAAATCATCTTCCTAATTCCATATTTTGCTGTTGTTGTTCAATTGCTCAGTAATGTCTAACTCTTTGCCACCCCATGGACTGCAGCATGCCAGGCTTCCCTCTCCTTCACCATCTCCCTGCTTGCTCAGACTCAGGTTCATTGAGTTGGTGATGCCATATTTACTTTGGTAGTTTTCTCCCTACTTTCCATTTTTAGGGAATCAAAAATCTGTCATAGTCATTATTATTGTAGTTCAGTTCAGTTCAGTTCAGTCGCTCAGTCGTGTCCGACTCTCTGCAGCCCCATGAATCGCAGCACACTAGGCCTCCCTGTCCATCACCAACTCCCGGAGTTCACTCAGACTCACGTCCATTGACTCAGTGATGCCATCCAGCCATCTCATCCTCGGTCGTCCCCTTCTCCTCCTGCCCCCAATCCCTCCCAGCATCAGAGTCTTTTCCAATAAGTCAACTCTTCTCATGAGATGGCCAAAGTACTAGAGTTTCAGCTTCAGCACCATTCCCTCCGAAGAAATCCCAGGGTTGATCTCCTTCAGAATGGACTGGTTGGATCTCCTTGCAGCCCAAGGGACTCTCAAGAGTCTTCTCCAACACCACAGTTCAAAGGCATCAATAATGCCAATATATGTCAACTTCAGAGGTCACTTATGTATTGGAGGTGGTGGCTGTGGTTTAGTTGCTAAGTCGAGTCTGACTCTTGCGACCCTATGATCTGTAGCCTTCCAGGTTGCTTTGTCCTGAGATTTCACAGGCAAGAATACTGGAGTGGGCTGCCATTTCCTTCTCCAAGGGATCTTCTGAACCCAGGAATCTAACCCACATCTCCTGGGGCTTCTGCATTGGCACGCAGATTCCTTAATGACTGAGCCACCAGTCAGTATGTATTAATTTATTCATTAAAAAATATGCATTTAGTACCTACTATATCCTGAGCATTATGGTAAATTCCTAGGGTCATTGTCCTTTATTGCTCAGTTGCTCAGCTGTGTCTGCCTCTTTGTGACCCCATGGACGGCAGCACGCCAGGCTTCCCTGTTTTTCACAATCTCATGGAGCTTGCTCAAACTCATTTCCATTCATCTTGTTCTCTGTTGTCCCCTTCTCTTCCTTCCGTCAATCTTTCTTAGCATCAGGGTCTTTTCTAATGAGTCAGCTCTTCACACGTGGCCATGAGTAAGCTCTTCTTACAGGTGGCGAAAGTATTGGAGTTTCACCTTCTAATGAATATTCAGAGTTGATTTCCTTTAGGATTCACTGGTTTGGTCTCCTTGCAGTCCAAGGGACTCTCAAGAGTCTTCAACATCACAGCTCAAAAGCATCAATTGTTCGGCATTCATTCTTCTTTATGGTCCAACTCTCACATCCATACATGACTAGGGGAAAAACTATAGCTTTGACTAGATGGACCTTTGCTGGCAAAGTAATTTCTCTGTTTTTTAATGTGCTGTCTATGTGTGTCATAGCTTTTTTCCCAAGTGGCAAGCATCTTTTAATTGTTCCTTACGAAGTTAAAATCCCAAAATTTCTAAGGGAAGCATGAGAATTGGGGAATGGAAAACTGCAAGCTATCCATCGATAAATGCAATTGTAATAGATTCTCTAAAAAGAGAATAGTGGAGAATGAGTGCTCTTTCTAAAAGGCCTAAATGATGACAATAAAAACTCCAGTGATGAGACTTCCCTGGTGATCCAACTGCTAAATCTCTGCTAACACCAGGTGTATCCAAAATTTTTTTAATTGTTTTAAAAAAATCTATTTCTTAGGATCAGTTCAGTTCAGTCACTCAGTCGTGACTGCCTCTCTGCAACCCTATGAACTGTAGCACTCCATGACCTCCCTATCTATTACCAACTCCTGGAGTTTACTCAAACTCATGTCCATTGAGTCAGTGATGCCATCTAACCATCTCATCCTCTGTCATTCCCTTCTCCTCCCACCTTCATCTTTCCCAGCATCAGGGTCTTTTCAAATAAGTCAATTCTTTGCATCGGGTGGCCAAAGTATTGGAGTTTCAGCTTCATCATCAGTCCTTCCAATGAATATTCAGGACTGATTTCCTTTAGGATAGACTGATTGGATCTTCTTGCAGTCCAAGGGATTCTCTAGAGTCTCTTCCAACACCACAGTGCAAAAGCATCAATTCTTTGGTGCTCAGCTTTCTTTATAGTCAAACTCTCACATCCATACATGACTACTGGAAAAACCATACCTTTGACTAGACGGACATTTGTTATCAAATAATGTCTCTACTTTTAAATATTCTGTCTAGTTTGGTCATAACTTTTCTTCCAAGGAGCAAGCATCTTTTAATTTAATGGCTGCAGTCACCATCTGCAGTGATTTTGGAGCCCAAGAAAACAAAGTCTGTCACTGTTTCCATTGTTTCCCCATCTATTTGCCATGAAGTAATGGGACTGGATGCCATGATCATTTTCTGAATGTTGAGCTTTAAGCCAACTTTTTCACTCTCTTCTTTCACTCTCATCAAGAGGCTCTTTAGATCNTTTAATGGCTGCAGTCACCATCTGCAGTGATTTTGGAGCCCAAGAAAACAAAGTCTGTCACTGTTTCCATTGTTTCCCCATCTATTTGCCATGAAGTAATGGGACTGGATGCCATGATCTTCATTTTCTGAATGTTGAGCTTTAAGCCAACTTTTTCACTCTCCTCTTTCACTCTCATCAAGAGGCTCTTTAGATCCTCTTTGCTTTCTGCTATAAGTGTGGTGTCATGTGCATATCTGAGGTTCTTGATATTTCTCCCAGAAATCTTGATTCCAGCTTGTGCTTCATCCAGTCTGGCATTTTGCATAATGTACTCCTCGTATAAGTGAAATAAGCAGAGTGACAATATACAGCCTTGACGTACTCCTTTCCCAACTTGAAATCAGTCTGTTGCTCCATGTCCAGTTCTAACTTTTGCTTCTTGACCTGCATACAGATTTCTCAGGAAGCAGGTCAGGTGATCTGGTATTCCCATCTCTTGAAGAAATTTCCATAGTTTATTGTGACTCACACATTAAAAGGCTTAGGCATGGTCAATAAAGCAGAAATAGATGTTTTTCTGGAACTCTCTTGCTTTTTCCATGACCCAGAAGATGTTGGCAATTTATCTCTGGTTCCTCTGCCTTTTCTAGATCCAGCTTGAACATCTGGAGGTTCTCGGTTCATGTACTGTTGAAGCCTGGCTTGGAGAATTTTGAGCATTACTTTGCTAGCATGTGAGATGAATGCAATTGTGTGGTAGTTTTAACATTCTTTTGCATTACTTTTCTTTGAGATTGGAATGAAAACTTACTTTTCCAGTCCTATGGCCATTGCTGAGTTTTCCAAATTTGCTGACATATTGAGTGCAGCACTTTCACAGCATCATCTTTCAGGATTTGAAATAGCTCAACTGGAATTCCATCACCTCCACTAGCTTTGTTCATAGTGATGCTTCCTAAGGCCCACTTGACTGCATTCCAGGATATCTGGCTCTAGGTGAATGATCACACCATTGTAACTATTTCTTAGGATAGTGGCAAGGGTATCTCATTATTAAATGAGATAATACATATTCATTTTTAAGGCTTTTGTATAATTACATGAGATGATAAGTGCACATCTTGGGTTAATGTGCTGACCCCCAGAGAACACTCAATTGAGATGGGAAATAATCATCTTTATTTCAACAGCTTCTGCCACTAAAAAGAGATAAAGCATGGCTGTGACTGACTGTCTTGACCTGCTGTCACAGCATTTCCCAATATAAAATTTCCTGTCTTCAGAAGAGGGCAGATTAACTGTCCTTTCCCTTTTTTAAAATAGACAACCTTCCTTAAGATAGATTCTCCAGTTACTTAAGTTGTCTCATGAAGTGGAAGCTACTTTTCTTACTGAGCACTAGGAAAAGTGATGGCAAGTTCTTTTTCAGAGAGGAATCACTCTCTACTAAGAAATCAACTACTAAGTCCTACTAAGAAATCAACTCACTTTTCTAAAGATGGACTTTTCCTCCCATTCACCAGCAAATTGCATCAAGTCTCGTTTTTCTTACTGAGCACTAGGAAAAGTGATGGCAAGTTCTTTTTCAGAGAGGAATCACTCTCTACTAAGAAATCAACTACTAAGTCCTACTAAGAAATCAACTCACTTTTCTAAAGATGGACTTTTCCTCCCATTCACCAGCAAATTGCATCAAGTCTCGAAGCATTAATTAAAATTTCTTCACCAAATATCTTTTGTTAATGAGCTATTTTCCAAGTTCAAATGGTGCTGTTGATACCACTAGAGAACATGGAATTTACACCACAGGTGGAGTGTCTGAGAAAAAACACATTCACAAAATGCAGAGCTCTGGCCACTGGGAACATCCAACAAGCTGTTTTCTGAAAGGAAAAATAGCTGCAGTGTGGAAGTATACATTCAAAAATATTTCCAAGTCAGTTTTGAACTATTTTAAATGAATTATTTTCAGGATGTTAGTCATGGATTTCATTGCTTGAAATATACATGTGAAAAAGGGAATAACACCACTTATTTTAGAATAAGGAGGTAATTTGGGCTGAGTGGTGCATTCATCCCTTGGCTATTGGTGCCTTAAAGAAACACCAGGAGGATGCACAGTTCTATAAATGTAAACCGTCTTAATGTGCTTTTAAAAAGTTCCTAGGGATATAGAATTTTTCCAACATAATACATTCAACTTTGGTCTCATTTTCTTGTCTATTTTTATTGTATTTGTTTATTCATAACCTGACTTGTTCAAAAATAATTCAGACTGTCTTATAAAAATGCAGATCTTAGAGCAGAATGAAAAACAGAAGGAAGTGAAAATGTTTGAAATAAAGGGAAAAATACAGAAAGTAAGACTGAACCAGTTGATAGATAAGTGACCACGTCAAAGTTTATGTGTTGCTCAAGGTGCCACACATTTGAATCTAAGCTTATTTATTTTGGGAAAGAGCAGCTCTTTTCTTGTTTTGAGACTGTAGGTTAGCTTTGTTCCATTGGTCCCTGTGAACAGAGCACTGCACAACATCATGAGCAAAATCCTCAACAATGTCCATATATGGAACACACCTATAAGTTGCATGCTTCCCTGGTGGCTCAGCTGGTAAAGAATCTGCCTGCAATGTGGGAGACCTGGGTTCGATCCCTGGGTTGGGAAGATTCCCTGGAGAAGGGAAAGGCTACCTACTCCAGTATCCAGGCCTGAAGATTTCTAGAGACTGTATAGTTCATGGGGTTGCAAAGAATCAGGCACTACTGAGCGAATTTCACTTTCACAAGTTGCATAGCACTGGTTCTTTTGAGCTTCATGAATACAGGTAGCTGGTATGGTATCAGTACATTCAACATGCACAGTTTCTTCAGTGGTCTGATACGACACTGCCCATATTATCAGAATGGATGGGTGTGCATCTATCAGCTTCCTTCTCCACTAATGCCCTTCTCTTAGATTATTTTTTAAAGGACATGATATTGAATTCCAGTAAAGAATTCAATATCATGCTCCCCTAGAGGTTCTGTCGGCATGCTTAAATCATCTGAGCCAGAGAGAAGACTGACCCACCCTTGAAGAGCACCAGGAATCTGTGTTGTAACTGCACTATTAAAACTCAGTTCTCTCTCTACTTATTTAGTAGAGAATTGCTTTATACATCAATTAATTTATTAAAAACAAATACTTATTGAGGCTCCCTTCACTCCAGTTTTTCTGGAGGTCACAATGATTATACAATCAATCTAATCCAAAACATACAAGAAGAAACTGATGAGTGCAGATACATTGTTTTGAACTTTTCAAGGAGAGTTATAAAGAACATGGTGTACATATATTTAGTAGTCAGAAGAAGGATGGATAATCTTTAGGAGAAGACGAACAAAGGGTGAAAAAAAGAAAAAAAAATGAGAACAAAGAGATTGTGATGTTCTAGATTTTAGAACAATGGAAATCTTTGAGAAATAGACAGAGCCATCAATGTCAAAAAAACTGGAAAGAGGTGAACGGGGGGTGAACAGTGAGGGACCATCATCGCCTATGATGATAAAAGACCGACGTTAACTTTTAGCAACCTAAATATCCATTGACTGATGAATGGGTAAAGTTGTGGTATGTATATATATATAGTAGAATGTTAATCAGCCATAGAAATAAATAAAATTTGATCATTTGTAGAGATGTGGATGAACCCAGAGTCTGTCACACAGAGTGAAGTAAGTCAGTCGGAAAAACAAAAACAAAAACAAATATCGTATATTAATGCATATATATGGACTCCACAAAACTGGTACAGATGATCTTATTGGCAGGGGAGGAATAGAGACACAGACATAGAGAATGGACTTGTGGGCCTAGCCAGGGAAGGAGAGGGTGAGCCAAATTGAAGGAGAAACACTGACATATATACAGCACCACGTGTGAAACAGATCGCTAGTGGGAAGCTGCTGTATAGCACAGGGAGCTCAGCTCAGTATTCTGTGCTGACCTAGAGGGGTGGGAGGCTCAAGAGGAGGAGATATATGTACACAGATAGCCTACTCACTTTACTGTACAGCAGAAATGAATACAACATTGTAAAGAATTATATATATAAAAAAACATTTAGCAATGGAATAGCTAACAAGAGAAGAGTGTTTGCCATTTTTAAATTATGTTATTCTAATTCTTTCTAAATAAAATTAATTATTTTCATCATACAGTAGGTAACCTTTATAGAGTGGCTTCTGTACTTAGAAAGTCTCAAGTCTTCTTTATTCACTCAAGTCTCCTCCATGTCTCTTCATGGTTTGATACTTCTTTTTACTGCTGAATAGTATTCCATTATCTGGATATACCACTGTTTATCTACTCACCTAGGGCATCTAGGTGGCTTTCAAGCTTTGGCAACTATGAATAAAGCTGTTATAAATATTAATGTTGAGGGTTTTGTGTGAACATAAGTTTCCAACTCATTTGAGTATATATTAAGGTGGGTTCTTTGTATATGTTGGATATAAGTCCTTTATCACACAGGTGTTTTGCAAGTGTTTTCTCCTAGACCATGTACCTTTTCATTCTCTTAACAGTGTTTGCAGAGCAGAGATGTTTCTAAAATTAAGTCTAGCTTTTTGGTGATTTCTTTCAAAGGTCATGCATTTAGTGTCATATCTAAAAAGTCCTCATCAAACCCATTTTCTAGGTTTTCTCTTATGTTTTAGAAGCTTTATAATTTTGCATTTTATATTTAGGTATATGGTCCATTTTGAGTTAATTTTTTGAAGGATATAAAATTTATGTCTAGAACCTATCCCCCATTTTTTGGCACATGGTTGACCAGTTGTTCCAGCACTATTTGTTGAAGTGACTATCTTTTCTTCATTGAATTGCCATTGCTCCTTTGTTGAGTTTACAATCAATTGACTAGATTTGTGTGGCCTATTTCTGGGTTCTCTGTTCTGTTCCATGGATCAATTTGTTTATTATTTTCCAAGGCCACATTATCTTCATGACCATAGCTTTTGAGTAAACACTGAAGTTAGTGCTCTCAGTCCTCCAACTTTGTTCCTCTTAGTAATATTTTGTCTATTTGGGGTCTTTTGCCTTTATATGTAAACTTTATAATCAATTTCTTGATATTCAAATCATAACTTGCTGAGGTTTTTGTTGGAACTGTATTGAACCTATAAATCACATTGGGAATAACTAACTTCTTAACAATATTGAGTCTTCATATTATAATTTAGAATCTAGACTTCATTGTTTGAAGATATAGCATTCTAAAACATGGAGGTTATTTCCAAGAACTAAAGAATAGACAATTCTGGGTTTATGCCGATTATGGTAAAAGTAAAATATAGAGTTTATTTTTCTTCTTAAAAACACATTTACTAAACCCAAGAGTGTTGCCTATATGTGTTAATATATCATTTCATGCTCAGGAGGTTTATCTCTATCAGTATGGGCTCTGTAAGACTGCAAAGATCTTGGATACTCTCATAATGAAAAATGCACACATTTCATTCCTTTAAGAAGACACAGATTGTGGAAGCTCACAAAACTTGTCTTGTGTTTACCAAAAACTCAAGTCCCTTATA